>CM063166.1:28753203-29238133 GCA_031885435.1 Passerculus sandwichensis
GCTCTCCTTAGCGCGGCTTCTGACGAAAGACGCCCGGGAGCGGCTCTTAGCTCTGGACAGCATCCTACCTTCGTCTTTAGCGTCTTTTGTAGTCTACATCTCGGCAAAAGCCTTTTCTACTATGTCTGGCTAGGAAAAACTGTGCCAGCACAGAAAACATCTCCCATCGTGTTCTAGCAGTTGCAGAGATTTCTGCCAAGTGTTTGGCAGGAAGAAAAGAAAAGTTGTCCAAAACAGCTTCCAATCGAATGTTCATGTGATTGAAAAAGTCAGGAGAGTGCAAAGGTACTGTTTTCTATCAGTTGGCCAGCTGCCCACACAATCCCAGTGTTGTACAGCTTCCGTCTTCACCTTTCCGAAGCTGCCGCTCTCTCCGGCTCCCGGAGCCGAAGAAGCGGCTTCTTCGAGCAAAGACGATTGTGCCGCTCACAGTGCTCTCCTTAGCGCGGCTTCTGCCGAAAGACGCCCGGGAGCGGCTCTTAGCTCCGGAGAGCATCGTACTTTCTTGTTTAGCGTCTCTTCTAATCTACATATCGGCAAAAAGCTTTTCCGCTATGTCTGGCTAGGAAAAACTGTGCCAGCACGGAAAAAATCTCCCATCGTGTTCTAGACGTGGCAGAGATGTCTGCCAAGTTTTTGGCAGGAAGAAAAGGAAAGTTGTCCACAACAGCTTCCAATCGAATGTTCATGTGATTGGAAAAGTCAGGAGAGTGCAAAGGTACTGTTTTCTATCAGTTGGCAAGCTGCGCACACAATCCCAGTGTAGTACGGCTTACTTCTTCACATTCCCGAAGCTGCCGCTCTCTCCGGCTCTCGGAGCCGAAGAAGCGGCTTCTTCGCGTAAAGATGATTGTGCCGCTCACAGTGCTCTCCTTAGCGCGGCTTCTGCCGAAAGGCGCCCGGGAGCGGCTCTTAGCTCCGTACAGCATCGTACTTTCGTGTTTAGCGTCTCTTCTCATCTAAATCTCGGCAAAAAGCTTTTCCACTATGTCTGGCTAGGAAAAACTGTGCCAGCACAGAAAACATCTCCCATCATGTTCTAGACCTTTCACAGAGGTCTGCCAAGTGTTTGGCAGGAAGAAAAGGAAAGTTGTCCAAAACAGCTTCCAATCGAATGTTCATGTGATTGGAAAAGTCAGGAGAGTGCAAAGGTACTGTTTTCTATCAGTTGGCAAGGGGCGCACACAATCCCAGTGTTATACAGCTTCCTTCTTCACATTCCCGATGCTGCCGCTCTCTCCGGCTCTTGGAGCAGAAGAAGCGGCTTCTTTGCGCAAAGACGATTGTGCCGCTCACAGTGCTCTCCTTAGCGCGGCTTCTGCCGAAAGACGCCCGGGAGCGGCTCTTAGCTCCGGAGAGCATCGTACTTTCGTGTTTAGCGTGTCTTCTCATCTACTTCTCGGCAAAAAGCTTTTCCACTATGTCTGGCTAGGAAAAACTGTGCCCACACAGAAAATGTCTCCCATCGTGTTCTAGACGTTGCACGGAGGTCTGCCAAGTGTTTAGCAGGTACAAAAGAAAAGTTGTCTAAAACAGCTACCAATCGGATGTTCATGTAATTGGAAATATCAGGAGAGTGCAAAGGTACTGTTTTCTACCAGTTAACAAGCTGCGCACACAATCCCAGTGTTGTACAGCTTCCTTCTTCACATTCCCGATGTTGCCGCTCTCTCCGGCTCCCGGAGCCGAAGAAGCGGCTTCTTCGCGCAAAGACGATTGTGCCCGTCACAGTGCTCTCCTTAGCGCGGCTTCTGCCGAAAGACGCCCGGGAGCGGCTCTTAGCTCCGGACAGCATTGTACTTTCGTGTTTAGCGTCTCTTCTAATCTACATCTTAGCAAAAGCCTTTTCTACTATGTCTGGCTTGGAAAAACTGCGCCAGCACAGAAAACATCTCCCATCGTGTTCTAGCAGTTGCAGAGATAAGTGCCAAGTGTTTGGCAGGAAGAAAAGAAAAGTTGTCCAAAACAGCTTCCAATTGAATGTTCATGTGATTGGAAAAGTCAGGAGAGTGCAAAGGTACTGTTTTCTATCAGTTAACAAGCTGTGCACACAATCCCAATGTTGTACAGCTGCCTTCACCTTCCCGAAGCTGCCGCTGTCTCTGGCTCCCGGAGCCGAAGAAGCGGCTTCTTCGCGCAAAGACGATTGTGCCGCTCACAGTGCTCTCCTTAGCGCGGCTTCTGACGAAAGACGCCCGGGAGCGGCTCTTAGCTCCGTACAGCATGGTACCTTCGTCTTTAGCGTCTTTTGTAGTCTACATCTTAGCAAAAGACTTTTCTACTATGTCTGGCTAGGAAAAACTTTGCCAGCACAGAAAACATCTCCCATCGTGTTCTAGCAGTTGCAGAGATTTCTGCCAAGTGTTTGGCAGGAAGAAAAGAAAAGTTGTCCAAAACAGCTTCCAATCGAATGTTCATGTGATTGGAAAAGTCAGGAGAGTGCAAAGGTACTGTTTTCTATCAGTTGGCAAGCTGCGCACACAATCCCAGTGTCGTACAGCTTGCTTCTTCACCTTCCTTAAGCTGCTGCTCTCTTCGGCTCCCGGAGCCGAAGAAGCGGCTTCTTCGCGCAAAGACGATTGTTCCACTCACAGGGCTCTCCTTAGCGCGGCTTCTGCCGAAAGATGCCCGGGAGCGGCTCTTTGCTCCGGACAGCATTGTACTTACGTCTTTAGCGTCTTTTGTAGTTAACATCTTAGCAAAAGGCTTTTCAACTATTTCTGGCTAGGAAAAAATGTGCCAGCACAGAAAACATCTGCCATCGTGTTCTAGCAGTTGCATAGATGTCTGCCAAGTGTTTGGCAGGAAGAAAAGAAAAGTTGTCCGAAACAGCTTCCAATCGAATGTTCATGTGATTGGAAAAGTCAGGAGAGTGCAAAGGTACTGTTTTCTATCAGTTGGCAAGCTGCGCACACAATCCCAGTGTTGTACAGCTTGCTTCTTCACCTTCCCGAAGCTGCCGCTCTCTCTGGCTCCCGGAGCCAAAGAAGCGGCTTCTTCGCGCAAAGACGATTGTGCCTGTCAGAGTGCTCTCCTTAGCGCGGCTTCTGCCGAAAGACACCCGGGAGCGGCTCTTAGCTCTGGACAGCATCCTACCTTCGTCTTTAGCGTCTTTTGTAGTCTACATCTTAGCAAAAGCCTTTTCTACTATGTCTGGCTAGGAAAAACTGTGCCAGCACAGAAAAAATCTCCCATCGTGTTCTAGAAGTTCCAGAGATGTCTGTTAAGTGTTTGGCAGGAAGAAAAGGAAAGTTGTCCAAAACAGCTTCCAATCGAATGTTCATGTGATTGGAAAAGTCAGGAGAGTGCAAAGGTACTGTTTTCTAACAGTTGGCAAGCTGCGCACACAATCCCAGTGTAGTACGGCTTACTTCTTCACATTCCCGAAGCTGCCGCTCTCTCCGGCTCTCGGAGCCGAAGAAGCGGCTTCTTCGCGTAAAGATGATTGTGCCGCTCACAGTGCTCTCCTTAGCGCGGCTTCTGCCGAAAGGTGCCTGGGAGCGGCTCTTAGCTCCGTACAGCATCGTACTTTCGTGTTTAGCGTCTCTTCTCATCTAAATCTCGGCAAAAAGCTTTTCCACTATGTCTGGCTAGGAAAAACTGTGCCAGCACAGAAAACATCTCCCATCATGTTCTAGACCTTTCACAGAGGTCTGCCAAGTGTTTGGCAGGAAGAAAAGGAAAGTTGTCCAAAACAGCTTCCAATCGAATGTTCATGTGATTGGAAAAGTCAGGAGAGTGCAAAGGTACTGTTTTCTATCAGTTGGCAAGGGGCGCACACAATCCCAGTGTTATACAGCTTCCTTCTTCACATTCCCGATGCTGCCGCTCTCTCCGGCTCTTGGAGCAGAAGAAGCGGCTTCTTTGCGCAAAGACGATTGTGCCGCTCACAGTGCTCTCCTTAGCGCGGCTTCTGCCGAAAGACGCCCGGGAGCGGCTCTTAGCTCCGGAGAGCATCGTACTTTCGTGTTTAGCGTGTCTTATCATCTACTTCTCGGCAAAAAGCTTTTCCACTATGTCTGGCTAGGAAAAACTGTGCCCACACAGAAAATGTCTCCCATCGTGTTCTAGACGTTGCACGGAGGTCTGCCAAGTGTTTAGCAGGTAGAAAAGAAAAGTTGTCTAAAACAGCTACCAATCGGATGTTCATGTAATTGGAAATATCAGGAGAGTGCAAAGGTACTGTTTTCTACCAGTTAACAAGCTGCGCACACAATCCCAGTGTTGTACAGCTTCCTTCTTCACATTCCCGATGTTGCCGCTCTCTCCGGCTCCCGGAGCCGAAGAAGCGGCTTCTTCGCGCAAAGACGATTGTGCCCGTCACAGTGCTCTCCTTAGCGCGGCTTCTGACGAAAGACGCCCGGGAGCGGCTCTTAGCTCCGGACAGCATTGTACTTTCGTGTTTAGCGTCTCTTCTAATCTACATCTTAGCAAAAGCCTTTTCTACTATGTCTGGCTTGGAAAAACTGCGCCAGCACAGAAAACATCTCCCATCGTGTTCTAGCAGTTGCAGAGATAAGTGCCAAGTGTTTGGCAGGAAGAAAAGAAAAGTTGTCCAAAACAGCTTCCAATTGAATGTTCATGTGATTGGAAAAGTCAGGAGAGTGCAAAGGTACTGTTTTCTATCAGTTAACAAGCTGTGCACACAATCCCAATGTTGTACAGCTGCCTTCACCTTCCCGAAGCTGCCGCTGTCTCTGGCTCCCGGAGCCGAAGAAGCGGCTTCTTCGCGCAAAGACGATTGTGCCGCTCACAGTGCTCTCCTTAGCGCGGCTTCTGACGAAAGACGCCCGGGAGCGGCTCTTAGCTCCGGACAGCATCCTACCTTCGTCTTTAGCGTCTTTTGTAGTCTACATCTTAGCAAAAGCCTTTTCTACTATGTCTGGCTAGGAAAAACTGTGCCAGCACAGAAAACATCTCCCATCGTGTTCTAGCAGTTGCAGAGATTTCTGCCAAGTGTTTGGCAGGAAGAAAAGAAAAGTTGTCCAAAACAGCTTCCAATCGAATGTTCATGTGATTGGAAAAGTCAGGAGAGTGCAAAGGTACTGTTTTCTATCAGTTGGCAAGCTGCGCACACAATCCCAGTGTCGTACAGCTTGCTTCTTCACCTTCCTTAAGCTGCTGCTCTCTTCGGCTCCCGGAGCCGAAGAAGCGGCTTCTTCGCGCAAAGACGATTGTTCCACTCACAGTGCTCTCCTTAGCGCGGCTTCTGCCGAAAGGCGCCCGGTAGCGGCTCTTAGCTCCGTACAGCATCGTACTTTCGTGTTTAGCGTCTCTTCTCATCTAAATCTCGGCAAAAAGCTTTTCTACTATGTCTGGCTAGGGAAAACTGTGCCAGCACAGAAAACATCTCCCATCATGTTCTAGACCTTTCACAGAGGTCTGCCAAGTTTTTGGCAGGAAGAAAAGGAAAGTTGTCCAAAACAGCTTCCAATCGAATGTTCATGTGATTGGAAAAGTCAATAGAGTGCAAATGTACTGTTTTCTATCAGTTGGCAAGCTGCGAACACAATCCTAGTGTTGTACAGCTTCCTTCTTCACCTTCCCGAAGCTGCCGCTCTCTCCGGCTCCCGGAGGCGAAGAAGCGGCTTCTTCGCGCAAAGACGACTGTGACTGTGCCGCTCACAGTGCTCTCCTTAGCGCGGCTTCTGCCGAAAGACGCCCGGGAGCGGCTCTTAGCTCCGGACAGCATCCTACCTTCGTCTTTAGCATCTTTTGTAGTCTACATCCTAGCAAAACGCTTTTCCACTATGTCTGGCTAGGAAAAAGTGTGCCAGCACAGAAAACATCTCCCATCGTGTTCTAGACGTTGCACGGAGGTCTGCCAAGTCTTTGGCATGAAGAAAAGTAAAGTTGTCTAAAACAGCTTCCAATCGAATGTTCATGTGATTGGAAAAGTCAGGAGAGTGCAAAGGCACTGTTTTCTGTCAGTTGGCAAGCTGCGTACACAATCCCAGTTTTGTACAGCTTGCTTCTTCACCTTCCCGAAGCTGCCGCTCTCTCCGGCTCCCGGAGCCGAAGAAGCGTCTTCTTCGCGCAAAGACGACTGTGCCGCTCACAGTGCTCTCCTTAGCGCTGCTTGTGCCGAAAGACGCTCGGGAGCGGCTCTTAGCTCTGTACAGCATCCTACCTTCGTCTTTTGCGTCTCTTCTCATCTACATCTCAGCAAAAAGCTTTTCCACTATGTCTGGCTAGGAAAAACTGTGCCAGCACAGAAAACATCACCCATCGTGTTCTAGACGTTGCACGGAGGTCTGCCAAGTGTTTGGCAGGAAGAAAAGAAAAGTTGTCCAAAACAGCTTCCAATCGAATGTTCATGTGATTGGAAAAGTCAGGAGAGTGCAAAGGTACTGTTTTCTATCAGTTGGCCAGCTGCCCACACAATCCTAGTGTTTTACAGCTTGCTTCTTCACCTTCCCGAAGATGCCGCTCTCTCCGGCTCCCGGAGCCGAAGAAGCGGCTTCTTCGCGCAAAGACGACTCTGCCGCTCACAGTGCTCTCCTTAGCGCGGCTTCTGCCGAAAGACGCCCGGGTGCGGCTCTTAGCTCTGGACAGCATCGTACTTTCGTGTTTGCTGTCTCTTCTCAACTAAATCTCGGCAAAAAGCTTTTCCACTATGTCTGGCTAGGAAAAACTGTGCCATCAAAGAAAACACCTCCCATCGTGTTCTAGATGTTGCACGGAGGTCTGCCAAGTGTTTGGCAGGAAGAAAAGAAAAGTTGTCTAAAACAGCTTCCAATCGAATGTTCATGTGATTGGAAAAGTCAGGAGAGTGCAAAGGTACTGTTTTCTATCAGTTGGCAAGCTGCGCACACAATCCCAGTGTTGTACAGCTTGCTTCTTCACCTTCCCGAAGCTGCCGCTATCTCCGGCTCCCGGAGGCGAAGAAGCGGCTTCTTCGCGCAAAGACGACTGTGACTGTGCCGCCCACATTGCTCTCCTTAGCGCGGCTTCTGCCGAAAGACGCCCGGGAGCGGCTCTTAGCTCCGGACAGCATCCTACCTTCGTCTTTAGCATCTTTTGTAGTCTACATCCTAGCAAAACGCTTTTCCACTATGTCTGGCTAGGAAAAACTGTGCCAGCACAGAAAACATCTCCCATCGTGTTCTAGGCGTTGCACAGAGGTCTGCCAAATGTTTGGCAGGAAGAAAAGAAAAGTTGCCCAAAACAGCTTCCAATCGAATGTTCATGTGATTGGAAAAGTCAGGAGAGTGCAAAGGTACTGTTTTCTATCAGTTGGCAAGCTGCGCACACAATCCCAGCGTTGTACAGCTTGCTTCTTCACCTTCCCGAAGCTGCCGCTCTCTCCGGCTCCCGGAGCCGAAGAAGCGGCTTCTTCGCGCAAAGACGACTGTGACTGTGCCGCCCACATTGCTCTCCTTAGCGCGGCTTCTGCCGAAAGACGCCCGGGAGCGGCTCTTAGCTCCGGACAGCATCCTACCTTCGTCTTTAGCATCTTTTGTAGTCTACATCCTAGCAAAACGCTTTTCCACTATGTCTGGCTAGGAAAAACTGTGCCAGCACAGAAAACATCTCCCATCGTGTTCTAGACGTTGCACGGACGTCTGCCAAGTCTTTGGCATGAAGAAAAGTAAAGTTGTCTAAAACAGCTTCCAATCGAATATTCATGTGATTGGAAAAGTCAGGAGAGTGCAAAGGCACTGTTTTCTGTCAGTTGGCAAGCTGCGTACACAATCCCAGTGTTGTACAGCTTGCTTCTTCACCTTCCCGAAGCTGCCGCTCTCTCCGGCTCCCGGAGCCGAAGAAGCGGCTTCTTCGCGCAAAGACGACTGTGCCGCTCACAGTGCTCTCCTTAGCGCGGCTTCTGCCGAAAGACGCCCGGGCGCGGCTCTTAGCTCCGTACAGCATAGTACATTCGTGTTTAGCGCCTCTTCTAATCTACATCTCAGCAAAAAGCTTTTCCAATATGTCTGGCTAAAAAAACCTGTGCCAGCACAGAAAACATCTCCCATCGTGTTCTAGACGTTGCACGGAGGTCTGCCAAGTGTTTTGCAAAAAGAAAAGGAAAGTTGTCCAAAACAGCTTCCAATCGAATGTTCTTGTGATTGGAAAAGTCAATAGAGTGCAAATGTACTGTTTTCTATCAGTTGGCAAGCTGCGCACACAATCCCAGTGTTGTACAGCTTCCTTCTTCACCTTCCCGAAGCTGCCGCTCTCTCTGGCTCCCGGAGCCGAAGAAGCGGCTTCTTCGCGCAAAGACGATTGTGCCGCTCACAGTGCTCTCCTTAGCGCGGCTTCTGACGAAAGACACCCGGGAGCGGCTCTTAGCTCCGGACAGCATCCTACCTTCGTCTTTAGCGTCTTTTGTAGTCTACATCTTAGCAAAAGCCTTTTCTACTATGTCTGGCTAGGAAAAACTGTGCCAGCACAGAAAACATCTCCCATCGTGTTCTAGCAGTTGCAGAGACTTCTGCCAAGTGTTTGGCAGGAAGAAAAGAAAAGTTGTCCAAAACAGCTTTCAATCGAATGTTCATGTGATTGAAAAAGTCAGGAGAGTGCAAAGGTACTGTTTTCTATCAGTTGGCCAGCTGCCCACACAATCCCAGTTCTGTACAGCTTGCTTCTTCACCTTCTTGAAGCTGCCGCTCTCTCCGGCTCCCTAAGGCGAAGAAGCGGCTTCTTCGAGCAAAGACGATTGTGCCGCTCACAGTGCTCTCCTTAGCACGGCTTCTGCCGAAAGACGCCCGGGAGCGGCTCTTAGCTCCGGAGAGCATCGTACTTTCTTGTTTAGCGTCTCTTCTAATCTACATCTCGGCAAAAAGCTTTTCCGCTATGTCTGGCTAGGAAAAACTGTGCCAGCACGGAAAACATGTCCCATCGTGTTCTAGATGTTGCACGGAGGTCTGCCAAGTGTTTGGCAGGAAGAAAAGAAAAGTTGTCTAAAACAGCATCCAATCGAATGTTCATGTGATTGGAAAAGTCAATAGAGTGCAAATGTACTGTTTTCTATCAGTTGACAAA
Organism: Passerculus sandwichensis; assembly: GCA_031885435.1. NCBI lineage: Eukaryota > Metazoa > Chordata > Aves > Passeriformes > Passerellidae > Passerculus > Passerculus sandwichensis. Next base: position 28,762,186 of record CM063166.1, read on the forward strand.
CTGCGCACACAATCCCAGTGTTGTACAGCTTCCTGCTTCACCTTCCCGAAGCTGCCGCTCTCTCTGGCTCCCGGAGCCGAAGAAGCGGCTTCTTCGCGCAAAGACGATTGTGCCTGTCAGAGTGCTCTCCTTAGCGCGGCTTCTGCCGAAAGACGCCCGGGAGCGGCTCTTAGCTCCGGACAGCATCCTACCTTCGTCTTTAGCGTCTTTTGTAGTCTACATCTTAACAAAAGCCTTTTCTACTATGTCTGGCTAGGAAAAACTGTGCCAGCACAGAAAACATCTCCCATCGTGTTCTAGCAGTTGCAGAGATATCTGCCAAGTTTTTGGCAGGAAGAAAAGGAATGTTGTCCAAACAGCTTCCAATCGAATGTTCATGTGATTGGAAAAGTCAGGAGAGTGCAAAGGTACTGTTTTCTATCAGTTGGCAAGCTGCGCACACAATCCCAGTGTTGTACGGCTTACTTCTTCACATTCCCGAAGCTGCCGCTCTCTCCGGCTCCCGGAGGCGAAGAAGCGGCTTCTTCGCGCAAAGACGACTGTGACTGTGCCGCTCACAGTGCTCTCCTTAGCGCGGCTTCTGCCGAAAGACGCCCGGGAGCGGCTCTTAGCTCCGGACAGCATCCTACCTTCGTCTTTAGCATCTTTTGTAGTCTACATCCTAGCAAAACGCTTTTCCACTATGTCTGGCTAGGAAAAAGTGTGCCAGCACAGAAAACATCTCCCATCGTGTTCTAGACGTTGCACGGAGGTCTGCCAAGTCTTTGGCATGAAGAAAAGTAAAGTTGTCTAAAACAGCTTCCAATCGAATGTTCATGTGATTGGAAAAGTCAGGAGAGTGCAAAGGCACTGTTTTCTGTCAGTTGGCAAGCTGCGTACACAATCCCAGTTTTGTACAGCTTGCTTCTTCACCTTCCCGAAGCTGCCGCTCTCTCCGGCTCCCGGAGCCGAAGAAGCGTCTTCTTCGCGCAAAGACGACTGTGCCGCTCACAGTGCTCTCCTTAGCGCTGCTTGTGCCGAAAGACGCTCGGGAGCGGCTCTTAGCTCTGTACAGCATCCTACCTTCGTCTTTTGCGTCTCTTCTCATCTACATCTCAGCAAAAAGCTTTTCCACTATGTCTGGCTAGGAAAAACTGTGCCAGCACAGAAAACATCTCCCATCGTGTTCTAGACGTTGCACGGAGGTCTGCCAAGTGTTTGGCAGGAAGAAAAGAAAAGTTGTCCAAAACAGCTCCCAATCGAATGTTCATGTGATTGGAAAAGTCAGGAGAGTGCAAAGGTACTGTTTTCTATCAGTTGGCAAGCTGCGCACACAGTCCCTGTGTTGTACAGCTTGCTTCTTCACCTTCCCGAAGCTGCCGCTCTCTCTGGCTCCCGGAGCCGATGAAGCGGCTTCTTCGCGCAAAGACGACTGTGACTGTGCCGCCCACAGTGCTCTCCTTAGCGCGGCTTCTGCCGAAAGACGCCCGGGAGCGGCTCTTTGCTGCGGACAGCATCCTACCTTCGTCTTTAGCATCTTTTGTAGTCTACATCCTAGCAAAACGCTTCTCCACTATGTCTGGCTAGGAAAAACTGTGCCATCACAGAAAACATCTCCCATCGTGTTCTAGACGTTGCACGGAGGTCTGCCAAGTGTGTGGCAGGAAGAAAAGAAAAGTTGTCCAAAACAGCTTCCAATCGATTGTTCATGTGATTGGAAAAGTCAGGAGAGTGCAATGGTACTGTTTTCTATCAGTTGGCAAGCTGCGCACACAATCCCAGCGTTGTACAGCTTCTTTCTTCACCTTCCCTAAACTGCCGCTCTCTCCGGCTCCCGAAGGCGAAGAAGCAGCTTCTTCGCGCAAAGACGATTGTGCCGCTCACAGTGCTCTCCTTAGCGCGGCTTCTGCCAAAAGACGCCCGGGAGCGGCTCTTAGCACCGGACAGCATCGTACTTTCGTGTTTAGCATCTCATCTCATCTACATCTCAGCAAAAACCTTTTCCACTATGTCTGGCTAGGAAAAACTGTGCCAGCACAGAAAACATCACCCATCGTGTTCTAGACGTTGCACGGAGGTCTGCCAAGTGTTTGGCAGGAAGAAAAGAAAAGTTGTCCAAAACAGCTTCCAATCGAATGTTCATGTGATTGGAAAAGTCAGGAGAGTGCAAAGGTACTGTTTTCTATCAGTTGGCCAGCTGCCCACACAATCCTAGTGTTTTACAGCTTGCTTCTTCACCTTCCCGAAGATGCCGCTCTCTCCGGCTCCCGGAGCCGAAGAAGCGGCTTCTTCGCGCAAAGACGACTCTGCCGCTCACAGTGCTCTCCTTAGCGCGGCTTCTGCCGAAAGACGCCCGGGTGCGGCTCTTAGCTCTGGACAGCATCGTACTTTCGTGTTTGCTGTCTCTTCTCAACTAAATCTCGGCAAAAAGCTTTTCCACTATGTCTGGCTAGGAAAAACTGTGCCATCAAAGAAAACACCTCCCATCGTGTTCTAGATGTTGCACGGAGGTCTGCCAAGTGTTTGGCAGGAAGAAAAGAAAAGTTGTCTAAAACAGCTTCCAATCGAATGTTCATGTGATTGGAAAAGTCAGGAGAGTGCAAAGGTACTGTTTTCTATCAGTTGGCAAGCTGCGCACACAATCCCAGTGTTGTACAGCTTGCTTCTTCACCTTCCCGAAGCTGCCGCTATCTCCGGCTCCCGGAGGCGAAGAAGCGGCTTCTTCGCGCAAAGACGACTGTGACTGTGCCGCCCACATTGCTCTCCTTAGCGCGGCTTCTGCCGAAAGACGCCCGGGAGCGGCTCTTAGCTCCGGACAGCATCCTACCTTCGTCTTTAGCATCTTTTGTAGTCTACATCCTAGCAAAACGCTTTTCCACTATGTCTGGCTAGGAAAAACTGTGCCAGCACAGAAAACATCTCCCATCGTGTTCTAGGCGTTGCACAGAGGTCTGCCAAATGTTTGGCAGGAAGAAAAGAAAAGTTGCCCAAAACAGCTTCCAATCGAATGTTCATGTGATTGGAAAAGTCAGGAGAGTGCAACGGTACTGTTTTCTATCAGTTGGCAAGCTGCGCACACAATCCCAGCGTTGTACAGCTTGCTTCTTCACCTTCCCGAAGCTGCCGCTCTCTCCGGCTCCCGGAGCCGAAGAAGCGGCTTCTTCGCGCAAAGACGACTGTGACTGTGCCGCCCACATTGCTCTCCTTAGCGCGGCTTCTGCCGAAAGACGCCCGGGAGCGGCTCTTAGCTCCGGACAGCATCCTACCTTCGTCTTTAGCATCTTTTGTAGTCTACATCCTAGCAAAACGCTTTTCCACTATGTCTGGCTAGGAAAAACTGTGCCAGCACAGAAAACATCTCCCATCGTGTTCTAGACGTTGCACGGACGTCTGCCAAGTCTTTGGCATGAAGAAAAGTAAAGTTGTCTAAAACAGCTTCCAATCGAATGTTCATGTGATTGGAAAAGTCAGGAGAGTGCAAAGGCACTGTTTTCTGTCAGTTGGCAAGCTGCGTACACAATCCCAGTGTTGTACAGCTTGCTTCTTCACCTTCCCGAAGCTGCCGCTCTCTCCGGCTCCCGGAGCCGAAGAAGCGGCTTCTTCGCGCAAAGACGACTGTGCCGCTCACAGTGCTCTCCTTAGCGCGGCTTCTGCCGAAAGACGCCCGGGCGCGGCTCTTAGCTCCGTACAGCATAGTACATTCGTGTTTAGCGTCTCTTCTAATCTACATCTCAGCAAAAAGCTTTTCCAATATGTCTGGCTAAAAAAACCTGTGCCAGCACAGAAAACATCTCCCATCGTGTTCTAGACGTTGCACGGAGGTCTGCCAAGTGTTTTGCAAAAAGAAAAGGAAAGTTGTCCAAAACAGCTTCCAATCGAATGTTCTTGTGATTGGAAAAGTCAATAGAGTGCAAATGTACTGTTTTCTATCAGTTGGCAAGCTGCGCACACAATCCCAGTGTTGTACAGCTTCCTTCTTCACCTTCCCGAAGCTGCCGCTCTCTCTGGCTCCCGGAGCCGAAGAAGCGGCTTCTTCGCGCAAAGACGATTGTGCCGCTCACAGTGCTCTCCTTAGCGCGGCTTCTGACGAAAGACACCCGGGAGCGGCTCTTAGCTCCGGAAAGCATCCTACCTTCGTCTTTAGCGTCTTTTGTAGTCTACATCTTAGCAAAAGCCTTTTCTACTATGTCTGGCTAGGAAAAACTGTGCCAGCACAGAAAACATCTCCAATCGTGTTCTAGCAGTTGCAGAGACTTCTGCCAAGTGTTTGGCAGGAAGAAAAGAAAAGTTGTCCAAAACAGCTTCCAATCGAATGTTCATGTGATTGAAAAAGTCAGGAGAGTGCAAAGGTACTGTTTTCTATCAGTTGGCCAGCTGCCCACACAATCCCAGTTCTGTACAGCTTGCTTCTTCACCTTCTTGAAGCTGCCGCTCTCTCCGGCTCCCTAAGGCGAAGAAGCGGCTTCTTCGAGCAAAGACGATTGTGCCGCTCACAGTGCTCTCCTTAGCACGGCTTCTGCCGAAAGACGCCCGGGAGCGGCTCTTAGCTCCGGAGAGCATCGTACTTTCTTGTTTAGCGTCTCTTCTAATCTACATCTCGGCAAAAAGCTTTTCCGCTATGTCTGGCTAGGAAAAACTGTGCCAGCACGGAAAACATGTCCCATCGTGTTCTAGATGTTGCACGGAGGTCTGCCAAGTGTTTGGCAGGAAGAAAAGAAAAGTTGTCTAAAACAGCTTCCAATCGAATGTTCATGTGATTGGAAAAGTCAATAGAGTGCAAATGTACTGTTTTCTATCAGTTGACAAACTGCGCACACAATCCCAGTGTTGTACAGCTTCCTGCTTCACCTTCCCGAAGCTGCCGCTCTCTCTGGCTCCCGGAGCCGAAGAAGCGGCTTCTTCGCGCAAAGACGATTGTGCCTGTCAGAGTGCTCTCCTTAGCGCGGCTTCTGCCGAAAGACGCCCGGGAGCGGCTCTTAGCTCCGGACAGCATCCTACCTTCGTCTTTAGCGTCTTTTGTAGTCTACATCTTAACAAAAGCCTTTTCTACTATGTCTGGCTAGGAAAAACTGTGCCAGCACAGAAAACATCTCCCATCGTGTTCTAGCAGTTGCAGAGATATCTGCCAAGTTTTTGGCAGGAAGAAAAGGAATGTTGTCCAAACAGCTTCCAATCGAATGTTCATGTGATTGGAAAAGTCAGGAGAGTGCAAAGGTACTGTTTTCTATCAGTTGGCAAGCTGCGCACACAATCCCAGTGTTGTACGGCTTACTTCTTCACATTCCCGAAGCTGCCGCTCTCTCCGGCTCCCGGAGGCGAAGAAGCGGCTTCTTCGCGCAAAGACGATTGTGCCGCTCACAGTGCTCTCCTTACCGCGGCTTCTGCCGAAAGACGCCCGGGAGCGGCTCTTAGCACCGGACAGCATCGTACTTTCGTGCTTAGCGTCTCATTTCATCTACATCTCAGCAAAACCTTTTCCACTATGTCTGGCAAGGAAAAACTGTGCCAGCACAGAAAACATCACCCATCGTGTTCTAGACGTTGCACGGAGGTCTGCCAAGTGTTTGGCAGGAAGAAAAGAAAAGTTGTCAAAAACAGCTTCCAATCGAATGTTCATGTGATTGGAAAAGTCAGGAGAGTGCAAAGGTACTGTTTTCTATCAGTTGGCAAGCTGCGCACACAATCCCAGTGTTGTACAGCTTGCTTCTTCACCTTCCCGAAGCTGCCGCTCTCTCCGGCTCCCGGAGGCGAAGAAGCGGCTTCTTCGCGCAAAGACGACTGTGACTGTGCCGCTCACAGTGCTCTCCTTAGCGCGGCTTCTGCCGAAAGACGCCCGGGAGCGGCTCTTAGCTCCGGACAGCATCCTACCTTCGTCTTTAGCATCTTTTGTAGTCTACATCCTAGCAAAACGCTTTTCCACTATGTCTGGCTAGGAAAAAGTGTGCCAGCACAGAAAACATCTCCCATCGTGTTCTAGACGTTGCACGGAGGTCTGCCAAGTCTTTGGCATAAAGAAAAGTAAAGTTGTCTAAAACAGCTTCCAATCGAATGTTCATGTGATTGGAAAAGTCAGGAGAGTGCAAAGGCACTGTTTTCTGTCAGTTGGCAAGCTGCGTACACAATCCCAGTTTTGTACAGCTTGCTTCTTCACCTTCCCGAAGCTGCCGCTCTCTCCGGCTCCCGGAGCCGAAGAAGCGTCTTCTTCGCGCAAAGACGACTGTGCCGCTCACAGTGCTCTCCTTAGCGCGGCTTGTGCCGAAAGACGCTCGGGAGCGGCTCTTAGCTCTGTACAGCATCCTACCTTTGTCTTTTGCGTCTCTTCTCATCTACATCTCAGCAAAAAGCTTTTCCACTATGTCTGGCTAGGAAAAACTGTGCCATCACAGAAAACATCTCCCATCGTGTTCTAGACGTTGCACGGAGGTCTGCCAAGTGTGTGGCAGGAAGAAAAGAAAAGTTGTCCAAAACAGCTTCCAATCGATTGTTCATGTGATTGGAAAAGTCAGGAGAGTGCAATGGTACTGTTTTCTATCAGTTGGCAAGCTGCGCACACAATCCCAGCGTTGTACAGCTTCTTTCTTCACCTTCCCTAAACTGCCGCTCTCTCCGGCTCCCGAAGGCGAAGAAGCAGCTTTTTCGCGCAAAGACGATTGTGCCGCTCACAGTGCTCTCCTTAGCGCGGCTTCTGCCAAAAGACGCCCGGGAGCGGCTCTTAGCACCGGACAGCATCGTACTTTCGTGTTTAGCATCTCATCTCATCTACATCTCAGCAAAAACCTTTTCCACTATGTCTGGCTAGGAAAAACTGTGCCAGCACAGAAAACATCACCCATCGTGTTCTAGACGTTGCACGGAGGTCTGCCAAGTGTTTGGGAGGAAGAAAAGAAAAGTTGTCCAAAACAGCTTCCAATCGAATGTTCATGTGATTGGAAAAGTCAGGAGAGTGCAAAGGTACTGTTTTCTATCAGTTGGCCAGCTGCCCACACAATCCTAGTGTTTTACAGCTTGCTTCTTCACCTTCCCGAAGATGCCGCTCTCTCCGGCTCCCGGAGCCGAAGAAGCGGCTTCTTGGCGCAAAGACGACTCTGCCGCTCACAGTGCTCTCCTTAGCGCGGCTTCTGCCGAAAGACGCCCGGGTGCGGCTCTTAGCTCTGGACAGCATCGTACTTTCGTGTTTGCCGTCTCTTCTCAACTAAATCTCGGCAAAAAGCTTTTCCACTATGTCTGGCTAGGAAAAACTGTGCCATCAAAGAAAACACCTCCCATCGTGTTCTAGATGTTGCACGGAGGTCTGCCAAGTGTTTGGCAGGAAGAAAAGAAAAGTTGTCTAAAACAGCTTCCAATCGAATGTTCATGTGATTGGAAAAGTCAGGAGAGTGCAAAGGTACTGTTTTCTATCAGTTGGCAAGCTGCGCACACAATCCCAGTGTTGTACAGCTTGCTTCTTCACCTTCCCGAAGCTGCCGCTATCTCCGGCTCCCGGAGGCGAAGAAGCGGCTTCTTCGCGCAAAGACGACTGTGACTGTGCCGCCCACATTGCTCTCCTTAGCGCGGCTTCTGCCGAAAGACGCCCGGGAGCGGCTCTTAGCTCCGGACAGCATCCTACCTTCGTCTTTAGCATCTTTTGTAGTCTACATCCTAGCAAAACGCTTTTCCACTATGTCTGGCTAGGAAAAACTGTGCCAGCACAGAAAACATCTCCCATCGTGTTCTAGGCGTTGCACAGAGGTCTGCCAAGTGTTTGGCAGGAAGAAAAGAAAAGTTGCCCAAAACAGCTTCCAATCGAATGTTCATGTGATTGGAAAAGTCAGGAGAGTGCAAAGGTACTGTTTTCTATCAGTTGGCAAGCTGCGCACACAATCCCAGCGTTGTACAGCTTGCTTCTTCACCTTCCCGAAGCTGCCGCTCTCTCCGGCTCCCGGAGCCGAAGAAGCGGCTTCTTCGCGCAAAGACGACTGTGACTGTGCCGCCCACATTGCTCTCCTTAGCGCGGCTTCTGCCGAAAGACGCCCGGGAGCGGCTCTTAGCTCCGGACAGCATCCTACCTTCGTCTTTAGCATCTTTTGTAGTCTACATCCTAGCAAAACGCTTTTCCACTATGTCTGGCTAGGAAAAACTGTGCCAGCACAGAAAACATCTCCCATCGTGTTCTAGACGTTGCACGGACGTCTGCCAAGTCTTTGGCGTGAAGAAAAGTAAAGTTGTCTAAAACAGCTTCCAATCGAATGTTCATGTGATTGGAAAAGTCAGGAGAGTGCAAAGGCACTGTTTTCTGTCAGTTGGCAAGCTGCGTACACAATCCCAGTGTTGTACAGCTTGCTTCTTCACCTTCCCGAAGCTGCCGCTCTCTCCGGCTCCCGGAGCCGAAGAAGCGGCTTCTTCGCGCAAAGACGACTGTGCCGCTCACAGTGCTCTCCTTAGCGCGGCTTCTGCCGAAAGACGCCCGGGAGAGGCTCTTAGCACCGGACAGCATCGTACTTTCGTGTTTAGCGTCTCTTCTCATCTACATCTCAGCAAAAAGCTTTTCCACTATTTCTGGCTAGGAAAAACTGTGCCAGCACAGAAAACATCTCCCATCGTGTTCTAGGCGTTGCACAGAGGTCTGCCAAGTGTTTGGCAGGAAGAAAAGTAAAGTTGTCTAAAACAGCTTCCAATCGAATGTTCATGTGATTGGAAAAGTCAGGAGAGTGCAAAGGTACTGTTTTCTATCAGTTAGCAAGCTGCGCACACAATCCCAGTGTTGTACAGCTTGCTTCTTCACCTTCCCGAAGCTGCCGCTCTCTCCGGCTCCCGGAGGCGAAGAAGCGGCTTCTTCGCGCAACGACGACTGTGACTGTGCCGCCCACATTGCTCTCCTTAGCGCGGCTTCTGCCGAAAGACGCCCGGGAGCGGCTCTTAGCTCCGGACAGCATCCTAACTTCGTCTTTAGCATCTTTTGTAGTCTACATCCTAGCAAAACGCTTTTCCACTATGTCTGGCTAGGAAAAACTGTGCCAGCACAGGAAACATCTCCCATCGTGTTCTAGACGTTGCAGAGATGTCTGCCAAGTGTTTGGCAGGAAGAAAAGAAAAGTTGTCAAAAACAGCTTCCAATCGAATGTTCATGTGATTGGAAAAGTCAGGAGAGTGCAAAGGTACTGTTTTCTATCAGTTGGCAAGCTGCGCACACAATCCCAGCGTTGTACAGCTTGCTTCTTCACCTTCCCGAAACTGCCGCTCTCTCCGGCTCCCGGAGCTGAAGAAGCGGCTTCTTCGCGCAAAGATGATTGTGCCGCTCACAGTGCTCTCCTTAGCGCGGCTTCTGCCGAAAGATGCCCGGGTGCGGCTCTTAGCTCTGGACAGCATCGTACTTTCGTGTTTGCCGTCTCTTCTCAACTAAATCTCGGCAAAAAGCTTTTCCACTATGTCTGGCTAGGAAAAACTGTGCCATCAAAGAAAACATCTCCCATCGTGTTCTAGACGTTGCACGGAGGTCTGCCAAGTGTTTGGCAGGAAGAAAAGAAAAGTTGTCTAAAACAGCTTCCAATCGAATATTCATGTGATTGGAAAAGTCAGGAGAGTGCAAAGGTACTGTTTTCTATCAGTTGGCAAGCTGCGCACACAATCCCAGTGTTGTACAGCTTGCTTCTTCACCTTCCCGAAGCTGCCGCTATCTCCGGCTCCCGGAGGCGAAGAAGCGGCTTCTTCGCGCAAAGACGACTGTGACTGTGCCGCCCACATTGCTCTCCTTAGCGCGGCTTCTGCCGAAAGACGCCCGGGAGCGGCTCTTAGCTCCGGACAGCATCCTACCTTCGTCTTTAGCATCTTTTGTAGTCTACATCCTAGCAAAACGCTTTTCCACTATGTCTGGCTAGGAAAAACTGTGCCAGCAGAGAAAACATCTCCCATCGTGTTCTAGACGTTGCACGGAGGTCTGCCAAGGTTTTGGCAGGAAGAAAAGAAAAGTTGCCCAAAACAGCTTCCAATCGAATGTTCATGTGATTGGAAAAGTCAGGAGAGTGCAAAGGTACTGTTTTCTATCAGTTGGCAAGCTGTGCACACAATCCCAGCGTTGTACAGCTTGCTTCTTCACCTTCCCGAAGCTGCCGCTCTCTCCAACTCCCGGAGGCGAAGAAGCGGCTTCTTCGCGCAAAGACGACTGTGACTGTGCCACCCACATTGCTCTCCTTAGCGCGGCTTCTGCCGAAAGACGCCCGGGAGCGGCTCTTAGCTCCGGACAGCATCCTACCTTCGTCTTTAGCATCTTTTGTAGTCTACATCCTAGCAAAACGCTTTTCCACTATGTCTGGCTAGGAAAAACTGTGCCAGCACAGGAAACATCTCCCATCGTGTTCTAGACGTTGCAGAGATGTCTGCCAAGTGTTTGGCAGGAAGAAAAGAAAAGTTGTCAAAAACAGCTTCCAATCGAATGTTCATGTGATTGGAAAAGTCAGGAGAGTGCAAAGGTACTGTTTTCTATCAGTCGGCAAGCGGCGCACACAATCCCAGTGTTGTACAGCTTGCTTCTTCACCTTCCCAAAACTGCCGCTCTCTCCGGCTCCCGGAGCTGAAGAAGCGGCTTCTTCGCGCAAAGACGATTGTGCCGCTCACAGTGCTCTCCTTAGCGCGGCTTCTGCCGAAAGACGCCCGGGAGCGGCTCTTAGCACCGGACAGCATCGTACTTTCGTGTTTGCCGTCTCATCTAATCTACATCTCAGCAAAACGCTTTTCCACTATGTCTGGCTAGGAAAAACTGTGCCAGCACAGAAAACATCTCCCATCGTGTTCTAGGCGTTGCACAGAGGTGTGCCAAGTGTTTGGCAGGAAGAAAAGAAAAGTTGTCAAAAACAGCTTCCAATCGAATGTTCATGTGATTGGAAAAGTCAGGAGAGTGCAAAGGTACTGTTTTCTATCAGTTGGCAAGCTGCGCACACAATCCCAGCGTTGTACAGCTTGCTTCTTCACCTTCCCGAAGCTGCCGCTCTCTCCGGCTCCCGGAGGCGATGAAGCGGCTTCTTCGCGCAAAGACGACTGTGACTGTGCCGCCCACATTGCTCTCCTTAGCGCGGCTTCTGCCGAAAGACGCCCGGGAGCGGCTCTTTGCTCCGGACAGCATCCTATCTTCGTCTTTAGCATCTTTTGTAGTCTACATCCTAGCAAAACGCTTCTCCACTATGTCTGGCTAGGAAAAACTGTGCCATCACAGAAAACATCTCCCATCGTGTTCTAGATGTTGCACGGAGGTCTGCCAAGTGTGTGGCAGGAAGATAAGAAAAGTTGTCCAAAACAGCTTCCAATCGAATGTTCATGTGATTGGAAAAGTCAGGAGAGTGCAATGGTACTGTTTTCTATCAGTTGGCAAGCTGCGCACACAATCCCAGCGTTGTACAGCTTCTTTCTTCACCTTCCCGAAACTGCCGCTCTCTCCGGCTCCCGAAGGCGAAGAAGCAGCTTCTTCGCGCAAAGACGATTGTGCCGCTCACAGTGCTCTCCTTAGCGCGGCTTCTGCCAAAAGACGCCCGGGAGTGGCTCTAAGCACCGGACAGCATCGTACTTTCGTGTTTAGCATCTCATCTCATCTACATCTCAGCAAAAACCTTTTCCACTATGTCTGGCTAGGAAAAACTGTGCCAGCACAGAAAACATCACCCATCGTGTTCTAGACGTTGCACGGAGGTCTGCCAAGTGTTTGGCAGGAAGAAAAGAAAAGTTGTCCAAAACAGCTTCCAATCGAATGTTCATGTGATTGGAAAAGTCAGGAGAGTGCAAAGGTATTGTTTTCTATCAGTTGGCAAGCTGCGCACACAATCCTAGTGTTTTACAGCTTGCTTCTTCACCTTCCCGAAGATGCCGCTCTCCCCGGCTCCCGGAGCCGAAGAAGCGGCTTCTTGGCGCAAAGACGACTCTGCCGCTCACAGTGCTCTCCTTAGCGCGGCTTCTGCCGAAAGACGCCCGGGTGCGGCTCTTAGCTCTGGACAGCATCGTACTTTCGTGTTTGCCGTCTCTTCTCAACTAAATCTCGGCAAAAAGCTTTTCCACTATGTCTGGCTAGGAAAAACTGTGCCATCAAAGAAAACATCTCCCATCGTGTTCTAGACGTTGCACGGAGGTCTGCCAAGTGTTTGGCATGAGGAAAAGAAAATTGTCTAAAACAACTTCCAATCGAATGTTCATGTGATTGGAAAATTCAGGAGAGTGCAAAGGTACTGTTTTCTATCAGTTGGCAAGCTGCGCACACAATCCCAGTGTTGTACAGCTTGCTTCTTCACCTTCCCGAAGCTGCCGCTATCTCCGGCTCCCGGAGGCGAAGAAGCGGCTTCTTCGCGAAAAGACGACTTTGACTGTGCCGCCCACATTGCTCTCCTTAGCGCGGCTTCTGCCGAAAGACGCCCGGGAGCGGCTCTTAGCTCCGGACAGCATCCTACCTTCGTCTTTAGCATCTTTTGTAGTCTACATCCTAGCAAAACGCTTTTCCACTATGTCTGGCTAGGAAAAACTGTGCCAGCACAGAAAACATCTCCCATCGTGTTCTAGACGTTGCACGGAGGTCTGCCAAGTCTTTGGCATGAAGAAAAGTAAAGTTGTCTAAAACAGCTTCCAATCGAATGTTCATGTGATTGGAAAAGTCAGGAGAGTGCAAAGGCACTGTTTTCTGTCAGTTGGCAAGCTGCGTACACAATCCCAGTGTTGTACAGCTTGCTTCTTCACCTTCCCGAAGCTGCCGCTCTCTCCGGCTCCCGGAGCCGAAGAAGCGGCTTCTTCGCGCAAAGACGACTGTGCCGCTCACAGTGCTCTCCTTAGCGCGGCTTCTGCCGAAAGACGCCCGGGAGCGGCTCTTAGCACCGGACAGCATCGTACTTTCGTGTTTAGCGTCTCATCTCATCTACATCTCAGCAAAACGCTTTTCCACTATGTCTGGCTAGGAAAAACTGTGCCAGCACAGAAAACATCTCCCATCGTGTTCTAGGCGTTGCACAGAGGTCTGCCAAGTGTTTGGCAGGAAGAAAAGAAAAGTTGTCAAAAACAGCTTCCAATCGAATGTTCATGTGATTGGAAAAGTCAGGAGAGTGCAAAGGTACTGTTTTCTATCAGTTGGCAAGCTGCGCACACAATCCCAGTGTTGTACAGCTTGCTTCTTCACCTTCCCGAAGCTGCCGCTCTCTCTGGCTCCCGGAGCCGATGAAGCAGCTTCTTCGCGCAAAGACGACTGTGACTGTGCCGCCCACAGTGCTCTCCTTAGCGCGGCTTCTGCCGAAAGACGCCCGGGAGCGGCTCTTAGCTCCGGACAGCATCCTACCTTCGTCTTTAGCATCTTTTGTAGACTACATCCTAGCAAAACGCTTTTCCACTATGTCTGGCTAGGAAAAACTGTGCCAGCACAGGAAACATCTCCCATCGTGTTCTAGACGTTGCAGAGATGTCTGCCAAGTGTTTGGCAGGAAGAAAAGAAAAGTTGTCAAAAACAGCTTCCAATCGAATGTTCATGTGATTGGAAAAGTCAGGAGAGTGCAAAGGTACTGTTTTCTATCAGTTGGCAAGCTGCGCACACAATCCCAGCGTTGTACAGCTTGCTTCTTCACCTTCCCGAAACTGCCGCTCTCTCCGGCTCCCGGAGCTGAAGAAGCGACTTCTTCGCGCAAAGACGATTGTGCCGCTCACAGTGCTCTCCTTAGCGCGGCTTCTGCCGAAAGACGCCAGGGTGCGGCTCTTAGCTCTGGACAGCATCGTACTTTCGTGTTTGCCGTCTCTTCTCAACTAAATCTCGGCAAAAAGCTTTTCCACTATGTCTGGCAAGGAAAAACTGTGCCATCAAAGAAAACATCTCCCATCGTGTTCTAGACGTTGCACAGAGGTCTGCCAAGTGTTTGGCAGGAAGAAAAGAAAAGTTGTCAAAAACAGCTTCCAATCGAATGTTCATGTGATTGGAAAAGTCAGGAGAGTGCAAAGGTATTGTTTTCTATCAGTTGGCAAGCTGCGCACACAATCCCAGTGTTGTACAGCTTGCTTCTTCACCTTCCCGAAGCTGCCGCTCTCTCTGGCTCCCGGAGCCGATGAAGCGGCTTCTTCGCGCAAAGACGACTGTGACTGTGCCGCCCACATTGCTCTCCTTAGCGCGGCTTCTGCCGAAAGACGCCCGGGAGCGGCTCTTAGCTCCGGACAGCATCCTACCTTCGTCTTTAGCATCTTTTGTAGTCTACATCCTAGCAAAACGCTTTTCCACTATGTCTGGCTAGGAAAAACTGTGCCAGCACAGGAAACATCTCCCATCGTGTTCTAGACGTTGCACGGAGGTCTGCCAAGTGTTTGGCAGGAAGAAAAGAAAAGTTATCTAAAACAGCTTCCAATCGAATGTTCATGTGATTGGAAAAGTCAGGAGAGTGCAAAGGTACTGTTTTCTATCAGTTGGCAAGCTGCGCACACAATCCCAGCGTTGTACAGCTTGCTTCTTCTCCTTCCCGAAGCTGCCGCTCTCTCCGGCTCCCGGAGGCGAAGAAGCGGCTTCTTCGCGCAAAGACGACTGTGACTGTGCCACCCACATTGCTCTCCTTAGCGCGGCTTCTGCCGAAAGACGCCCGGGAGCGGCTCTTAGCACCGGACAGCATCGTACTTTCGTGTTTGCCGTCTCATCTCATCTACATCTCAGCAAAACGCTTTTCCACTATGTCTGGCTAGGAAAAACTGTGCCAGCACAGAAAACATCTCCCATCGTGTTCTAGGCGTTGCACAGAGGTCTGCCAAGTGTTTGGCAGGAAGAAAAGAAAAGTTGTCAAAAACAGCTTCCAATCGAATGTTCATGTGATTGGAAAAGTCAGGAGAGTGCAAAGGTACTGTTTGCTATCAGTTTTCAAGCTGCGCACACAATCCCAGCGTTGTACAGCTTCCTTCTTCACCTTCCCGAAACTGCCGCTCTCTCCGGCTCCCGGAGCCGAAGAAGCGGCTTCTTCGGGCAAAGACGATTGTGCCGCTCACAGTGCTCTCCTTAGCGCGGCTTCTGCCGAAAGACGCCCGGGAGAGGCTCTTAGCACCGGACAGCATCGTACTTTCGTGTTTAGCGTCTCTTCTCATCTACATCTCAGCAAAAAGCTTTTCCACTATGTCTGGCTAGGAAAAACTGTGCCAGCACAGAAAACATCTCCCATCGTGTTCTAGACGTTGCACGGAGGGCTGCCAAGTGTTTGGCAGGAAGAAAAGAAAAGTTGTCCAAAACAGCTTCCAATCGAATGTTCATGTGATTGGAAAAGTCAGGAGAGTGCAAAGGTACTGTTTTCTATCAGTTGGCAAGCTGCGCACACAGTCCCTGTGTTGTACAGCTTGCTTCTTCACCTTCCCGAAGCTGCCGCTCTCTCTGGCTCCCGGAGCCGATGAAGCGGCTTCTTCGCGCAAAGACGACTGTGACTGTGCCGCCCACAGTGCTCTCCTTAGCGCGGCTTCTGCCGAAAGATGCCCGGGAGCGGCTCTTTGCTGCGGACAGCATCCTACCTTCGTCTTTAGCATCTTTTGTAGTCTACATCCTAGCAAAACGCTTCTCCACTATGTCTGGCTAGGAAAAACTGTGCCAACACAGAAAACATCTCCCATCGTGTTCTAGACGTTGCACGGAGGTCTGCCAAGTTTGTGGCAGGAAGATAAGAAAAGTTGTCCAAAACAGCTTCCAATCGAATGTTCATGTGATTGGAAAAGTCAGGAGAGTGCAATGGTACTGTTTTCTATCAGTTGGCAAGCTGCGCACACAATCCCAGCGTTGTACAGCTTCTTTCTTCACCTTCCCGAAACTGCCGCTCTCTCCGGCTCCCGAAGGCGAAGAAGCAGCTTCTTCGCGCAAAGACGATTGTGCCGCTCACAGTGCTCTCCTTAGCGCGGCTTCTGCCAAAAGACGCCCGGGAGCGGCTCTAAGCACCGGACAGCATCGTACTTTCGTGTTTAGCATCTCATCTAATCTACATCTCAGCAAAAACATTTTCCACTATGTCTGGCTAGGAAAAACTGTGCCAGCACAGAAAACATCACCCATCGTGTTCTAGACGTTGCACGGAGGTCTGCCAAGTGTTTGGCAGGAAGAAAAGAAAAGTTGTCCAAAACAGCTTCCAATCGAATGTTCATGTGATTGGAAAAGTCAGGAGAGTGCAAAGGTACTGTTTTCTATCAGTTGGCAAGCTGCGCACACAATCTCAGCGTTGTACAGCTTGCTTCTTCATCTTCTTGAAGCTGCCGCTCTCTCTGGCTCCCGGAGCCGAAGAAGCGGCTTCTTCGCACAAAGACGACTGTGCCGCTCACAGTGCTCTCCTTAGCGCGGCTTCTGCCGAAAGACGCCCGGGAGCGGCTCTTAGCTCCGGACAGCATCCTACCTTCGTCTTTTGCGTCTCTTCTCATCTACATCTCAGCAAAAAGCTTTTCCACTATGTCTGGCTAGGAAAAACTGTGCCAGCACAGAAAACATCTCCCATCGTGTTCTAGACGTTGCACGGAGGGCTGCCAAGTGTTTGGCAGGAAGAAAAGAAAAGTTGTCCAAAACAGCTTCCAATCGAATGTTCATGTGATTGGAGAAGTCAGGAGAGTGCAAAGGTACTGTTTTCTATCAGTTGGCAAGCTGCGCACACAATCCCAGTGTTGTACAGCTTGCTTCTTCACCTTCCCGAAGCTGCCGCTCTCTCCGGCTCCCGGAGGCGAAGAAGCGGCTTCTTCGCGCAAAGACGACTTTGACTGTGCCGCCCACATTGCTCTCCTTAGCGTGGCTTCTGCCGAAAGACGCCCGGGAGTGGCTCTTAGCTCCGGACAGCATCCTACCTTCGTCTTTAGCGTCTTTTGTAGTCCACATCTTGGCAAAAGGCTTTTCCACTATGTCTGGCTAGGAAAAACTGTGCCAGCACAGAAAACATCTCCCATCGTGTTCTAGAAGTTGCAGAGATGTCTGCCAAGTGTTTGGCAGGAAGAAAAGAAAAGTTGTCCAAAACAGCTTCCAATCGAATGTTCATGTGATTGGAAAAGTCAGGAGAGTGCAATGGTACTGTTTTCTATCAGTTGGCAAGCTGCGCACACAATCCCAGCGTTGTACAGCTTCCTTCTTCACCTTCTCGAAACTGCCGCTCTCTCCGGCTCCCGGAGCCGAAGAAGCGGCTTCTTTGCGCAAAGACGATTGTGCCGCTCACAGTGCTCTCCTTAGCGCGGCTTCTGCCAAAAGACGCCCGGGCGCGGCTCTTAGCACCGGACAGCATCGTACTTTCGTGTTTAGCGTCTCTTCTCATCTACATCTCAGCAAAAACCTTTTCCACTATGTCTGGCTAGGAAAAACTGTGCCAGCATAGAAAAAATCTCCCATCGTGTTCTAGACGTTGCACAGAGGTCTGCCAAGTGTTTGGCAGGAAGAAAAGAAAAGTTGTCCAAAACAGCTTCCAATCGAATGTTCATGTGATTGGAAAAGTCAGGAGAGTGCAAAGGTACTGTTTTCTATCAGTTGGCAAGCTGCGCACACAATCCCAGTGTTGTACAGCTTGCTTCTTCACCTTCCCGAAGCTGCCGCTCTCTCCGGCTCCTGGAGCTGAGGAAGCGGCTTCTTCGCGCAAAGACGACTGTTACTGTGCCGCCCACAGTGCTCTCCTTAGCGCGGCTTCTGCCGAAAGAAGCCCGGGAGCGGCTCTTAGCTCCGGACAGCATCCTACCTTCGTCTCTAGCATCTTTTGTAGTCTACATCCTAGCAAAACGCTTTTCCACTATGTCTGGCTAGGAAAAACTGTGCCAGCACAGAAAACATCTCCCATCGTGTTCTAGACGTTGCACGGAGGTCTGCCAAGTCTTTGGCATGAAGAAAAGTAAAGTTGTCTAAAACAGCTTCCAATCGAATGTTCATGTGATTGGAAAAGTCAGGAGAGTGCAAAGGTACTGTTTGCTATCAGTTTTCAAGCTGCGCACACAATCCCAGCGTTGTACAGCTTCCTTCTTCACCTTCCCGAAACTGCCGCTCTCTCCGGCTCCCGGAGCCGAAGAAGCGGCTTCTTCGGGCAAAGACGATTGTGCCGCTCACAGTGCTCTCCTTAGCGCGGCTTCTGCCGAAAGACGCCCGGGAGAGGCTCTTAGCACCGGACAGCATCGTACTTTCGTGTTTAGCGTCTCTTCTCATCTACATCTCAGCAAAAAGCTTTTCCACTATGTCTGGCTAGGAAAAACTGTGCCAGCACAGAAAACATCTCCCATCGTGTTCTAGACGTTGCACGGAGGTCTGCCAAGTGTTTGGCAGGAAGAAAAGAAAAGTTTTCAAAAACAGCTTCCAATCGAATGTTCATGTGATTGGAAAAGTCAGGAGAGTGCAAAGGTACTGTTTTCTATCAGTTGGCAAGCTGCGCACACAGTCCCTGTGTTGTACAGCTTGCTTCTTCACCTTCCCGAAGCTGCCGCTCTCTCTGGCTCCCGGAGCCGATGAAGCGGCTTCTTCGCGCAAAGACGACTGTGACTGTGCCGCCCACAGTGCTCTCCTTAGCGCGGCTTCTGCCGAAAGACGCCCGGGAGCGGCTCTTTGCTGCGGACAGCATCCTACCTTCGTCTTTAGCATCTTTTGTAGTCTACATCCTAGCAAAACGCTTCTCCACTATGTCTGGCTAGGAAAAACTGTGCCAACACAGAAAACATCTCCCATCGTGTTCTAGACGTTGCACGGAGGTCTGCCAAGTGTGTGGCAGGAAGATAAGAAAAGTTGTCCAAAACAGCTTCCAATCGAATGTTCATGTGATTGGAAAAGTCAGGAGAGTGCAATGGTACTGTTTTCTATCAGTTGGCAAGCTGCGCACACAATCCCAGCGTTGTACAGCTTCTTTCTTCACCTTCCCGAAACTGCCGCTCTCTCCGGCTCCCGAAGGCGAAGAAGCAGCTTCTTCGCGCAAAGACGATTGTGCCGCTCACAGTGCTCTCCTTAGCGCGGCTTCTGCCAAAAGACGCCCGGGAGCGGCTCTAAGCACCGGACAGCATCGTACTTTCGTGTTTAGCATCTCATCTAATCTACATCTCAGCAAAAACATTTTCCACTATGTCTGGCTAGGAAAAACTGTGCCAGCACAGAAAACATCACCCATCGTGTTCTAGACGTTGCACGGAGGTCTGCCAAGTGTTTGGCAGGAAGAAAAGAAAAGTTGTCCAAAACAGCTTCCAATCGAATGTTCATGTGATTGGAAAAGTCAGGAGAGTGCAAAGGTACTGTTTTCTATCAGTTGGCAAGCTGCGCACACAATCTCAGCGTTGTACAGCTTGCTTCTTCATCTTCTTGAAGCTGCCGCTCTCTCTGGCTCCCGGAGCCGAAGAAGCGGCTTCTTCGCACAAAGACGACTGTGCCGCTCACAGTGCTCTCCTTAGCGCGGCTTCTGCCGAAAGACGCCCGGGAGCGGCTCTTAGCTCCGGACAGCATCCTACCTTCGTCTTTTGCGTCTCTTCTCATCTACATCTCAGCAAAAAGCTTTTCCACTATGTCTGGCTAGGAAAAACTGTGCCAGCACAGAAAACATCTCCCATCGTGTTCTAGGCGTGGCACGGAGGTCTGCCAAGTGTTTGGCAGGAAGAAAAGAAAAGTTGTCCAAAATAGCTTCCAATCGAATGTTCATGTGATTGGAAACGTCAGGAGAGTGCAAAGGTACTGTTTTCTATCAGTTGGCAAGCTGCGCACACAATCCTAGTGTTTTACAGCTTGCTTCTTCACCTTCCCGAAGATGCCGCTCTCTCCGGCTCCCGGAGCCGAAGAAGCAGCTTCTTCGCGCAAAGACGATTGTGCCGCTCACAGTGCTCTCCTTAGCGCGGCTACTGCCGAAAGACGCCCAGGAGCAGCTCTTAGCACTGGACAGCATTGTACTTTCGTGTTTAGCGTCTCTTCTCATCTACATCTCAGCAAAAACCTTTTCCACTATGTCTGGCTAGGAAAAACTGTGCCAGCACAGAAAACATCTCCCATCGTGTTCTAGACGTTGCACGGAGGGCTGCCAAGTGTTTGGCAGGAAGAAAAGAAAAGTTGTCCAAAACAGCTTCCAATCGAATGTTCATGTGATTGGAGAAGTCAGGAGAGTGCAAAGGTACTGTTTTCTATCAGTTGGCAAGCTGCGCACACAATCCCAGTGTTGTACAGCTTGCTTCTTCACCTTCCCGAAGCTGCCGCTCTCTCCGGCTCCCGGAGGCGAAGAAGCGGCTTCTTCGCGCAAAGACGACTTTGACTGTGCCGCCCACATTGCTCTCCTTAGCGTGGCTTCTGCCGAAAGACGCCCGGGAGTGGCTCTTAGCTCCGGACAGCATCCTACCTTCGTCTTTAGCGTCTTTTGTAGTCCACATCTTGGCAAAAGGCTTTTCCACTATGTCTGGCTAGGAAAAACTGTGCCAGCACAGAAAACATCTCCCATCGTGTTCTAGAAGTTGCAGAGATGTCTGCCAAGTGTTTGGCAGGAAGAAAAGAAAAGTTGTCCAAAACAGCTTCCAATCGAATGTTCATGTGATTGGAAAAGTCAGGAGAGTGCAATGGTACTGTTTTCTATCAGTTGGCAAGCTGCGCACACAATCCCAGCGTTGTACAGCTTCCTTCTTCACCTTCTCGAAACTGCCGCTCTCTCCGGCTCCCGGAGCCGAAGAAGCGGCTTCTTTGCGCAAAGACGATTGTGCCGCTCACAGTGCTCTCCTTAGCGCGGCTTCTGCCGAAAGACGCCCGGGCGCGGCTCTTAGCACCGGACAGCATCGTACTTTCGTGTTTAGCGTCTCTTCTCATCTACATCTCAGCAAAAACCTTTTCCACTATTTCTGGCTAGGAAAAACTGTGCCAGCACAGAAAACATCTCCCATCGTGTTCTAGACGTTGCACGGAGGGCTGCCAAGTGTTTGGCAGGAAGAAAAGAAAAGTTGTCCAAAACAGCTTCCAATCGAATGTTCATGTGATTGGAGAAGTCAGGAGAGTGCAAAGGTACTGTTTTCTATCAGTTGGCAAGCTGCACACACAATCCCAGCGTTGTACAGCTTCTTTCTTCACCTTCCCTAAACTGCCGCTCTGTCCGGCTCTCAGAGCCGAAGAAGTGGCTTCTTCGCGCAAAGACGATTGTGCCGCTCACAGTGCTCTCCTTAGCGTGGCTTCTGCCAAAAGACGCCCGGGAGCGGCTCTTAGCACCGGACAGCATCGTACTTTCGTGTTTAGCATCTCATCTCATCTCATCTACATCTCGGCAAAAACCTTTTCCACTATGTCTGGCTAGGAAAAACTGTGCCAGCACAGAAAACATCTCCCATCGTGTTCTAGACGTTGCACGGAGGTCTGCCAAGTGTTTGGCAGGAAGAAAAGAAAAGTTGTCCAAAACAGCTTCCAATCGAATGTTCATGTGATTGGAAAAGTCAGGAGAGTGCAAAGGTACTGTTTTCTATCAGTTGGCAAGCTGCGCACACAATCTCAGCGTTGTACAGCTTGCTTCTTCATCTTCTTGAAGCTGCCGCTCTCTCTGGCTCCCGGAGCCGAAGAAGCGGCTTCTTCGCGCAAAGACGACTGTGCCGCTCACAGTGCTCTCCTTAGCGCGGCTTCTGCCGAAAGACGCCCGGGAGCGGCTCTTAGCTCCGGACAGCATCCTACATTCGTCTTTAGCATCTTTTGTAGTCTACATCCTAGCAAAACGCTTTTCCACTATGTCTGGCTAGGAAAAACTGTGCCAGCACAGAAAACATCTCCCATCGTGTTCTAGACGTTGCACGGAGGTCTGCCAAGTGTTTGGCAGGAAGAAAAGAAAAGTTGTCTAAAACAGCTTCCAATCGAATGCTCATGTGATTGGAAAAGTCAGGAGAGTGCAAAGGCACTGTTTTCTGTCAGTTGGCAAGCTGCGTACACAATCCCAGTGTTGTACAGCTTTCTTCTTCACCTTCCCGAAGCTGCCGCTCTCTCCGGCTCCCGGAGCCGAAGAAGCGGCTTCTTCGCGCAAAGACGACTGTGCCGCTCACAGTGCTCTCCTTAGCGCGGCTTCTGCCAAAAGACGCCCGGGAGCGGCTCTTAGCTCCGGACAGCATCCTACCTTCGTCTTTTGCGTCTCTTCTCATCTACATCTCAGAAAAAACATTTTCCACTATGTCTGGCTAGGAAAAACTGTGCCAGCACAGAAAACATCTGCCATCGTGTTCTAGACGTTGCACGGAGGTCTGCAAAATCTTTGGCATGAAGAAAAGTAAAGTTGTCTAAAACAGCTTCCAATCGAATGTTCATGTGATTGGAAAAGTCAGGAGAGTGCAAAGGTACTGTTTTCTATCAGTTGGCAAGCTGCGCACACAATCCCAGTGTTGTACAGCTTGCTTTTTCACCTTCCCGAAGCTGCCGCTCTCTCCGGCTCCCGGAGGCGAAGAAGCGGCTTCTTCGCGCAAAGACGACTTTGACTGTGCCGCCCACATTGCTCTCCTTAGCGCGGCTTCTGCCAAAAGACGCCCGGGAGCGGCTCTTAGCTCCGGACAGCATTACTTTGGCTAAGTAGAAAAGGACTGTGGGAAGGTGAGGCAGCTGAATTAGAGGTAAATCAACAAGTTCTAGAACCGTCGTGTGTTCACAGCGTGGTGCATGGTGGTTGGTTGAATTGTGTTTGGTATGGCTTAAAGCTATGGAACTGATAAAGGCCTGATGTTGGAATCCATAAGGTTAGAGGATTTTTAAGAAATGGTTAAAAAGAAGTATGTAGGCCTTAGACTGGAGTTTTGTTAGCATTGCAGAAAAGTTTCCCATGCAAGCAGAAAAAGTTTCCCATGCAAGCAGAAAAGTTTCCTAAGCAGTAGACGTGACAAATGGCAACAACTTTATTTAATGTATACCTTTAGAAGGTTAGCATGAATAGAACTCTCTTCTTTGTCTCTTATCAACTAGTCTTTGTTTTAGCTATGATGACCTATGTTTTATAAGATTGGATAGAATGCTTGTCAATATGTGTTTTCTGTGTCTGATTGGCTGAATTCTAGTCTGAGATGATTTTATGTATTGCTGTATGAGCCCTGTTGAAGGAGACATTTTTTGGTGTGGATCAGTGAGCTGTCATGTCTCCATTTTGTATTTTGAGACTGATGTGCTGGAAATAAAAGCAAAAATCTCTTCACTGGTCTGGTTACCATGTTATCCATATTTGGATATTTTGCCGCGGCCTAGTGGGTTCCTTTTTTAAGGCGTGGGTTCCTGACACCATTGGACTTATACCTGTCCCGTCCACCGCATATTGGTGCCCCGTGTGAGGACGTAGAATAGAAGAAAAAAAAGAAAAATCGTGGAAGTACCAGCCGCGGAGACCCAAGTGTTAACAAGGAGCACACTGTATCATCTCTCCCGCCGAAGCCAAGAAAATTGTAAGTAACTTATCTCGGGAGAGCGCTTGGGTGACGTTGGGAGGCAAAATAGAGAAAAAGAAAATTATTAAAAGAACACAAAAATGGGAACGAATTTATCAAAAGTTGAGTGGGATGTTTTTCATCAATTAGAGACAATGTTACAAGAAAAAGGTCACTCTGAAATTTCAAAAACTGAGCTTAAAAACTTACTTATCTGGGTTAAAGCGAATACGCAAGATTTAAATCTGCAGTCTGCTTTTACTTTTCATTTTTGGGATCAGATAAACTGGAGAATCTATAATCTAGTCTCTCTCAAAAAAGATGAAAGCTTAAGAGAACTTATGCCGGTTTGTAGAGCGCTGTTGGAGCGCTGTTTTAAACAAACTGATAATAATAAGATCAACTTGGACTCAGAAAACAAAGCTTCTGGTTCTGTCTCATTAAATTCCAGTAAACCGGAGACTGTGTGTGTATCGGACAATGTTACAAGTGTTGTTGCAAATGCTGAAAGTATTGCTTTGAACTCTGTCGAACAAAATCTTTCTTCTCTCTCTCTGGGAAAAAATGAGACTCTTTCGGACTTTTCTTCGCGTTGTTCTGTTAATGTAAAAATATGTGACTCTTGTAAGGGGGATGGAACAAAGTGTGTAAAAGATGGAAATGAAGAAGTGACTGTACTTCCTAAAATTGTTTGTGCAGGGACACTGAAACCTGAATTGGATTCTGTTGGGCCTGGGGTGGAGGCTGAGGTGGCTGCTTCCACTCGGGAAATTGTGGTTCCGGGGAACTCTTTTTCAGTTAAGCAAAAACATGGTTGTTCTGGTGTTTGTCAATCTATAGATACAGAGAAAGAAAAATTGGCTTTAAGGGTGGAGTCCTTTGAAAGGAAGAGATGGAAGAAACTCGCAACTGTGTTGTTGCTGAAATTCAAAAAGCTGGACTTGAAATCTCTGCAACGAAAATTCAAGAAGTTTCACCTTAGAAGTACCTGGGATGGAAGATGACTGAGACGACGAGAACACCACCGAAAATTCAGATCCAAACCAGAGTCAACAACCTACAAGAGTTACAACAACTTCTAGGAGAAATCAACTGGGTCAGAACGATGTTGGGAATCACCAATGATGAACTGAGTCCGCTCTTCCATTTGCTGAGAGGAAGTTGCGACATCACTTCGCCAAGAACTTTAACCCCTGAAGCTCGTGCTGCTCTCGACAAAGTCACAGAAGCTCTTCAAAAACGACAAGCTCATCGCTGCGTTCCTGAAAATCCTTTCTTTCTTGCAATCTTAGGAGAGAAGATGCAGCTTTGTGGTCTCATTTTCCAGTGGGATGCCACAGAACAAGATCCTTTGTTGATAATGGAATGGGTTTTTCCTCCCTACAGGTTTTCAAAGACCATTTGCTCAGTTTGAGAAATGATTGCATACATTATAATTAAGGCTAGAACCAGATTGTTAACTTTGGCAGGTCAAGAATTTTCAGTTATCTATTTGCCATTGAAAAATGATTATTTCAATTGGGCAATGCAAAATTCTGATGATTTACAATATGCATTCTTAGGTTTTCCAGGTGTTTGTTCCATACACTATCCAGCTCACAAACTACTGCAAGCAAAATTGAGTTTCAGAGAAAAACCTAAATTAAGTGAAGAACCTTTACATGCTGTGACTCTCTTCACTGATGGCTCTGGTAAAAGCCACAAGTCCGTTGTGACTTGGTTTAATCAAAAGACTGATGTTTGGGAATCTGATATTCAAACAGTAGAGGGATCCCCTCAAATTGTTGAGCTTGCTGCAGTAGTTTGAGCTTTTCAGCTGTTTCCTCAGCCTTTTAATTTGGTCACAGATTCTGCTTATGTTGCTAATGTAGTCAGGAGAATAGAAGGTTCCATTTTAAAGGATGTTAGTAATGAAACTTTACATCGTTGGCTTTCATGTCTTTTTATAACTTTGCAATAAAGAACTAATCCATACTTTGTTTCTCACATTAGGGTGCATTCTTCACTTCCTGGATTTTTAATGGAAGGAAATGCAAGAGCGGACAAGCTGACAATGGTCATTTCTAACACATTGCCAAATATTTTTGAACAAGCAAAATCGAGTCATGCCTCTTTCCACCAAAATGCACAAGCACTCATGCGAATGTTCCAAATCACAAACAGTCAAGCTAAAGCTATCATTCGTACTTGCCCTGACTGTCAATTGGTACAACCTCCTGTTTCTACAGGAGCAATCAACCCCCGAGGCTTACAAAGCCTACAGTTGTGGCAAACAGATGTTACTAAATAGCCTTCTTTTGGTAAATTTAAAAATATTCATGTTTCCATAGACACGTTCTCTGGTGCAGTTTTTGCTTCCCTTCACACAGGTGAAACTGGCAGCCATGCCTCTCATCATTTCCTGCAAGCTTTTGCTTCATTGGGTATACCCCAAGAAGTAAAAACTGACAATGGTCCCGCAGACATATCTCAAATTTGGCCACATTTTTAAATGAACGGGGTGTTCGACACATTTTTGGTATTCCCCACTCTCCCACAAGCCAAGCAATCATTGAAAGAACACATCAAACCTTAAAACGCATATTAGATCAACAGAGAGGGGGAACGGAAATCACCCCACAGATGAGACTGAGTAAGACTTTGTATGGTTTTAATTTTCTAAATAGTTCAAGTACAGAACCAGATCCACCAATCTTTAGACACTTTTCAAATAGCACACAGGCAAAACTGAAAGAACATCCTCCTCTTCTAATTAGAAACCCTGACTCTGGACAGATGGAAGGTCCGTTTCAATTAATAACGTGGGGCAAAGGGTATGCTTCTATTTCCACAGGTGCTGGAAGAATTAAGTGGGTTCCTGCCAAAAACGTCAAACCGTATCGCACTTCAGAACCTGTTGTCAAGCCTAGAACTGAGGAAGCAAGTACGCAGACGTGGACCGAATCGAAGGATCCCGGGTCTCGCCTGACGCCTCTTGTGCCTGACGTTCTTTGTGCATCGGTGGAACCCATGAACTCTGATTTTGTGCCAATGTTATTTATGAGTATACGAATTGAATGCTGAATGTTTGTTTAACAAATCTAATTTTTGGCTGAAAATTTAGGTTCTTGTTTTTGTTTAGAAAGAATTCTGCCAAAACTTAGTTCTTGAAAGAGATGGGGCAGAATCAAATGGTATACTTGTTTTGCTTGATTTTAATTGTTTTTTGTTGTGCAGATTTGCCTGTGGATCAAGCGAAGACGAATGTTTGGGTGACCTTAGCCAAGGCTGCCGGATCGGATACTATATGTCTGTCTAATTCGGAACCAGAAAAGCCTTTCTCAACCTGTTTGGTTGGTGTGCCAGTGAAAGAGTTTCCTTTGGTCAGAAAAGAATCCAATGGTAAACCAGGTGGAATTGACAATGGAAACAGTCCTTCCTTCAATTGGAACATTTGGTCCAACAAACTTCTCAGGGCAGCAAATGTTTCAAACAGTTGGGATGTGTTTCTGGAGACGGACCAATATCCACGGCAATTGCCAAAAGGGTATTGGATCATTTGCGGAGACAGAGGTTGGCAAGGCATTCCAGCCCACCTTGAAGGTGGCCCTTGCAGCATTGGTATGCTTACCATAATTGCCCCCACTGCCAAAGCAGTGATGAAAAAGAAACAAAGGAAAACAAGAGCTGTTCCTCATTATGATGAGAACTGTCAGAGTGATTTTATGCCTTGGAATGCCGCCAGAAGGGTTTCAGCAGGTATATTTCTACCCCAATTGGCTTCAGTTGTGGCATTGAGACAATTAGATTGAGTTGGATGTTGGCTGAGCAAACAAGCTAATGCCACATCCTCCGCAATCAGTGATATGTTGACCGATGTTGATAGTATTAGACATGCTACTCTTCAAAACAGAGCAGCCATTGATTTTCTCTTACTGGCACAAGGACATGGTTGTGAGGAATTTGAAGGATTGTGTTGTATGAATTTGTCTGATCATTCTGAATCCATCCACAAAAGCATTCAAAAATTAAAGGATCTGACAGCCCAAATTAAAGAAGATGGAGGTTCCTGGTTGGATGATTTGTTTCAAAATTGGAGTTTTGCACCTTGGCTAAGGCAACTTTGCAAGATAGGTCTTTACATATTAGGTGTTCTAATACTGATATTGATAGTGGCACCTTGTATACTCTGTTGTCTTCGGCGAATGATGAACAAAACAGTCCGAGAAGTTTTTGTCATTCAAGCAGGAGAATTAGGAAGTAGAAGCACAGAGAGTGTACGAAATCTCACGAAAGCAGTAGATGAGGGTATTGACATGAACGAAGGTTTTGAATTAAGGCCTTGGAATCGACCAGAGTTTTTTGAACGATGCCTTGTGACTGTTGCCAAACGTGATTCATATCTCTCTTTCAGGGATTGGGTCTTCACAGCATTAAGTTGCTGTGCCGAAATATAGCAATGCTTCAGTTTAGTGAAAATAGGTCTTCAGCAGATAATAAGCAGAAATTTTGCAATAGAGCTATGAAACGCAAATAGCAAGCGACAAGAAAATGAAAGCTTCTGGGTCAAACAGAGAGGGGGAAATGTTGGAATCCATAAGGTTAGAGGATTTTTAAGAAATGGTTAAAAAGAAGTATGTAGGCCTTAGACTGGAGTTTTGTTAGCATTGCAGAAAAGTTTCCCATGCAAGCAGAAAAAGTTTTCCATGCAAGCAGAAAAGTTTCCCAAGCAGCAGACGTGACAAATAACAATAGGCTTCTGTAGAATTGGCTTTAGGATGGCAACAAGGGTATTTAATGTATATCTTTAGAAGGTTAGCATGAATAGAACTCTGTTCTTTGTCTCTTATCAACTAGTCTTTGTTTTAGCTACGATGACCTATGTTTTATAAGATTGGATAGAATGCTTGTCAATATGTGTTTTCTGTGTCTGATTGGCTGAATTCTAGTCTGAGATGATTTTATGTATTGCTGTATGAGCCCTGTTGAAGGAGACATTTTTTGGTGTGGATCAGTGAGCTGTCATGTCTCCATTTTGTATTTTGAGACTGATGTGCTGGAAATAAAAGCAAAAATCTCTTCACTGGTCTGGTTACCATGTTATCCATATTTGGATATTTTGCCGCGGCCTAGTGGGTTCCTTTTTTAAGGCGTGGGTTCCTGACACCATTGGACTTATACCTGTCCTGTCCCCCGCAGCCTGAGTGTTTCAAAAGCCTGGTTTTTGCAAGAAAGCAGCTCTCAATTGCATCTCCCTGGGGACTCTGCATCACCACGAACCCTCACTCCCAGTTTGCCAAGGAGATGATCAGTAGGAATGTTGCAGAGCTGCTGTGTGCATCTGAATCGAATAGCAGAGAGCGAAGTGCTGGACATTTCTGGCTTTAGTACAATGCCGATGCATTGGTGCCAGTTGAGTTGGTTTTCCATCAGTGGCCTTTCTGTCTAGAAGTACACTGCCCAGAGTATTTGATGCCATTTCCTTCCTATTGTTTTCATACCTTCCTTCAGTTGAAAGGATGATACAACCTTTCCATTTTGAAGATCCCTGTTAGGAAACACTCTGCCAGAGGAGTCATCACTCCCTTTTCTTCTGCCTCCTTTGTCATTTTCAGAGACTCATTTCAAATTTCTGCTCATGTCAAGAAGAATACTGAGACTACTTAGCAGGGTTGACGCTCTCAGCTGCTTTCCTCTTTCATACCGCTCCATACTGGATGTGACTTCAAGACCTCGTTTTGTCATCTGCATTTTGCCGTGATCCAAAGCTAAATATTCCAGGCCTGTGAACACAAAAAGAACTCTTAGTCTTTTGCAAGAACTACCCCTAGGAGGATTTGTGTTCAGTTTGATCTCTACAGTGTTTCAGAAAAAAGGAGATTGTACTCTCTTCTTGTGTACTCTCTTCTTGTGCTCTCATTTCCCTCTCTCTGCCTTGCATGCCCTAGTTAATCCGCTGGCGTGACTCATTTGGCATCATCTCACGGTGCAAATTCTGCATAGTTTCATGTCCTTACAAATGCCAGTTGCCAAGGAGCCTATCTAACCATTCAAGGGGCAAAGAATTGTAGGGCTGGCAAGTTCAGGTGCTGAAACTGTAAGTCATGCCATATCAAAGTGACAGAGCAAATCAATTGATCTAGGACTTTCAGCTGGACACCTCTGAGAACAGCAGCTTGTCAGCAATGACACAGCCATCTTCCTAGCTGTATTCCAGAAAGAGGAAAGCGACACCTTCAATGGTTAATATGTTTGGCATGAGAAACAGCAAGAAATGTACCGCAAAATACTTGAGTCAGATCAAGTGCCTTTCTCTAGTGAGAAGTTTGCACTTGTTCTTTCTTGTCTGTGTCTTTACTTTTCACAGAAGACAGGGGAGCATTTCATTATTACTGTTCTTTTGTTTTCTTTTTTGGCCTCCCTCTTTCCACCTGCAATTAACAAATTTGCCTTTCTTTACTGGCTTCTCTTTCTTTACTTCTACAAGTTGACATGAGGTCATCCAACCTTATCATCAATGTTCTCAGACAGTGGAGAGAAGTAGAAGGTACAGCTAAATGGATAAAAGAAACCCACAAAAATAGACAGGTTTTTACAGTCTTCTGTGAGAACATTAGGACACAAGATGTCTTTGAACTGAGTAATGCTCTATTGATTTAACTTTTAGTCCACTCGTTACTATTATTACACGTGTTTGGCCTTTAGTACAGAGCCTTGGAACTAACCCAGGCCAATACTTTGGCTAATTTTGTTTTATTTCTAGTGAGGACTTTGTTTCTTAAGGAATAGTCCAGAGAAAGAGCGTCCACGGTACAGTTACGGGTCATAAATTCTGGTACAGTTTGTGCTGGTAATACGTCTAGGAAAGAAAGGTTTGAAGGAAAGAAAGGTTTGACATCTTTTTTGACTTTCAAATGGAACCATTATTTGAAAAACCTAAGAGTTGCGGTTCCCCCCCCACCCCACACCCCAAGTACTTCTCTTTGCACTGTTACTCAGGGATTACACATAAAAGCCCACCCTGTAAAATACGTTGCAGATACTTTGCAAGAAGTGCAGCTTAGCAGCTAGAGATGATAACGTGGGTTAAATAACATTGCTTCTGCAGTGATGGAAACTCTGTCTACGCAGACATACTCAACAAAGGTTACGATGGCTTAGCTCCTGTGCTCAAGTTAACGTGCATTTTAGAACTTCCCAAGAAGGTGAATTCAACCTCCTTCATTGCTCTCTGCTGGAGTCCCAAGAGAATTTCAGTCTGCTTTTTGTCATTGACAGCTGTCACTGCTTAGCTCTTGAACATGAGACTCCCTCATGACTGATGAAAGTTGTCTAGTTAAGAGTGGCTGAAAGACATGGTCTTGCTCTAGAAGGAGATGAGAAGGTTTCTGCAGTCTTTGTCATCTCTACTGCTTGTGATTTCTATAAAAAACCAGTGGGAAATTTCTGAAGGCAGTCCAGAAGCTGGCAATATGGACAGCTTACAGCCGAACACTTGCTGCAGTGCAACCATGGTGACACCAGAAAGGACTTCAAAAATTTAAAAGGGCAAACAAAGCAGTTGGAAGGAAAAGAACATGAACCATTATTCCATTTTTCTAATCTATCTTTCTTTCAATCATCATTTTCGTGCAGTTTCGCGGCTTGCGTTGGTATCCCTCCAAAGGAATCTGAGACAGAGTAAGCTTTTGAATGGAGTAGAAGTGAGAAACGCAGGCCAAGTTGCCTTTTTTGCCATCAAATACCAGTTACGCTTGAACTACCCTTTGCTTAAGGTGCTTAGCTTACACTAAGAATTGATTAGCACATTTGGATGTGAGCAAATTTTACTGTCATGACTGAGTAAATTTTGCTGTCACTCAGAATTTTACTGTCGTCTGAAGAGCAATGTTTGTGTCAAAATAGTATTTTGTCTCCTGTATCTGCAGCAGGTAAGCCTTTTGCTGTCAGCAGTGTTGCTTAACCTTTCATGTCATATCCCTCTTCACATCCATCTTCTGCTCAAGGCTTATTAATCTACTTTAGAATTGGCACGTGGAATAAGACTACTTTTCCTTTTTGAAAGCTAATGTCATTTGACCTACTTAGAGCAAATAATTCATTAATTGCAAGTTCCCAGCTAGCATCTTTTCGGCATATTCTAAACTTCTAAAGAAGTAAAAAAAACACTCTCCAATACTTGGCTTTCATATCACAGTGGGAGCGCTGGCCCTGTTTTCAATAAACAATCATGGGTATGGTAAAACAAAAGGAGGGGTTAGAGTTTTCGCTGTTAACCTCTAGCCAGCTTGGATTTTGCAATATGCATGAAGTTAATTACCACTGTTATATAAAGTGGCTGATTTAATCAATAAATTGGAGTCAATGCTGATCAACGACAAGGTGGATTGGCTTCCCTTCGTTTTCAACACAGTGCCAAGTCGGGCTGGTTTGATAGTACCAAGTGGCTCCTGCAATCTGCCATCCAGAAGCGGGGCAGGAGAGTTTTGTTTGCCAGGGAAAAGGGCCGTGGTTTGTGTTTGGGGGGCGGTGGCTGGGAGTGGCCGGCTGGCTCCTGAAAATCCACGATACGCAGGATGGTTGCTATGCCCAAGGTGGCACCACAGCCAAGTCGGGCTGTTTCGACAGTGTCAAGTCGCTTCTGCAATCTGCCATGCAAAAGCGGGGCAGGTGAGTTTTGTTTGCCAGGGAAAAGGGCCGTTGTTTTTGTTTGGGGGCCTATGGCAGGGAGTGGCTGCCTGGCGCCTTAAAATCCACGATTCGCAAGATGTTTTCCAGACCCAAAGAGGCACCAGTGCAAGTCGAGCTTGTTTGACAGTACCATGTTCCTCCTGCAATGTGCCATCCAGAAGCGTGGCAGGTGATTTTTTTTTTTGCAAGGGAAAAGGGTCGAGGTTTGGATTTGGGGGCCTGTGGCCGAGAGTTGCCGGCTGGCTCCTGGAATTCATTGATAGGCAGGATGCTTCCCAGACCCAAGGTGGCACCAGTGCCAAGTCGGGCTGGTTTGATGGTACAAAGTGGCTCCTGCAATCTGCCATCCAGAAGCGAGGCAGCTGATTTTTGTTTGCCAGAGAAAAGGGCCGTGGGTTGTGTTTGGAGGTGTGTGGCTGGGAGTGGCCAGCTAGCTCCTTAAAATGCACGATACGCAGGATGGTTCCCAGACCCAAGGTAGCACCACTGCCAAGTCAGGCTGTCAAGTGCGTCCTTCAATTTGCCATCCAGAAAAGGGGCAGCTGATTTTTGTTTGCCAGAGAAAAGGGCCGTGGGCTGTGTTTGGAGGTGTGTGGCTGGGAGTGGCCAGCTAGCTCCTTAAAATCCACGATACGCAGGATGGTTCCCAGATCCAAGGTGGCACCAGTGCCAAGTCGGGCTGGTTTGATGGTACAACGTGGCTCCTGCAATCTGCCATCCAGAAGCGGGGCAGCCGAGTTTTGTTTGCCAGAGAAAAGGTCCGTGGTTTGTTTTTGGGGGCATATGGCTGGGAATGGCCGGCTGGCTCCTTAAAATGCTCGATACGCAGGATGGTTCCCAGACCCAAGCTGGAACCAGTGCCAAGTCGGGCTGGTTTGATAGTACCAAGTGCCTCCTGCAATCTGCCATCCAGAAGCGGGGAAGCTGAGTTTTGTTTGCCAGGGAAATGGGTCGTGGTTGGTGTTTGGGGGCCTGTGGCTGGCAGTGGCCGGCTGTTTCCTGAAAATCCACAATAGGCAGGATGGTTCCCAGAGCCAAGGTGGCACCAGTGCCTTGTTGGGCTGGTTTGATAGTACCAAGTGGCTCCCGCAATCTGCCATCCAGAAGCGGGGCAGCTGAGTTTTGTTTGCCAGAGAAATGGGCCGAGGTTTGTGTTTGAGGTCCTATGGCTGGGAGTGGCCGGCTGGCTCCTGAAAATCAACCATACGCATGATTGCTTCCAGACCCAAGGTGGCACCAGTGCCAAATCGGGCTTGTTTGATATTACCAAGTGGCTCCTGCAATCAGCCATCCAGAAGCGGGGCAGCTGAGTTTTGTGTGCCAGGGAAATGGGCCGAGATTTGTGTCTGGAGGCCTGCGGCTGGGAGTGACCTGCTGGCTCCTGAAAAGCTACGATAGGCAGGATGGTTACCAGACCCATGGTGGCACCAGTGCCAAGTCGGGCTGGTTTGATAGTACCAAGTGGCTCCTGCAATCAGCCATCCAGAAGCGGGGCAGCTGAGTTTTGTTTGCCAGAGATAAGGGCTGTGGTTTGTGTTTGGGGGTGTGTGGCTGGGAGTGGCCGGCTGGCTCCTGAAAATCCATGATACGCAGCATGGTTCCCAGACCCAAGGTGGCACCAGTGCCAAGTCGGGCTGGTTTGACAGTGTCAAGTGCCTCCTGCAATCTCCCATCCAGAAGCGGGGCAGCTGAGTTTTGTTTGCCAGGGAAACGGGCCGTTGTTTTTGTTTGGGGTCTGTGCCCAAGAGTGGGCGGCTGGCTCCTGACAATCCACGATACGCAGGATGGTTCCCAGACCCAAGGTGGCACCAGTGCAGAGTTGGGCTGGTTTGATAGTACCAAGTGGCTCCTGCAATCTGCCATCCAGAAGCGGGGCAGCTGAGTTTTGTTTGCCCGAGGAAAGGGCCGAGGTTTGTGTTTGGGGGTGTGTGGCTGGGACTGGCTGCCTGGCACCCTAAAATCCACGATATGCAGGATGGCTCCCAGACCCAAGGTGGCACCAGTGCCAAGTCGGGCTGGTTTGATATTGCCAAGTGGCTCCTGCAATCTGCCATGATCACGTGAAGAAATACTTTCTGGTTTCAGTACTGTGCCATATGCTCTTTCGTCTCTCCCTCAACTTCTCCATCACCTCTCATCTGTTTCACATGCGCTATCTTCAAGGTCCACAGGCTACTTTTCACAGAATCTTCAGGCCTGATGCAGTAAGAATGATGAATAGAACAGAGCTGGGATCTATTTTCCAGTTTGGATAAAATGCATTCTGCACACAAATCCAAGGAGAAGGTGCTGCCCCGATGCCCAGAAAAACTTTCACTCCTGCTAGTGTTCTACGTCAACCGCAACTTAGTCTGAAAGAAAAGCTTTTTCTCTGAGAGAATCTGAGAGGTTTGCATGAAGCACTGATATCTGACATATGCAATTTTGAATAGGAGAGGAAAAAGAAAATGGCAAGGAGTTTTTAATTTTAGTGGTTTCAATTTTAATTTCCGTGCACTTTTTCAAAACTTGTCAGCTCAAATGCCCATCAACATCTTTTAGTCATCTGTAAGTCAGTATTCATATAAAATGTGCTTCAAATCCAAAGAATTTCAAATTTGCACTCCAAGTTTCTATGCCTAGATTTATGATTTCCTACACATATTAGATGAAAGGAAGGCCTTTTTTACTGTGGGAGTGCTGGAACACTGGAACAGGTTGCCCAGAGAAGTTGTGGGTGTCCCATCCCTGAAAGTATTCAAGGTCACCTTGGACGGGGCTTGGAGCAGCAACAAAGGAGAAGTTTGATGGTAGAGAAACAAAGTTGGACTATAGAAGAAACTCGGATTGAAGTATAGGAGCAAGTTTTCTCTCAGCTCTTGGGGTAAATTCAAAGTTGTACAAAATGACATTTATCTGTGCTATTCACTACTGTAACAGAAAGTTTCATGAAAACTGTACAGAAGATAGCAAATTTTAAAAGAGATAAGAATTACAGCATAAAATCCATGGGATGGGTTACAACATGAGACACTCTCTAAGAGAAAATCTCTGTGTTTCAGCACTTCATCATGGTAAGATTTCATGAAGTGTCAAAGAAGGCGGCAAAATATCATTCGGGACATTATTTACTGGAATTCAGCCTGGCCATTAGTAGGAACTGGCTTTGAACACATCATGTAGATATACCACACACACTTTCCCTTCACTGAAAAATTACTGTTTACAACGAATAAGCAATTGACTATCAAAATTGATTGAAAGCATCTTAAACATGTCAAGTATTTCATTGTAGAAGATCTGTGATCCAAATGCTTCTTCCACCTTCGAGAGGGACAGAAGAATTCTTCCATATCATGATGGTTTAAAATTGTATCAACCAATGTTTTCTGCTGAAAAGATATCATCTATTTTTTTCTATTTTTGGAAGAAAATATTCCTAGACATACAACAGTTGAGAACTAAGTAATTTTAAAGAAACAAGTGAAATGAAAATATTCTGTAAATAGAATGAAATGAAAAGCTGTGTTTTAAATAGGAGCTAAATATTAAACAGAATTTTTGTACCAGGCATTTGAATTACTGCACCAGCTCTTTTGCCCATCAAGAGAGGCATTTAGCATTTCAGTCTTTTCCAAGGTGTTCATGATCTGCTATGCTGATCTCTGTGTGTGCCTAGGTGTGTGTGGAAGGGGGGGCATGTGAAGGGGAGTGTGTATGTTTGCTTTACAATTGTTGTGGCAGATTCATGCCTCAGCTCCACATTTTGTTTTAAAAAGGTCACACCGAGTGGATATGAAGTTTACTATCAACAAGAGATCAATTCCCAAATCATCCATTTGACTCTCCCTTATAAATCATGTGCTTTGTTGCATATTTTATCAAATATACTTTCAAGCCAGATGGAGGAAGGAGGATGTGGGAATCCCTCCACCATCTTGCAACTTTTATGCAAGTAGGTTTTCAAGAAAATCATCATTTCTCTTTTAAATATGTCTGGAACAGGCATGATGGTAGTGTCAACCTGTTGGAGTTTTTGTTGCTGGAAGAAGTTGTACAAAAGGATTGGTTTTTACATTGACCAGTTACTGAATCAAGCGCAGGAATACATTGGAAATTCAGCTGGGGGTTCCTTTTCCCAGCAGACTACTTCTAGAACGAGCTTGTACACTGAAGCTGACTCTTTTGCTCTCTTTTTGTTTCTTTCCTATTTTCTTGGCTTCTTTGCCACTATCTAGACAATTTTGGAACTTTGTTCCCAACTAAAATGGTTTCAATAGTCTGATTGTGATCATACATTTTTACAAGGAATTTTTAAAATCTTTCCTCCAGTTCAGAAAGTCAAGGACTTAGGTCTTTTTCTTCCCTTATCAATATTGCAATGAAATTGATAAATAAAGACCAACTCATTTTTTTTGTTTTTAACCCACGTAGATAATTCCCATCCATTCATCCATTTTGTGGACCAATAGTTGCCATTCTGATGGAAGTTGTCACTTCTTAACAATAGGCATTCTGTGACTATGTTGACAGCACTTTGGGTGAAGATCCTAACTGGTCTTAGATACACATAGGGAGAAATTTGCTCAGCCAGTGTCAGTCTTAAGCATGCGTATCAGAAGATCTTTCTAGAGCTGGGAATTTTCCCATGAAAGGGATTCAGTTAGGGAAGAGACACTTGTGCCAGAGTTTTGCATTCTTCTTGAACACTGATTAAGGAACTTAGATGCCATGTCCATTTGGATCTCTGTCTGCACAGAACTTTGTCATGCCAGTGCTTGAAATGCATCTTGAAGAGAATTCACTAGCACAGAATGAATGAGAGTGGAAGGGGTTGGTGGGGCTAACCAGGCCCAACCCCCCTGCCTAAACCAGGATACCTAGAGCCTCTTGCTCAGGATTCCATCTGGGTGTACGTTCAATGTCTTCAAAGATCCAGGCTCCACAATCTTTCTGGGCAGTCTGTGCCATGGTTCAGTCACCCTCACAGTAAAGAAACATTTACTGATGTTCAAAGGCAATCTCCTGTATTTCAGTGTGTGCCCACTGCCTCTTGTCTTTTCCCTCAGCATCACTGAAAAGACACTGATTCCCTCCCCTTTGCACTATTGCTTCCATATGTATGTGTGCTGCCATGTAGAGATATGTCAAAAACCTCCCTGAAGCCCAGGCAGATAATATTCCCTTCATCTACCAGTCAAGTTGATTCATCAGAGGAGTCTAAAGTGATGTTCAGCTTGAAATTCCCCTGAAAAATCATGCAAACTACATTATTTGGTTGTCTTTTATGTGCCTGGCAAGGTTTTCCAGGAAGAGCTGCTTCATAAACTTCCTGGGGATAAAAAAGAGGCTGGCTGGTTTGTACTATCGCGAGTCCCCTTAATTGCCTTTTTTAAAGATGGGTGTCATTTGCTTACATCGACTCTTTAACATCTCTTGTCGCCTACATCTTAGCAAAAAGCTTTTCCACTATGTCCGGCTAGGAAAAACTGTGCCAGCACAGAAAACATCTCCCATCATGTTCTAGAAGTTGCAGAGATGTCTGCCAAGTTTTTGGCAGGAAGAAAAGAAAAGAAAAGTACTCCAAAACAGCTTCCAATCGAATGTTCATGTGATTGGAAAAGTCAGGAGAGTGCAAAGGTTCTTTTTCTACCAGTAAACAAGCTGCGCACACAATCCCAGTGTTGTACAGCTTCCTTCTTCACCTTCTCGAAGCTGCCGCTCTCTCCGGCTCTTGGAGGCGAAGAAGCGGCTTCTTCGCGCAAAGACGATTGTGCCGGTCACAGTGCTCTCCTTAGCGCGGCTTCTGCCGAAAGACGCCCGGGAGCGGCTCTTATCTTTGGAGAGCATCCTACCTTCGTCTTTAGCGTCTTTTGTAGTCTACATCTTAGCAAAAGGCTTTTCCACTATGTCTGGCTTGGAAAAACTGTGCCAGCACAGAAAACATCTCCCATCGTGTTCTAGACGTTGCACGGAGGTCTGCCAAGTGTTTGGCAGGAAGAAAAGAAAAGTTGTCCAAAACAGCTTCCAATCGAATGTTCATGTGATTGGAAAAGTCAGGAGAGTGCAAAGGTACTGTTTTCTATCAGTTGGCAAGCTGCGCACACAGTCCCTGTGTTGTACAGCTTGCTTCTTTCCCTTCCCGAAGCTGCTGCTCCTTCCGGCTCCCGGAGCCGAAGAAGCGGCTTCTTCGTGTTAAGAGGACTGTGCCGCTCACAATGCTCTTCTTAGCGCCGCTTCTGCCGAAAGACGCCCGGGACCGGCTCTAAGCTCCGGACAGCATCGTACTTTCGTGTTTAGCGACTCTTCTCATCTACATCTCAGCAAAAAGGTTTTTCACTATGTCTGGCTAGGAAAAACTGTGCCAGCACAGAAAACATCTCCCATCGTGTTCTAGACGTTGCACGAAGGTCTGCCAAGTGTTTGGCAGGAAGAAAAGAAAAGTTGTCCAAAACTGCTTCCAATCGAATGTTCATGTGATTGGAAAAGTCAGGAGAGTGCAAAGGTACTGTTTTCTATCAGTTGGCAAGCTGCGCACACAATCCCAGTGTTGTACAGCTTCCTTCTTCACCTTCTCGAAGCTGCCGCTCTCTCCGGCTCTCGGAGGCGAAGAAGCGGCTTCTTCGCGCAAAGACGATTGTGCCGCTCACAGTGCTCTCCTTAGCGCGGCTTCTGCCGAAAGACGCCCGGGAGCGGCACTTAGCTCCGGACAGCATCCTACCTTCGTTTTTAGCATCTTTTGTATTCTACATCTTAGCAAAACGCTTTTCCACTATGTAAGGCTAGGAAAAACTGTGCCGGCGCAGAAAACATCTCCCATCGTGTTCTAGACGTTGCACGGAGGTCTGCCAAGTGTTTGGCAAGAGAAAAGAAAAGTTGTCCAAAACAGCTTCCAATCGAATGTTCATGTGATTGGAAAAGTCAGGAGAGTGCAAAGGTACTGTTTTCTATCAGTTGGCAAGCTGCGCACACAATCTCAGTGTTGTACAGTATCCTTCTTCACCTTCTTGAAGCTGCCGCTCTCTCCGGCTCCCGGAGCCGAAGAAGCGACTTCTTCGCGCAAAGACGATTGTGCCGCTCACAGTGCTCTCCTTAGCGTGGCTTCTGCCGAAAGACGCCCGGGAGCGGCTCTTAGCTTGGGACAGCATCGTACCTTCGTCTTTAGCGTCTTCTGTAGTCTACATCTTAGAAAAACGCTTTTCTTCTATGTCTGGCTAGGTAAAACTGTGCCAGCAAAGAAAACATCTCCCATCGTGTTCTAGACGTTGCGCGGAGGTCTGCCAAGTGTTTGGCAGGAAGAAAAGAAAAGTTGTCCAAAAAAGCTTCCAATCGAATGTTCATGTCATTGGAAAAGTCAGGAGAGTTCAAAGGTACTGATTTCTATCATTTAACCAGCTGCGCACACAATCCCAGTGTTGTACAGCTTGCTTCTTCACCTTCCCGAAGCTACCGCTCTCTCCGGCTCCCGGAGCCGAAGAAGCGGCTTCTTCGCGCAAAGACGATTGTGCCGCTCACAGTGCTCTCCTCAGCGCGGCTTCTGCCGAAAGACGCCCGGGAGCGGCTCTTTGCTCTGGACAGCAGCCTACCTTCGTCTTTAGCGTCTTTTGTAGTCTACATCTTAGCAAAAGGCTTTTCCACTATGTCTGGCTAGGAAAAACTGTGCCAGCACAGAAAACATCTCCCATCGTTTTCTTGAAGTTTCAGAGATGTCTTCTAAGTTTTTGGCAGGAAGAAAAGGAAAGTTGTCCAAAACAGCTTCAAATCGAATGTTCATGTGATTGGAAAAGTCAGGAGAGTGCAAAGGTACTGTTTTCTATCAGTTAACAAGCTGCGCACACCATCCCAGTGTTGTACAGCTTCCTTCAGCTTCCCGAAGATGCCGCTCTCTCCGGCTCCCGGAGCCGAAGAAGCGGCTTCTTCGCGCAAAGACGATTGTGCCCGTCAGAATGCTCTCCTTAGCGCGGCTTCTGCCGAAAGACGCCCGGGAGCGGCTCTTAGCTCCGGACGCCATTGTACTTTCGTGTTTAGCGTCTCTTCTCATCTAAATCTCAGCAAAAATCTTTTCCACTATGTCTGGCTAGGAAAAACTGTGCCAGCACAGAAAACATCTCCCATCGTGTTCTAGACGGTTCACGGAGGTCTGCCAAGTGTTTGGCAGGAAGAAAAGGAATGTTGTCCAAAACAGCTTCCAATCGTATGTTCATGTTATTGGAAAAGTCAGGAGAGTGCAAAGGTACTGTTTTCTAGAAGTTTGCAAGGTGCGCACACAATCCCAGCGTTGTACAGCTGGCTTCTTCACCTTCCCGAAGCTGCCGCTCTCTCCGGCTCCCAGAGCTGAAGAAGCAGCTTCTTCGCGCAAAGGCGATTGTGCCGCTCACAGTGCTCTCCTTAGCGCGGCTTCTGTCGAAAGACGCCCGGGAGCGGCTCTTAGCTCCGGACACAATCTTACTTTCGCCTTTAGCGTCTTTTCTAATCTACATCTCAGCAAAAGGCTTTTCCACTATGTCTGGCTAGGAAAAACTGTGCCAGCACAGAAAACATCTCCCATCATGTTCTAGACGTTGCACGGAAGTCTGCCAAGTTTTTGGAAGGAAGAAAAGAAAAGTTGTCCAAAACAGCTTCCAATCGAATGTTCATGTGATTGGAAAAGTCAGGAGAGTGCAAAGGTACTGTTTTCTATCAGTTGGCAAGCTGCGCACACAATCCCAGCGTTGTACAGCTTGCTTCTTCCCCTTCCCGAAGCTGCCGCTCTCTCCCGCTCCCGGAGCCGAAGAAGCGGCTTCTTCGCGCAAAGACGATTGTGCCGCTCACAGTGCTCTCCTTAGCGCGGCTTGGGCCGAAAGACGCCCGGGAGCGGCTCTTAGCTCCGGACAGCATCCTACCTTCGTCTTAAAAATCTTTTGTAGTCTACATCTTAGCAAAACGCTTTTCAACTTTGTCTGGCTAGGAAAAACTGTGCCAGCACAGAAAACATCTCCCATCGTGTTCTAGACATTGCACGGAGGTCTGCCAAGTGTTTGGCAGGAAGAAAAGAAAAGTTGTCCAAAACAGCTTCCAATCGAATGTTCATGTGATTGGAAAAGTCAGGCGAGTGCAAAGGTACTGTTTTCTATCAGTTGGCAAGCTGTGCACACAATCCCAGCGTTGTACAGCTTGCTTCTTCCCCTTCCCGAAGCTGCCGCTCTCTCCCGCTCCCGGAGCCGAAGAAGCGGCTTCTTCGCGCAAAGACGATTGTGCCGCTCACAGTGCTCTCCTTAGCGCGGCTTCTGCCGAAAGACGCCCGGGAGCGGCTCTTAGCTCCGGACAGAGTCCTACCTTCGTCTTCAGCGTCTTTTGTAGTCTACATCTTAGCAAAAAGCTTTTCCACTATGTCTGGCTAGGAAAAACTGTGCCAGCCCAGAAAACATCTCACATCGTTTTCTAGAAGTTTCAGAGATGTCTACTAAGTTTTTGGCAGGAAGAAAAGAAACGGAAAGTTGTCCAAAAGAGCTTCAAATCGAATGTTCATGTGATTGGAAAAGTCAGGAGAGTGCAAAGGTACTGTTTTCTATCAGTTAACCACCTGCGCACACAATCTCAGTGTTGTACAGCTTCCTTCACCTTCCCGAAGCTGCCGCTCTGTCCGGCTCCTGGAGCCGAAGAAGCGGCTTCTTCGCGCAAAGACGATTGTGCCGCTCACAGTGCTCTCCTTAGCGCGGCTTCTGCCGAAAGACGCCCGGGAGCGGCTCTTAGCTCCAGACGGCATCCTACCTTCGTCTTTAGCGTCTTTTGTATTCTACATCTTAGCAAAACGCTTTTCCTCTATGTCTGGCCAGGAAAAACTGTGCCAGCACAGAAAACATCTCCCATCGTGTTCTAGATGTTGCAGAGATATCTGCCAAGTGTTTGGCAGGAAGAAAAGAAATGTTGTCCAAAACAGCTTCCAATCGAATGTACATGTGATTGGAAAAGTCAAGAGAGTGCAAAAGTACTGTTTTCTATCAGTTGGCAAGCTGCGCACACAATCTCAGCGTTGTACAGCTTCCTTCTTCACCTTCTTGAAGCTGCCGCTCTCTCCGGCTCCCGGAGCCGAAGAAGCGGCTTCTTCGCGCAAAGACGATTGTGCCGCTCACAGTGCTCTCCTTAGCGCGGCTTCTGCCGGCAGACGCCCGGGAGCGGCTCTTAGCTCCGGACAGCATCGTACCTTCGTCTTTAGCGTCTTCTGTAGTCTACATCTTAGAAAAACGCTTTTCCCCTATGTCTGGCTAGGTAAAACTGTGCCAGCACAGGAAACATCTCCCATCGTGTTCTAGGCGTTGCACGGAGGTCTGCCAAGTGTTTGGCAGGAAGAAAAGAAAAGTTGTCCAAAACAGCTTCCAATCGAATATTCATGTGATTGGAAAAGTCAGGAGAGTGCAAAGGTACTGATTTCTATCATTTAACCAGCTGCGCATACCATCCCAGTGTTGTACAGCCTGCTTCTTCACCTTCCCGAAGCTGCCGCTCTCTCCGGCTCCCGGAGGCGAAGAAGCGGCTTCTTCGCGCAAAGACGATTGCGCCGCTCACAGTGCTCTCCTTAGCGCGGCTTCTGCCGAAAGACGCCCGGGAGCGGCTCTTAGCACCGGTGAGCATCGTACCTTCGTCTTTAGCGTCTTTTGTAGTCTCCATCTTAGCAAAACGCTTTTCCTCTATGTCTGGCTAGGAAAAACTGTGCCAGCACAGAAAACATCTCCCATAGTTTTCTAGAAGTTGCAGAGATGTCTGCCAAGTTTTTGGCAGGAAGAAAAGAAAAGTCCAAAACAGCATCCACTCGAATGTTCATGTGATTAGAAAAGTCAGGAGAGTGCAAAGTTACTGTTTTCTATCGGTTGGCAAGCTGCGCACACAATCCCAGCGTTGTACAGCTTGCTTCTTCACCTTCCCGAAGCTGCTGCTCTCTCCGGCTCCCAGAGCCGAAGAAGCGGCTTCTTCGCGCAAAGACGATTGTGCCGCTCACAGTGCTCTCCTTAGCGCGGCTTTTGCCGAAAGACGCTCGGGAGCGGCTCTTAGCTCCGGACAGCATCGTACTTTCGTGTTTAGCGTCTCTTCCCATCTACTTCTCGGCAAAAAGCTTTTCCACTATTTCTGGCTAGGAAAAGCTCTGACAGCACAGAAAACATCTCCCACCGTGTTCTAGAAGTTGCAGAGATTTCTGCCAAGTGTTTGGCAGGAAGAAAAGAAAAGTTTTCTAAAAAAGCTTCCAATCGAAACTACATGTGATTGGAAAAGTCAAGATAGTGCAAAGGTACTGTTTTCTAGCATTTGGCAAGCTGCGCACACAATCTCAGTGTTGTACAGTATCCTTCTTCACCTTCTTGAAGCTGCCGCTCTCTCCGGCTCCCGGAGCCGAAGAAGCGGCTTCTTTGCGCAAAGACGATTGTGCTGCTCACAGTGCTCTCCTTAGCGTGGCTTCTGCCGAAAGACGCCCGGGAGCGGCTCTTAGCTTGGGACAGCATCGTACCTTCGTCTTTAGCGTCTTTTGTAGTCTACATCTTAGCAAAACGCTTTTCTTCTATGTCTGGCTAGGTAAAACTGTGCCAGCAAAGAAAACATCTCCCATCGTGTTCTAGACGTTGCGCGGAGGTCTGCCAAGTGTTTGGCAGGAAGAAAAGAAAAGTTGTCCAAAAAAGCTTCCAATCGAATGTTCATGTGATTGGAAAAGTCAGGAGAGTTCAAAGGTACTGATTTCTATCATTTAACCAGCTGCGCACACAATCCCAGTGTTGTACAGCTTGCTTCTTCACCTTCCCGAAGCTACCGCTCTCTCCGGCTCCCGGAGCCGAAGAAGCGGCTTCTTCGCGCAAAGACGATTGTGCCGCTCACAGTGCTCTCCTTAGCGCAGCTTCTGCCGAAAGACGCCCGGGAGCGGCTCTTAGCTCCTGGCAGAATCGTACCTTCGTCTTTAGCGTCTTTTGTAGTCTACATCTTAGCAAAACGCTTTTCCTCTATGTCTGGCCAGGAAAAACTGTGCCAGCACAGAAAACATCTCCCATCATGTTCTAGAAGTTGCAGAGATGTCTGCCAAGTGTTTGGCAGGAAGAAATAGAAAGTTGTCAAAAACAGCTTCCAATCGAATGTTCATGTGATTGGAAAAG
The DNA here is from genome assembly GCA_031885435.1 of Passerculus sandwichensis. Lineage (NCBI taxonomy): Eukaryota > Metazoa > Chordata > Aves > Passeriformes > Passerellidae > Passerculus > Passerculus sandwichensis. Next base: position 28,806,195 of record CM063166.1, read on the forward strand.
TCAGGAGAGTGCAAAGGTACTTTTTTGTATCAGTTGGCAAGGTGCGCACACCATCCCAGTGTTGTACAGCTTCCTTCTTCACCTTCCCAAAGCTGCCGCTCTCTCCGGCTCCCGGAGCCCAAGAAGCGGCTTCTTCGCGCAAAGACGATTGTGCCGCTCACAGTGCTCTCCTTAGCGCGGCTTCTGCCGAAAGACGCCCGGGAGCGGCTCTTAGCTCCGGACAGCATCGTACCTTCGTCTTTAGCGTCTTTTGTAGTCTACATCTTAGTAAAACGCTTTTCCTCTATGTCTGGCTAGGAAAAACTGTGCCAGCACAGAAAACATCTCCCATCGTGTTCTAGAAGTTACAGAGATGTCTGCCAAGTTTTTGGCAGAAAGAAAAGAAAAGTCCAAAACAGCATCCACTCGAATGTTCATGTGATTAGAAAAGTCAGGAGAGTGCAAAGTTACTGTTTTCTATCGGTTGGCAAGCTGCGCACACAATCCCAGCGTTGTACAGCTGGCTTCTTCACCTTCCCGAAGCTGCCGCATTTTCCGGCTCCCGGAGCCGAAGAAGCTGCTTCTTCGCGCAAAGACGATTGTGCCGCTCACAGTGCTCTCCTTAGCGCGGCTTCTGCCGAAAGACGCCCGGGAGCGGCTCTTAGCTCCGGACAGCATCGTACTTTCGTGTTTAGCGTCTCTTCTCATCTACTTCTCGGCAAAAAGCTTTTCCACTATTTCTGGCTAGGAAAAACTCTGCCAGCACAGAAAACATCTCCCATCGTGTTCTAGAAGTTGCAGAGATGTCTGCCAAGTGTTTGGCAGGAAGAAAAGAAAAGTTGTCCAAAACAGCTTCCAATCGAATGTACATGTGATTGGAAAAGTCAAGAGAGTGCAAAAGTACTGTTTTCTATCAGTTGGCAAGCTGCGCACACAATCCCAGCGTTGTACAGCTTCCTTCTTCACCTTCTTGAAGCTGCCGCTCTCTCCGGCTCCCAGAGCCGAAGAAGCGGCTTCTTCGCGCAAAGACGATTGTGTTGCTCACAGTGCTCTCCTTAGCGCGGCTTCTGCCGGAAGACGCCCGGGAGCGGCTCTTAGCTCCGGTCAGCATCCTACCTTCGTCTTTAGCGTCTTCTGTAGTCTACATCTTAGAAAAACGCTTTTCCCCTATGTCTGGCTAGGTAAAACTGTGCCAGCACAGAAAACATCTCCCATCGTGTTCTAGACGTTGCACGGAGGTCTGCCAAATGTTTGGCAGGAAGAAAAGAAAAGTTGTTCAAAACAGCTTCCAATCGAATGTTCCTGTGATTGGAAAAGTCAGGAGAGTGCAAAGGAACTGTTTTCTATCAGTTGGCAAGCTGCGCACACAATCCCAATGTTGTACAGCTTGCTTCTTCACCTTCCCGAAGCTGCCGCTCTCTCCGGCTCCCGGAGCCGAAGAAGCGGCTTCTTCGCGCAAAGACGATTGTGCCCGTCAGAGTGCTCTCCTCAGCGCGGCTTCTGCCGAAAGACGCCCGGAAGCGGGTCTTTGCTCTGGACAGCAGCCTACCTTCGTCTTTAGCGTCTTTTGTAGTCTACATCTTAGCAAAAGGCTTTTCCACTATGTCTGGCTAGGAAAAACTGTGCCAGCACAGAAAACATCTCCCATCGTTTTCTTGAAGTTTCAGAGATGTCTTCTAAGTTTTTGGCAGGAAGAAAAGGAAAGTTGTCCAAAACAGCTTCAAATCGAATGTTCATGTGATTGGAAAAGTCAGGAGAGTGCAAAGGTACTGTTTTCTATCAGTTAACAAGCTGCGCACACCATCCCAGTGTTGTACAGCTTCCTTCAGCTTCCCGAAGATGCCGCTCTCTCCGGCTCCCGGAGCCGAAGAAGCGGCTTCTTCGCGCAAAGACGATTGTGCCTGTCAGAATGCTCTCCTTAGCGCGGCTTCTGCCGAAAGACGCCCGGGAGCGGCTCTTAGCTCCGGACGCCATTGTACTTTCGTGTTTAGCGTCTCTTCTCATCTAAATCTCAGCAAAAATCTTTTCCACTATGTCTGGCTAGGAAAAACTGTGCCAGCACAGAAAACATCTCCCATCGTGTTCTAGACGGTTCACGGAGGTCTACCAAGTGTTTGGCAGGAAGAAAAGGAATGTTGTCCAAAACAGCTTCCAATCGTATGTTCATGTTATTGGAAAAGTCAGGAGAGTGCAAAGGTACTGTTTTCTAGAAGTTTGCAAGGTGCGCACACAATCCCAGCGTTGTACAGCTTGCTTCTTCACCTTCCCGAAGCTGCCGCTCTCTCCGGCTCCCAGAGCTGAAGAAGCAGCTTCTTCGCGCAAAGGCGATTGTGCCGCTCACAGTGCTCTCCTTAGCGCGGCTTCTGTCGAAAGACGCCCGGGAGCGGCTCTTAGCTCTGGACACAATCTTACTTTCGCCTTTAGCGTCTTTTCTAATCTACATCTCAGCAAAAGGCTTTTCCACTATGTCTGGCTAGGAAAAACTGTGCCAGCACAGAAAACATCTCCCATCATGTTCTAGACGTTGCACGGAGGTCTGCCAAGTTTTTGGAAGGAAGAAAAGAAAAGTTGTCCAAAACAGCTTCCAATCGAATGTTCATGTGATTGGAAAAGTCAGGAGAGTGCAAAGGTACTGTTTTCTATCAGTTGGCAAGCTGCGCACACAATCCCAGCGTTGTACAGCTTGCTTCTTCCCCTTCCCGAAGCTGCCGCTCTCTCCCGCTCCCGGAGCCGAAGAAGCGGCTTCTTCGCGCAAAGACGATTGTGCCGCTCACAGTGCTCTCCTTAGCGCAGCTTGGGCCGAAAGACGCCCGGGAGCGGCTCTTAGCTCCGGACAGCATCCTACCTTCGTCTTAAAAATCTTTTGTAGTCTACATCTTAGCAAAACGCTTTTCAACTTTGTCTGGCTAGGAAAAACTGTGCCAGCACAGAAAACATCTCCCATCGTGTTCTAGACGTTGCACGGAGGTCTGCCAAGTGTTTGGCAGGAAGAAAAGAAAAGTTGTCCAAAACAGCTTCCAATCGAATGTTCATGTGATTAGAAAAGTCAGGCGAGTTCAAAGGTACTGTTTTCTATCAGTTGGCAAGCTGCGCACACAATCCCAGCGTTGTACAGCTTGCTTCTTCCCCTTCCCGAAGCTGCCGCTCTCTCCCGCTCCCGGAGCCGAAGAAGCGGCTTCTTCGCGCAAAGACGATTGTGCCGCTCACAGTGCTCTCCTTAGCGCGGCTTCTGCCGAAAGACGCCCGGGAGCGGCTCTTAGCTCCGGACAGAATCCTACCTTCGTCTTTAGCGTCTTTTGTAGTCTACATCTTAGCAAAAAGCTTTTCCACTATGTCTGGCTAGGAAAAACTGTGCCAGCCCAGAAAACATCTCACATCGTTTTCTAGAAGTTTCAGAGATGTCTACTAAGTTTTTGGCAGGAAGAAAAGAAACGGAAAGTTGTCCAAAAGAGCTTCAAATCGAATATTCATGTGATTGGAAAAGTCAGGAGAGTGCAAAGGTACTGTTTTCTATCAGTTAACCACCTGCGCACACAATCTCAGTGTTGTACAGCTTCCTTCACCTTCCCGAAGATGCCGCTCTCTCCGGCTCCTGGAGCCGAAGAAGCGGCTTCTTCGCGCAAAGACGATTGTGCCGCTCACAGTGCTCTCCTTAGCGCGGCTTCTGCCGAAAGACGCCCGGGAGCGGCTCTTAGCTCCAGAAAGCATCCTACCTTCGTCTTTAGCGTCTTTTGTATTCTACATCTTAGCAAAACGCTTTTCCTCTATGTCTGGCCAGGAAAAACTGTGCCAGCACAGAAAACATCTCCCATCATGTTCTAGAAGTTGCAGAGATGTCTGCCAAGTGTTTGGCAGGAAGAAAAGGAAAGTTGTCCAAAACAGCTTCCAATCGAATGTTCATGTGATTAGAAAAGTCAGGAGAGTGCAAAGGTACTGTTTTGTATCAGTTGGCAAGGTGCGCACACCATCCCAGTGTTGTACAGCTTGCTTCTTCACCTTCCCGAAGCTGCCTCATTTTCCGGCTCCCGGAGCCGAAGAAGCTGCTTCTTCGCGCAAAGACGATTGTGCCGCTCACAGTGCTCTCCTTAGCGCGGCTTCTGCCGAAAGACGCCCGGGAGCGGCTCTTAGCTCCGGACAGCATCGTACTTTCGTGTTTAGCGTCTCTTCTCATCTACTTCTCGGCAAAAAGCTTTTCCACTATTTCTGGCTAGGAAAAACTCTGCCAGCACAGAAAACATCTCCCATCGTGTTCTAGATGTTGCAGAGATGTCTGCCAAGTGTTTGGCAGGAAGAAAAGAAAAGTTGTCCAAAACAGCTTCCAATCGAATGTACATGTGATTGGAAAAGTCAAGAGAGTGCAAAAGTACTGTTTTCTATCAGTTGGCAAGCTGCGCACACAATCCCAGCGTTGTACAGCTTCCTTCTTCACCTTCTTGAAGCTGCCGCTCTCTCCGGCTCCCGGAGCCGAAGAAGCGGCTTCTTCGCGCAAAGACGATTGTGCCGCTCACAGTGCTCTCCTTAGCGCGGCTTCTGCCGGAAGACGCCCGGGAGCGGCTCTTAGCTCCGGACAGCATCATACCTTCGTCTTTAGCGTCTTCTGTTGTCTACATCTTAGAAAAACGCTTTTCCCCTATGTCTGGCTAGGTAAAACTGTGCCAGCACAGGAAACATCTCCCATCGTGTTCTAGGCGTTGCACGGAGGTCTGCCAAGTGTTTGGCAGGAAGAAAAGAAAAGTTGTCCAAAACAGCTTCCAATCGAATATTCATGTGATTGGAAAAGTCAGGAGAGTGCAAAGGTACTGATTTCTATCATTTAACCAGCTGCGCACACCATCCCAGTGTTGTACAGCTTGCTTCTTCACCTTCCCGAAGCTGCCGCTCTCTCCGGCTCCCGGAGCCGAAGAAGCGGCTTCTTCGCGCAAAGACGATTGTGCCCGTCAGAGTGCTCTCCTCAGCGCGGCTTCTGCCGAAAGACGCCCGGGAGCGGCTCTTTGCTCTGGACAGCATCCTACCTTCGTCTTTAGCGTCTTTTGTAGTCTACATCTTAGCAAAAGGCTTTTCCACTATGTTTGACTAGGAAAAACTGTGCCAGCACAGAAAACATCTCCCATCGTTTTCTTGAAGTTTCAGAGATGTCTTCTAAGTTTTTGGCAGGAAGAAAAGGAAAGTTGTCCAAAACAGCTTCAAATCGAATGTTCATGTGATTGGAAAAGTCAGGAGAGTGCAAAGGTACTGTTTTCTATCAGTTAACAAGCTGCGCACACCATCCCAGTGTTGTACAGCTTCCTTCAGCTTCCCGAAGATGCCGCTCTCTCCAGGTCCCGGAGCCGAAGAAGCGGCTTCTTCGCGCAAAGACGATTGTGCCCGTCAGAATGCTCTCCTTAGCGCGGCTTCTGCCGAAAGACGCCCGGGAGCGGCTCTTAGCTCCGGACGCCATTGTACTTTCGTGTTTAGCGTCTCTTCTCATCTAAATCTCAGCAAAAATCTTTTCCACTATGTCTGGCTAGGAAAAACTGTGCCAGCACAGAAAACATCTCCCATCGTGTTCTAGACGGTTCACGGAGGTCTGCCAAGTGTTTGGCAGGAAGAAAAGGAATGTTGTCCAAAACAGCTTCCAATCGTATGTTCATGTTATTGGAAAAGTCAGGGGAGTGCAAAGGTACTGTTTTCTAGAAGTTTGCAAGGTGCGCACACAATCCCAGCGTTGTACAGCTTGCTTCTTCACCTTCCCGAAGCTGCCGCTCTCTCCGGCTCCCAGAGCTGAAGAAGCAGCTTCTTCGCGCAAAGGCGATTGTGCCGCTCACAGTGCTCTCCTTAGCGCGGCTTCTGTCGAAAGACGCCCGGGAGCGGCTCTTAGCTCCGGACACAATCTTACTTTCGCCTTTAGCGTCTTTTCTAATCTACATCTCAGCAAAAGGCTTTTCCACTATGTCTGGCTAGGAAAAACTGTGCCAGCACAGAAAACATCTCCCATCATGTTCTAGACGTTGCACGGAGGTCTGCCAAGTTTTTGGAAGGAAGAAAAGAAAAGTTGTCCAAAACAGCTTCCAATCGAATGTTCATGTGATTGGAAAAGTCAGGAGAGTGCAAAGGTACTGTTTTCTATCAGTTGGCAAGCTGCGCACACAATCCCAGCGTTGTACAGCTTGCTTCTTCCCCTTCCCGAAGCTGTTGCTCTCTCCCGCTCCCGGAGCCGAAGAAGCGGCTTCTTCGCGCAAAGACGATTGTGCCGCTCACAGTGCTCTCCTTAGCGCGGCTTGTGCCGAAAGACGCCAGGGAGCGGCTCTTAGCTCCGGACAGCATCCTACCTTCATATTTTGCGTCTTTTGTAGTCTACATCTAAGGAAAAAGCTTTTCCACTATGTCTGGCTAGGAAAAACTGTGCCAGCACAGAAAACATCTCCCATCGTGTTCTAGAAGTTGCAGAGATGTCTGCCAAGTGTTTGGCAGGAAGAAAAGTTGTCCAAAACAGCTTCCAATCGAATGTTCATGTGATTGGAAAAGTCAGGAGAGTGCAAAGGTACTGTTTTCTATCAGTTGGCAAGCTGCGCACACAATCCCAGCGTTGTACAGCTTGCTTCTTCATTTTCCCGAAGCTGCCGCTCTCTCCGGCACTCGGAGCCGAAGAAGCGGCTTCTTCGCGCAAAGACGACTGTGCCGCTCACAGTGCTCTCCTTAGCGCGGCTTCTGCCGAAAGACGCCCGGGAGCGGCTCTTAGCTCCGGACAGCATCCTACCTTCGTCTTTAGCGTCTTTTGTAGTGTACATCTTAGCAAAAACGCTTTTCCACTATTTCTGGCTAGGAAAAACTGTGCCAGCACAGAAAACATCTCCCATCGTGTTCTAGAAGTTGCAGAGATGTCTGCCAAGTGTTTGGCAGGAAGAAAAGAAAAGTTGTCAAAAACAGCTTCCAATCGAATGTTCATGTGATTGGAAAAGTCAGGAGAGTGCAAAGGTACTGTTTTGTATCAGTTGGCAAGCTGCGCGCTCAAACCCAGCGTTGTACAGCTTGCTTCTTCATTTTCCCGAAGCTGCCGCTCTCTCCGGCACTCGGAGCCGAAGAAGCGGCTTCTTCGCGCAAAGACGACTGTGCCGCTCACAGTGCTCTCTTTAGCGCGGCTTCTGCCGAAAGACGCCCGTGAGCGGCTCTTAGCTCCGGACAGCATCCTACCTTCGTCTTTAGCGTCTTTTGTAGTCTACACCTTTGCAAAAGGCTTTTCCACTATGTCTGGCGAGGAAAAACTTAACTAGCACAGAAAACATCTCCCATCGTGTTTTAGACGTTGCACAGCGGTCTGCCAAGTGTTTGGCAGGCAGAAAAGTTTTCCAAAACAGCTTCCAATCGAATGTTCATGTGATTGGAAAAGTCAAGAGAGTTAAAAGGTACTGTTTTCTATCAGTATGCAAGCTGCGCACACAATCCCAGTGTTGTAAAGCTTGCTTCTTCTCCTTACCGAAGCTGCCGCTCTCTCCGGCTCCTGGAGGCGAAGAAGCGGCTTCTTCGCGCAAAGACGACTGTGCCGCTCACAGTGCTCTCCTTAGCGCGGCTTCTGCCGAAAGACGCCCGGGAGCGGCTCTTAGCTTTGGACAGCATCGTCCTTTCGTTTTTAACATCTCTTCTAATCTACATCTTAGAAAAAAGCTTTTCCACTATGTCTGGCTAGGAAAAACTGTGCCAGCACAGAAAACATCTCCCATCGTGTTCTAGAATTTTCAGAGATGTCATCCAAGTGTTTTGCAGGAAGAAAAGAAAAGTTGTTCGAAACAGCTTCCAATCGAATGTTCATGTGATTGGAAAAGTCAGGAGAGTGCAAAGGTACTGTTTTCTATCAGTTGGCAAGCTGCGCACACAATCCCAGTGTTGTACAGCTTTCTTCTTCACCTTCCCGAAGCTGCCGCTCTCTCCGGCTCCCGGAGCCGAAGAAGCGGCTTCTTCGCGCAAAGACGACTGTGCCGCTCACAGTGCTCTCCTTAGCGTGGCTTCTGCCGAAAGACGCCCGGGAGCGGCTGTTAGCTCCGGACAGCATCCTACCTTCGTCTTTAGCGTCTTTTGTAGTCTACATCTTAGCAAAAAGCTTTTCCACTATGTCTGGCTAGGAAAAACTGTGCCAGCACAGAAAACATCTCCCATCGTGTTCTAGAAGTTGCAGAGATGTCTGCCAAGTGTTTTGCAGGAAGAAAAGAAAAGTTGTCCAAAACAGCTTCCAATCGAATGTTCATGTGATTGGAAAAGTCAGGAGAGTGCAAAGGTACTGTTTTCTATCAGTTGGCAAGCTGCGCACACAATCCCAGCGTTGTACAGCTTCCTTCTTCACCTTCCCGAAGCTGCCGCTCTCTCCGGCTCCCGGAGGCGAAGAAGCGGCTTCTTCGCGCAAAGACGACTGTGCCGCTCACAGTGCTCTCCTTAGCGCGGCTTCTGCCGAAAGACGCCCGGGAGCGGCTCTTAGCTCCGGACAGCATCCTACCTTCATATTTTGCGTCTTTTGTAGTCTACATCTAAGGAAAAAGCTTTTCCACTATGTCTGGCTAGGAAAAACTGTGCCAGCACAGAAAACATCTCCCATCGTGTTCTAGAAGTTGCAGAGATGTCTGCCAAGTGTTTGGCAGGAAGAAAAGTTGTCCAAAACAGCTTCCAATCGAATGTTCATGTGATTGGAAAAGTCAGGAGAGTGCAAAGGTACTGTTTTCTATCAGTTGGCAAGCTGCGCACACAATCCCAGCGTTGTACAGCTTGCTTCTTCACCTTCCTGAAGCTGCCGCTCTCTCCGGCTAGCAGAGCCGAAGAAGCGGCTTCTTTGCGCAAAGACGACTGTGCCGCTCACAGTGATCTCCTTAGCGCGGCTTCTGCCGAAAGACGCCCGGGAGCGACCCTTAGCTCCGGAGAGCATCCTACCTTCATCTTTAGCGTCTTTTGTAGTCTACATCTTAGCAAAAAGCTTTTCCACTATGTCTGGCTAGGAAAAACTGTGCCAGCACAGAAAACATCTCCCATCGTGTTCTAGAAGTTGCAGAGATGTCTGCCAAGTGTTTGGCAGGAAGAAAAGAAAAGTTGTCCATAACTGCTTCCAATCGTATGTTCATGTGATTGGAAAAGTCAGGAGAGTGCAACAGTACTGTTTTGTATCAGTTGGCAAGCTGCGCACACAATCCCAGCGTTGTACAGCTTGCTTCTTCACCTTCCCGAAGCTGCCGCTCTCTCCGGCTCCCGGAGCCGAAGAAGCGGCTTCTTCGCGCAAAGACGATTGTGCCGCTCACAGTGCTCTCCTTAGCGCGGCTTCTGCCGAAAGACGCCCGGGAGCGGCTCTTAGCTCCGGTCAGCATCCTACCTTCGTCTTTAGCGTCTTTTGTAGTCTACATCTTACCAAAAAGCTTTTCCACCATGTCTGGCTAGGATAAACTGTGCCAGCACAGAAAACATCTCCCATCATGTTCTAGAAGTTTCAGAGATGTCTGCCAAGTGTTTGGCAGGAAGAAAAGAAAAGTTGTTCGAAACAGCTTCCAATCGAATGTTCATGTGATTGGAAAAGTCAGGAGAGTGCAAAGGTACTGTTTTCTATCAGTTGGCAAGCTGCGCACACAAACCCAGTGTTGTACAGCTTCCTTCTTCACCTTCCCGAAGCTGCCGCTCTCTCCGGCTCCCGGAGCCGAAGAAGCGGCTTCTTCGCGCAAAGACGACTGTGCCGCTCACAGTGCTCTCCTTAGCGTGGCTTCTGCCGAAAGACACCCGGGAGCGGCTCTTAGCTCCGGACAGCATCCTACTTTCGTCTTTAGCGTCTTTTGTAGTCTATATCTTAGCAAAAAGCTTTTCCACTATGTCTGGCTAGGAAAAACTGTGCCAGCACAGAAAACATCTCCCATCGTGTTCTAGAAGTTGCAGAGATGTCTGCCAAGTGTTTTGCGGGAAGAAAAGAAAAGTTGTCCAAAACAGCTTCCAATCGAATGTTCACGTGATTGGAAAAGTCAGGAGAGTGCAAAGGTACTGTTTTCTATCAGTTGGCAAGCTGCGCACACAATCCCAGCGTTGTGCAGCTTGCTTCTTCACCTTCCCGAAGCTGCCGCTCTCTCCGGCTCCCGGAGCCGAAGAAGCGGCTTCTTCGCGCAAAGATGACTGTGCCGCTCACAGTGCTCTCCTTAGCGCGGCTTCTGCCGAAAGACGCCCGGGAGCGGCTCTTAGCTCCGGTCAGCATCCTACCTTCGTCTTTAGCATCTTTTGTAGTCTACATCTCAGCAAAAAGCTTTTCCACTATGTCTGGCTTGGAAAAACTGTGCCAGCACAGAAAACATCTCCCATCGTATTCTAGAAGTTTCAGAGATGTCATCCAAGTGTTTGGCAGGAAAAAAAGTTGTCCAAAACAGCTTCCAATCGAATGTTCATGTGATTGGAAAAGTCAGGAGAGTGCAACGGTACTGTTTTGTATCAGTTGGCAAGCTGCGCACACAATCTCAGCGTTGTACAGCTTCCTTCTTCACCTTCCCGAAGCTGCCGCTCTCTCCGGCTCCCGGAGGCGAAGAAGCGGCTTCTTCGCGCAAAGACGACTGTGCCGCTCACAGTGCTCTCCTTAGCGCGGCTTCTGCCGAAAGACGCCCGGGAGCGGCTCTTAGCTTTGGACAGCATCGTCCTTTCGTTTTTAACATCTCTTCTAATCTACATCTTAGAAAAAAGCTTTTCCACTATGTCTGGCTAGGAAAAACTCTGCCAGCACAGAAAACATCTCCCATCGTGTTCTAGAATTTTCAGAGATGTCATCCAAGTGTTTTGCAGGAAGAAAAGAAAAGTTGTTCGAAACAGCTTCCAATCGAATGTTCATGTGATTGGAAAAGTCAGGAGAGTGCAAAGGTACTGTTTTCTATCAGTTGGCAAGCTGCGCACACAATCCCAGTGTTGTACAGCTTTCTTCTTCACCTTCCCGAAGCTGCCGCTCTCTCCGGCTCCCGGAGCCGAAGAAGCGGCTTCTTCGCGCAAAGACGACTGTGCCGCTCACAGTGCTCTCCTTAGCGTGGCTTCTGCCGAAAGACGCCCGGGAGCGGCTCTTAGCTCCGGACAGCATCCTACCTTCGTCTTTAGCGTCTTTTGTAGTCTACATCTTAGCAAAAAGCTTTTCCACTATGTCTGGCTAGGAAAAACTGTGCCAGCACAGAAAACATCTCCCATCGTGTTCTAGAAGTTGCAGAGATGTCTGCCAAGTGTTTTGCAGGAAGAAAAGAAAAGTTGTCCAAAACAGCTTCCAATCGAATGTTCATGTGATTGGAAAAGTCAGGAGAGTGCAAAGGTACTGTTTTCTATCAGTTGGCAAGCTGCGCACACAATCCCAGCGTTGTACAGCTTCCTTCTTCACCTTCCCGAAGCTGCCGCTCTCTCCGGCTCCCGGAGGCGAAGAAGCGGCTTCTTCGCGCAAAGACGACTGTGCCGCTCACAGTGCTCTCCTTAGCGCGGCTTCTGCCGAAAGACGCCCGGGAGCGGCTCTTAGCTCCGGACAGCATCCTACCTTCATATTTTGCGTCTTTTGTAGTCTACATCTAAGGAAAAAGCTTTTCCACTATGTCTGGCTAGGAAAAACTGTGCCAGCACAGAAAACATCTCCCATCGTGTTCTAGAAGTTGCAGAGATGTCTGCCAAGTGTTTGGCAGGAAGAAAAGTTGTCCAAAACAGCTTCCAATCGAATGTTCATGTGATTGGAAAAGTCAGGAGAGTGCAAAGGTACTGTTTTCTATCAGTTGGCAAGCTGCGCACACAATCCCAGCGTTGTACAGCTTGCTTCTTCACCTTCCTGAAGCTGCCGCTCTCTCCGGCTAGCAGAGCCGAAGAAGCGGCTTCTTTGCGCAAAGACGACTGTGCCGCTCACAGTGATCTCCTTAGCGCGGCTTCTGCCGAAAGACGCCCGGGAGCGACCCTTAGCTCCGGAGAGCATCCTACCTTCATCTTTAGCGTCTTTTGTAGTCTACATCTTACCAAAAAGCTTTTCCACTATGTCTGGCTAGGAAAAACTGTGCCAGCACAGAAAACATCTCCCATCGTGTTCTAGAAGTTGCAGAGATGTCTGCCAAGTGTTTGGCAGGAAGAAAAGAAAAGTTGTCCATAACTGCTTCCAATCGTATGTTCATGTGATTGGAAAAGTCAGGACAGTGCAACAGTACTGTTTTGTATCAGTTGGCAAGCTGCGCACACAATCCCAGCGTTGTACAGCTTGCTTCTTCACCTTCCCGAAGCTGCCGCTCTCTCCGGCTCCCGGAGCCGAAGAAGCGGCTTCTTCGCGCAAAGACGATTGTGCCGCTCACAGTGCTCTCCTTAGCGCGGCTTCTGCCGAAAGACGCCCGGGAGCGGCTCTTAGCTCCGGTCAGCATCCTACCTTCGTCTTTAGCGTCTTTTGTAGTCTACATCTTACCAAAAAGCTTTTCCACCATGTCTGGCTAGGATAAACTGTGCCAGCACAGAAAACATCTCCCATCATGTTCTAGAAGTTTCAGAGATGTCTGCCAAGTGTTTGGCAGGAAGAAAAGAAAAGTTGTTCGAAACAGCTTCCAATCGAATGTTCATGTGATTGGAAAAGTCAGGAGAGTGCAAAGGTACTGTTTTCTATCAGTTGGCAAGCTGCGCACACAAACCCAGTGTTGTACAGCTTCCTTCTTCACCTTCCCGAAGCTGCCGCTCTCTCCGGCTCCCGGAGCCGAAGAAGCGGCTTCTTCGCGCAAAGACGACTGTGCCGCTCACAGTGCTCTCCTTAGCGTGGCTTCTGCCGAAAGACACCCGGGAGCGGCTCTTAGCTCCGGACAGCATCCTACTTTCGTCTTTAGCGTCTTTTGTAGTCTATATCTTAGCAAAAAGCTTTTCCACTATGTCTGGCTAGGAAAAACTGTGCCAGCACAGAAAACATCTCCCATCGTGTTCTAGAAGTTGCAGAGATGTCTGCCAAGTGTTTTGCGGGAAGAAAAGAAAAGTTGTCCAAAACAGCTTCCAATCGAATGTTCACGTGATTGGAAAAGTCAGGAGAGTGCAAAGGTACTGTTTTCTATCAGTTGGCAAGCTGCGCACACAATCCCAGCGTTGTACAGCTTGCTTCTTCACCTTCCCGAAGCTGCCGCTCTCTCCGGCTCCCGGAGGCGAAGAAGCGGCTTCTTCGCGCAAAGATGACTGTGCCGCTCACAGTGCTCTCCTTAGCGCGGCTTCTGCCGAAAGACGCCCGGGAGCGGCTCTTAGCTCCGGTCAGCATCCTACCTTCGTCTTTAGCATCTTTTGTAGTCTACATCTCAGCAAAAAGCTTTTCCACTATGTCTGGCTTGGAAAAACTGTTCCAGCACAGAAAACATCTCCCATCGTATTCTAGAAGTTGCAGAGATGTCTGCCAAGTGTTTGGCAGGAAAAAAAGTTGTCCAAAACAGCTTCCAATCGAATGTTCATGTGATTGGAAAAGTCAGGAGAGTGCAACGGTACTGTTTTGTATCAGTTGGCAAGCTGCGCACACAATCTCAGCGTTGTACAGCTTCCTTCTTCACCTTCCCGAAGCTGCCGCTCTCTCCGGCTCCCGGAGGCGAAGAAGCGGCTTCTTCGCGCAAAGACGACTGTGCCGCTCACAGTGCTCTCCTTAGCGCGGCTTCTGCCGAAAGACGCCCGGGAGCGGCTCTTAGCTTTGGACAGCATCGTCCTTTCGTTTTTAACATCTCTTCTAATCTACATCTTAGAAAAAAGCTTTTCCACTATGTCTGGCTAGGAAAAACTCTGCCAGCACAGAAAACATCTCCCATCGTGTTCTAGAATTTTCAGAGATGTCATCCAAGTGTTTTGCAGGAAGAAAAGAAAAGTTGTTCGAAACAGCTCCCAATCGAATGTTCATGTGATTGGAAAAGTCAGGAGAGTGCAAAGGTACTGTTTTCTATCAGTTGGCAAGCTGCGCACACAATCCCAGTGTTGTACAGCTTTCTTCTTCACCTTCCCGAAGCTGCCGCTCTCTCCGGCTCCCGGAGCCGAAGAAGCGGCTTCTTCGCGCAAAGACGACTGTGCCGCTCACAGTGCTCTCCTTAGCGTGGCTTCTGCCGAAAGACGCCCGGGAGCGGCTCTTAGCTCCGGACAGCATCCTACCTTCGTCTTTAGCGTCTTTTGTAGTCTACATCTTAGCAAAAAGCTTTTCCACTATGTCTGGCTAGGAAAAACTGTGCCAGCACAGAAAACATCTCCCATCGTGTTCTAGAAGTTGCAGAGATGTCTGCCAAGTGTTTTGCAGGAAGAAAAGAAAAGTTGTCCAAAACAGCTTCCAATCGAATGTTCATGTGATTGGAAAAGTCAGGAGAGTGCAAAGGTACTGTTTTCTATCAGTTGGCAAGCTGCGCACACAATCCCAGCGTTGTACAGCTTCCTTCTTCACCTTCCCGAAGCTGCCGCTCTCTCTGGCTCCCGGAGGCGAAGAAGCGGCTTCTTCGCGCAAAGACGACTGTGCCGCTCACAGTGCTCTCCTTAGCGCGGCTTCTGCCGAAAGACGCCCGGGAGCGGCTCTTAGCTCCGGACAGCATCCTACCTTCATATTTTGCGTCTTTTGTAGTCTACATCTAAGGAAAAAGCTTTTCCACTATGTCTGGCTAGGAAAAACTGTGCCAGCACAGAAAACATCTCCCATCGTGTTCTAGAAGTTGCAGAGATGTCTGCCAAGTGTTTGGCAGGAAGAAAAGTTGTCCAAAACAGCTTCCAATCGAATGTTCATGTGATTGGAAAAGTCAGGAGAGTGCAAAGGTACTGTTTTCTATCAGTTGGCAAGCTGCGCACACAATCCCAGCGTTGTACAGCTTGCTTCTTCACCTTCCTGAAGCTGCCGCTCTCTCCGGCTAGCAGAGCCGAAGAAGCGGCTTCTTTGCGCAAAGACGACTGTGCCGCTCACAGTGCTCTCCTTAGCGCGGCTTCTGCCGAAAGACGCCCGGGAGCGACCCTTAGCTCCGGAGAGCATCCTACCTTCATCTTTAGCGTCTTTTGTAGTCTACATCTTAGCAAAAAGCTTTTCCACTATGTCTGGCTAGGAAAAACTGTGCCAGCACAGAAAACATCTCCCATCGTGTTCTAGAAGTTGCAGAGATGTCTGCCAAGTGTTTGGCAGGAAGAAAAGAAAAGTTGTCCATAACTGCTTCCAATCGTATGTTCATGTGATTGGAAAAGTCAGGAGAGTGCAACAGTACTGTTTTGTATCAGTTGGCAAGCTGCGCACACAATCCCAGCGTTGTACAGCTTGCTTCTTCACCTTCCCGAAGCTGCCGCTCTCTCCGGCTCCCGGAGCCGAAGAAGCGGCTTCTTCGCGCAAAGACGATTGTGCCGCTCACAGTGCTCTCCTTAGCGCAGCTTCTGCCGAAAGACGCTTGGGAGCGGCTCTTAGCTCCGGTCAGCATCCTACCTTCGTCTTTAGCGTCTTTTGTAGTCTACATCTTACCAAAAAGCTTTTCCACCATGTCTGGCTAGGATAAACTGTGCCAGCACAGAAAACATCTCCCATCATGTTCTAGAAGTTTCAGAGATGTCTGCCAAGTGTTTGGCAGGAAGAAAAGAAAAGTTGTTCGAAACAGCTTCCAATCGAATGTTCATGTGATTGGAAAAGTCAGGAGAGTGCAAAGGTACTGTTTTCTATCAGTTGGCAAGCTGCGCACACAAACCCAGTGTTGTACAGCTTCCTTCTTCACCTTCCCGAAGCTGCCGCTCTCTCCGGCTCCCGGAGGCGAAGAAGCGGCTTATCGCGCAAAGATGACTGTGCCGCTCACAGTGCTCTCCTTAGCGCGGCTTCTGCCGAAAGACGCCCGGGAGCGGCTCTTAGCTCCGGTCAGCATCCTACCTTCGTCTTTAGCATCTTTTGTAGTCTACATCTCAGCAAAAAGCTTTTCCACTATGTCTGGCTTGGAAAAACTGTGCCAGCACAGAAAACATCTCCCATCGTATTCTAGAAGTTGCAGAGATGTCTGCCAAGTGTTTGGCAGGAAAAAAAGTTGTCCAAAACAGCTTCCAATCGAATGTTCATGTGATTGGAAAAGTCAGGAGAGTGCAACGGTACTGTTTTGTATCAGTTGGCAAGCTGCGCACACAATCTCAGCGTTGTACAGCTTCCTTCTTCACCTTCCCGAAGCTGCCGCTCTCTCCGGCTCCCGGAGGCGAAGAAGCGGCTTCTTTGCGCAAAGACGACTGTGCCGCTCACAGTGCTCTCCTTAGCGCGGCTTCTGCCGAAAGACGCCCGGGAGCGGCTCTTAGCTCCGGACAGCATCCTACCTTCATATTTTGCGTCTTTTGTAGTCTACATCTTAGCAAAAAGCTTTTCCACTATGTCTGGCTAGGAAAAACTGTGCCAGCACAGAAAACATCTCCCATCGTGTTCTAGAAGTTGCAGAGATGTCTGCTAAGTGTTTGGCAGGAAGAAAAGAAAAGTTGTCCAAAACAGCTTCCAATCGAATGTTCATGTGATTGGAAAAGTCAGGAGAGTGCAAAGGCACTCTTTTGTATCAGATGGCAAGCTGCGCACACAATCCCAGCGTTGTACAGCTTGCTTCTTCACCTTCCCGAAGCTGCCGTTTTCTCCGGCTCCCGGAGCCGAAGAAGCGGCTTCTTCGCGCAAAGACGATTGTGCCGCTCACAGTGCTCTCCTTAGCGCGGCTTCTGCCGAAAGACGCCCGAGAGCGGCCCTTAGCTCCGGACAGCATCCTACCTTCGTCTTAAAAATCTTTTGTAGTTTACATCTCAGCAAAAAGCTTTTCCACTATGTCTGGCTTGGAAAAACTGTGCCAGCACAGAAAACATCTCCCATCGTGTTCTAGAAGTTGCAGAGATGTCTGCCAAGTGTTTGGCAGGAAGAAAAGAAAAGTTGTCCAAAACAGCTTCCAATCGTATGTTCATGTGATTGGAAAAGTCAGGAGAGTGCAAAGGCACTGTTTTGTATCAGTTGGCAAGCTGCGCACACAATCCCAGCGTTGTACAGCTTGCTTCTTCTACTTCCCGAAGCTGCCGTTTTCTCCGGCTCCCGGAGCCGAAGAAGCGGCTTCTTTGCGCAAAGACGACTGTGCCGCTCACAGTGCTCTCCTTAGCGTGGCTTCTGCCGAAAGACGCCCGGGAGCGGCTCTTAGCTCCGGACAGCATCCTACCTTCGTCTTCAGCGTCTTTTGTAGCCTACATCTTAGCAAAAAGCTTTTCCACTATGTCTGGCTAGGAAAAACTGTGCCAGCACAGAAAACATCTCCCATCGTGTTCTAGAAGTTGCAGAGATGTCTGCCAAGTGTTTGGCAGGAAGAAAAGAAAAGTTGTCCAAAACAGCTTCCAATCGAATGTTCATGTGATTGGAAAAGTCAGGAGAGTGCAAAGGCACTCTTTTGTATCAGTTGGCAAGCTGCGCACACAATCCCAGCGTTGTACAGCTTGCTTCTGCATTTTCCCGAAGCTGCCGCTATCTTCGGCACCCAGAGGCGAAGAAGCGGCTTCTTCGCGCAAAGACGACTGTGCCGCTCACAGTGCTCTCCTTAGCGCGGCTTCTGCAGAAAGACTCCCGGGAGCGGCTCTTAGCTCCGGACAGCATCCTACCTTCGTCTTTTGCGTCTTTTGTAGTCTACATCTTAGCAAAAAGCTTTTCCACTATGTCTGGCTAGGAAAAACTGTGCCAGCACAGAAAACATCTCCCATCGTGTTCTAGAAGTTTCAGAGATGACTGCCAAGTGTTTGGCAGGAAGAAAAGAAAAGTTGTCCAAAACAGCTTCCAATCGAATGTTCATGTGATTGGAAAAGTCAGGAGAGTGCAAAGGTACTGTTTTGTATCAGTTGGCAAGCTGCGCACACAATCCCAGCGTTGTACAGCTTGCTTCTTCACCTTTCCGAAACTGCCGCTCTCTCCGGCTCCCGGAGCCGAAGAAGCGGCTTCTTCGCGCAAAGACGACTGTGCTGCTCACAGTGCTCTCCTTAGCGCGGCTTCTGCCGAAAGACGCCCGGGAGCGGCTCTTAGCTCCGGACAGCATCCTACCTTCGTCTTTAGCGTCTTTTGTAGTCTAGATCTTAGCAAAAAGCTTTTCCACTATGTCTGGCTAGGAAAAACTGTGCCAGCACAGAAAACATCTTCTATCGTATTCTAGAAGTTGCAGAGATGTCTGCCAAGTGTTTGGCAGGAAGAAAAGAAAAGTTGTCCAAAACAGCTTCCAATCGTATGTTCATGTGATTGGAAAAGTCAGGAGAGTGCAAAGGTACTGTTTTGTATCAGTTGGCAAGCTGCGCACACAATCCCAGCGTTGTACAGCTTGCTTCTTCATTTTCCCGAAGCTGCCGCTCTCTTCGGCACCCGGAGGCGAAGAAGCGGCTTCTTCGCGCAAAGACGACTGTGCCGCTCACAGTGCTCTCTTTAGTGCGGCTTCTGCCGAATAACGCCCGGGAGCGGCTCTTAGCTCCGGACAGCATCCTACCTTCGTCTTTTGCGTCTTTTGTAGTCTACATCTTAGCAAAAAGCTTTTCCACTATGTCTTGCTAGGAAAAACTGTGCCAGCACAGAAAACATCTCCCATCGTGTTCTAGAAGTTTCAGAGATGACTGCCAAGTGTTTGGCAGGAAGAAAAGTTGTCCAAAACAGCTTCCAATCGAATGTTCATGTGATTGGAAAAGTCAGGAGAGTGCAACGGTACTGTTTTGTATCAGTTGGCAAGCTGCGCACACAATCTCAGCGTTGTACAGCTTCCTTCTTCACCTTCCCGAAGCTGCCGCTCTCTCCGGCTCCCGGAGGCGAAGAAGCGGCTTCTTCGCGCAAAGACGACTGTGCCGCTCACAGTGCTCTCCTTAGCGCGGCTTCTGCCGAAAGACGCCCGGGAGCGGCTCTTAGCTTTGGACAGCATCGTCCTTTCGTTTTTAACATCTCTTCTAATCTACATCTTAGAAAAAAGCTTTTCCACTATGTCTGGCTAGGAAAAACTCTGCCAGCACAGAAAACATCTCCCATCGTGTTCTAGAATTTTCAGAGATGTCATCCAAGTGTTTTGCAGGAAGAAAAGAAAAGTTGTTCGAAACAGCTTCCAATCGAATGTTCATGTGATTGGAAAAGTCAGGAGAGTGCAAAGGTACTGTTTTCTATCAGTTGGCAAGCTGCGCACACAATCCCAGTGTTGTACAGCTTTCTTCTTCACCTTCCCGAAGCTGCCGCTCTCTCCGGCTCCCGGAGCCGAAGAAGCGGCTTCTTCGCGCAAAGACGACTGTGCCGCTCACAGTGCTCTCCTTAGCGCGGCTTCTGCCGAAAGACGCCCGGGAGCGGCTCTTAGCTCCGGACAGCATCCTACCTTCGTCTTTAGCGTCTTTTGTAGTCTACATCTTAGCAAAAAGCTTTTCCACTATGTCTGGCTAGGAAAAACTGTGCCAGCACAGAAAACATCTCCCATCGTGTTCTAGAAGTTGCAGAGATGTCTGCCAAGTGTTTTGCAGGAAGAAAAGAAAAGTTGTCCAAAACAGCTTCCAATCGAATGTTCATGTGATTGGAAAAGTCAGGAGAGTGCAAAGGTACTGTTTTCTATCAGTTGGCAAGCTGCGCACACAATCCCAGCGTTGTACAGCTTCCTTCTTCACCTTCCCGAAGCTGCCGCTCTCTCCGGCTCCCGGAGGCGAAGAAGCGGCTTCTTCGCGCAAAGACGACTGTGCCGCTCACAGTGCTCTCCTTAGCGCGGCTTCTGCCGAAAGACGCCCGGGAGCGGCTCTTAGCTCCGGACAGCATCCTACCTTCATATTTTGCGTCTTTTGTAGTCTACATCTAAGGAAAAAGCTTTTCCACTATGTCTGGCTAGGAAAAACTGTGCCAGCACAGAAAACATCTCCCATCGTGTTCTAGAAGTTGCAGAGATGTCTGCCAAGTGTTTGGCAGGAAGAAAAGTTGTCCAAAACAGCTTCCAATCGAATGTTCATGTGATTGGAAAAGTCAGGAGAGTGCAAAGGTACTGTTTTCTATCAGTTGGCAAGCTGCGCACACAATCCCAGCGTTGTACAGCTTGCTTCTTCACCTTCCTGAAGCTGCCGCTCTCTCCGGCTAGCAGAGCCGAAGAAGCGGCTTCTTTGCGCAAAGACGACTGTGCCGCTCACAGTGCTCTCCTTAGCGCGGCTTCTGCCGAAAGACGCCCGGGAGCGACCCTTAGCTCCGGAGAGCATCCTACCTTCATCTTTAGCGTCTTTTGTAGTCTACATCTTAGCAAAAAGCTTTTCCACTATGTCTGGCTAGGAAAAACTGTGCCAGCACAGAAAACATCTCCCATCGTGTTCTAGAAGTTGCAGAGATGTCTGCCAAGTGTTTTGCAGGAAGAAAAGAAAAGTTGTCCATAACTGCTTCCAATCGTATGTTCATGTGATTGGAAAAGTCAGGAGAGTGCAACAGTACTGTTTTGTATCAGTTGGCAAGCTGCGCACACAATCCCAGCGTTGTACAGCTTGCTTCTTCACCTTCCCGAAGCTGCCGCTCTCTCCGGCTCCCGGAGCCGAAGAAGCGGCTTCTTCGCGCAAAGACGATTGTGCCGCTCACAGTGCTCTCCTTAGCGCGGCTTCTGCCGAAAGACGCCCGGGAGCGGCTCTTAGCTCCGGTCAGCATCCTACCTTCGTCTTTAGCGTCTTTTGTAGTCTACATCTTACCAAAAAGCTTTTCCACCATGTCTGGCTAGGATAAACTGTGCCAGCACAGAAAACATCTCCCATCATGTTCTAGAAGTTTCAGAGATGTCTGCCAAGTGTTTGGCAGGAAGAAAAGAAAAGTTGTTCGAAACAGCTTCCAATCGAATGTTCATGTGATTGGAAAAGTCAGGAGAGTGCAAAGGTACTGTTTTCTATCAGTTGGCAAGCTGCGCACACAAACCCAGTGTTGTACAGCTTCCTTCTTCACCTTCCCGAAGCTGCCGCTCTCTCCGGCTCCCGGAGCCGAAGAAGCGGCTTCTTCGCGCAAAGACGACTGTGCCGCTCACAGTGCTCTCCTTAGCGTGGCTTCTGCCGAAAGACACCCGGGAGCGGCTCTTAGCTCCGGACAGCATCCTACTTTCGTCTTTAGCGTCTTTTGTAGTCTATATCTTAGCAAAAAGCTTTTCCACTATGTCTGGCTAGGAAAAACTGTGCCAGCACAGAAAACATCTCCCATCGTGTTCTAGAAGTTGCAGAGATGTCTGCCAAGTGTTTTGCGGGAAGAAAAGAAAAGTTGTCCAAAACAGCTTCCAATCGAATGTTCACGTGATTGGAAAAGTCAGGAGAGTGCAAAGGTACTGTTTTCTATCAGTTGGCAAGCTGCGCACACAATCCCAGCGTTGTGCAGCTTGCTTCTTCACCTTCCCGAAGCTGCCGCTCTCTCCGGCTCCCGGAGCCGAAGAAGCGGCTTCTTCGCGCAAAGATGACTGTGCCGCTCACAGTGCTCTCCTTAGCGCGGCTTCTGCCGAAAGACGCCCGGGAGCGGCTCTTAGCTCCGGTCAGCATCCTACCTTCGTCTTTAGCATCTTTTGTAGTCTACATCTCAGCAAAAAGCTTTTCCACTATGTCTGGCTTGGAAAAACTGTGCCAGCACAGAAAACATCTCCCATCGTATTCTAGAAGTTTCAGAGATGTCATCCAAGTGTTTGGCAGGAAAAAAAGTTGTCCAAAACAGCTTCCAATCGAATGTTCATGTGATTGGAAAAGTCAGGAGAGTGCAACGGTACTGTTTTGTATCAGTTGGCAAGCTGCGCACACAATCTCAGCGTTGTACAGCTTCCTTCTTCACCTTCCCGAAGCTGCCGCTCTCTCCGGCTCCCGGAGGCGAAGAAGCGGCTTCTTCGCGCAAAGACGACTGTGCCGCTCACAGTGCTCTCCTTAGCGCGGCTTCTGCCGAAAGACGCCCGGGAGCGGCTCTTAGCTTTGGACAGCATCGTCCTTTCGTTTTTAACATCTCTTCTAATCTACATCTTAGAAAAAAGCTTTTCCACTATGTCTGGCTAGGAAAAACTCTGCCAGCACAGAAAACATCTCCCATCGTGTTCTAGAATTTTCAGAGATGTCATCCAAGTGTTTTGCAGGAAGAAAAGAAAAGTTGTTCGAAACAGCTTCCAATCGAATGTTCATGTGATTGGAAAAGTCAGGAGAGTGCAAAGGTACTGTTTTCTATCAGTTGGCAAGCTGCGCACACAATCCCAGTGTTGTACAGCTTTCTTCTTCACCTTCCCGAAGCTGCCGCTCTCTCCGGCTCCCGGAGCCGAAGAAGCGGCTTCTTCGCGCAAAGACGACTGTGCCGCTCACAGTGCTCTCCTTAGCGTGGCTTCTGCCGAAAGACGCCCGGGAGCGGCTCTTAGCTCCGGACAGCATCCTACCTTCGTCTTTAGCGTCTTTTGTAGTCTACATCTTAGCAAAAAGCTTTTCCACTATGTCTGGCTAGGAAAAACTGTGCCAGCACAGAAAACATCTCCCATCGTGTTCTAGAAGTTGCAGAGATGTCTGCCAAGTGTTTTGCAGGAAGAAAAGAAAAGTTGTCCAAAACAGCTTCCAATCGAATGTTCATGTGATTGGAAAAGTCAGGAGAGTGCAAAGGTACTGTTTTCTATCAGTTGGCAAGCTGCGCACACAATCCCAGCGTTGTACAGCTTCCTTCTTCACCTTCCCGAAGCTGCCGCTCTCTCCGGCTCCCGGAGGCGAAGAAGCGGCTTCTTCGCGCAAAGACGACTGTGCCGCTCACAGTGCTCTCCTTAGCGCGGCTTCTGCCGAAAGACGCCCGGGAGCGGCTCTTAGCTCCGGACAGCATCCTACCTTCATATTTTGCGTCTTTTGTAGTCTACATCTAAGGAAAAAGCTTTTCCACTATGTCTGGCTAGGAAAAACTGTGCCAGCACAGAAAACATCTCCCATCGTGTTCTAGAAGTTGCAGAGATGTCTGCCAAGTGTTTGGCAGGAAGAAAAGTTGTCCAAAACAGCTTCCAATCGAATGTTCATGTGATTGGAAAAGTCAGGAGAGTGCAAAGGTACTGTTTTCTATCAGTTGGCAAGCTGCGCACACAATCCCAGCGTTGTACAGCTTGCTTCT
The DNA here is from genome assembly GCA_031885435.1 of Passerculus sandwichensis. Lineage (NCBI taxonomy): Eukaryota > Metazoa > Chordata > Aves > Passeriformes > Passerellidae > Passerculus > Passerculus sandwichensis. Next base: position 28,829,155 of record CM063166.1, read on the forward strand.
TCACCTTCCTGAAGCTGCCGCTCTCTCCGGCTAGCAGAGCCGAAGAAGCGGCTTCTTTGCGCAAAGACGACTGTGCCGCTCACAGTGATCTCCTTAGCGCGGCTTCTGCCGAAAGACGCCCGGGAGCGACCCTTAGCTCCGGAGAGCATCCTACCTTCATCTTTAGCGTCTTTTGTAGTCTACATCTTACCAAAAAGCTTTTCCACTATGTCTGGCTAGGAAAAACTGTGCCAGCACAGAAAACATCTCCCATCGTGTTCTAGAAGTTGCAGAGATGTCTGCCAAGTGTTTGGCAGGAAGAAAAGAAAAGTTGTCCATAACTGCTTCCAATCGTATGTTCATGTGATTGGAAAAGTCAGGACAGTGCAACAGTACTGTTTTGTATCAGTTGGCAAGCTGCGCACACAATCCCAGCGTTGTACAGCTTGCTTCTTCACCTTCCCGAAGCTGCCGCTCTCTCCGGCTCCCGGAGCCGAAGAAGCGGCTTCTTCGCGCAAAGACGATTGTGCCGCTCACAGTGCTCTCCTTAGCGCGGCTTCTGCCGAAAGACGCCCGGGAGCGGCTCTTAGCTCCGGTCAGCATCCTACCTTCGTCTTTAGCGTCTTTTGTAGTCTACATCTTACCAAAAAGCTTTTCCACCATGTCTGGCTAGGATAAACTGTGCCAGCACAGAAAACATCTCCCATCATGTTCTAGAAGTTTCAGAGATGTCTGCCAAGTGTTTGGCAGGAAGAAAAGAAAAGTTGTTCGAAACAGCTTCCAATCGAATGTTCATGTGATTGGAAAAGTCAGGAGAGTGCAAAGGTACTGTTTTCTATCAGTTGGCAAGCTGCGCACACAAACCCAGTGTTGTACAGCTTCCTTCTTCACCTTCCCGAAGCTGCCGCTCTCTCCGGCTCCCGGAGCCGAAGAAGCGGCTTCTTCGCGCAAAGACGACTGTGCCGCTCACAGTGCTCTCCTTAGCGTGGCTTCTGCCGAAAGACACCCGGGAGCGGCTCTTAGCTCCGGACAGCATCCTACTTTCGTCTTTAGCGTCTTTTGTAGTCTATATCTTAGCAAAAAGCTTTTCCACTATGTCTGGCTAGGAAAAACTGTGCCAGCACAGAAAACATCTCCCATCGTGTTCTAGAAGTTGCAGAGATGTCTGCCAAGTGTTTTGCGGGAAGAAAAGAAAAGTTGTCCAAAACAGCTTCCAATCGAATGTTCACGTGATTGGAAAAGTCAGGAGAGTGCAAAGGTACTGTTTTCTATCAGTTGGCAAGCTGCGCACACAATCCCAGCGTTGTACAGCTTGCTTCTTCACCTTCCCGAAGCTGCCGCTCTCTCCGGCTCCCGGAGGCGAAGAAGCGGCTTCTTCGCGCAAAGATGACTGTGCCGCTCACAGTGCTCTCCTTAGCGCGGCTTCTGCCGAAAGACGCCCGGGAGCGGCTCTTAGCTCCGGTCAGCATCCTACCTTCGTCTTTAGCATCTTTTGTAGTCTACATCTCAGCAAAAAGCTTTTCCACTATGTCTGGCTTGGAAAAACTGTGCCAGCACAGAAAACATCTCCCATCGTATTCTAGAAGTTGCAGAGATGTCTGCCAAGTGTTTGGCAGGAAAAAAAGTTGTCCAAAACAGCTTCCAATCGAATGTTCATGTGATTGGAAAAGTCAGGAGAGTGCAACGGTACTGTTTTGTATCAGTTGGCAAGCTGCGCACACAATCTCAGCGTTGTACAGCTTCCTTCTTCACCTTCCCGAAGCTGCCGCTCTCTCCGGCTCCCGGAGGCGAAGAAGCGGCTTCTTCGCGCAAAGACGACTGTGCCGCTCACAGTGCTCTCCTTAGCGCGGCTTCTGCCGAAAGACGCCCGGGAGCGGCTCTTAGCTTTGGACAGCATCGTCCTTTCGTTTTTAACATCTCTTCTAATCTACATCTTAGAAAAAAGCTTTTCCACTATGTCTGGCTAGGAAAAACTCTGCCAGCACAGAAAACATCTCCCATCGTGTTCTAGAATTTTCAGAGATGTCATCCAAGTGTTTTGCAGGAAGAAAAGAAAAGTTGTTCGAAACAGCTTCCAATCGAATGTTCATGTGATTGGAAAAGTCAGGAGAGTGCAAAGGTACTGTTTTCTATCAGTTGGCAAGCTGCGCACACAATCCCAGTGTTGTACAGCTTTCTTCTTCACCTTCCCGAAGCTGCCGCTCTCTCCGGCTCCCGGAGCCGAAGAAGCGGCTTCTTCGCGCAAAGACGACTGTGCCGCTCACAGTGCTCTCCTTAGCGTGGCTTCTGCCGAAAGACGCCCGGGAGCGGCTCTTAGCTCCGGACAGCATCCTACCTTCGTCTTTAGCGTCTTTTGTAGTCTACATCTTAGCAAAAAGCTTTTCCACTATGTCTGGCTAGGAAAAACTGTGCCAGCACAGAAAACATCTCCCATCGTGTTCTAGAAGTTGCAGAGATGTCTGCCAAGTGTTTTGCAGGAAGAAAAGAAAAGTTGTCCAAAACAGCTTCCAATCGAATGTTCATGTGATTGGAAAAGTCAGGAGAGTGCAAAGGTACTGTTTTCTATCAGTTGGCAAGCTGCGCACACAATCCCAGCGTTGTACAGCTTCCTTCTTCACCTTCCCGAAGCTGCCGCTCTCTCCGGCTCCCGGAGGCGAAGAAGCGGCTTCTTCGCGCAAAGACGACTGTGCCGCTCACAGTGCTCTCCTTAGCGCGGCTTCTGCCGAAAGACGCCCGGGAGCGGCTCTTAGCTCCGGACAGCATCCTACCTTCATATTTTGCGTCTTTTGTAGTCTACATCTAAGGAAAAAGCTTTTCCACTATGTCTGGCTAGGAAAAACTGTGCCAGCACAGAAAACATCTCCCATCGTGTTCTAGAAGTTGCAGAGATGTCTGCCAAGTGTTTGGCAGGAAGAAAAGTTGTCCAAAACAGCTTCCAATCGAATGTTCATGTGATTGGAAAAGTCAGGAGAGTGCAAAGGTACTGTTTTCTATCAGTTGGCAAGCTGCGCACACAATCCCAGCGTTGTACAGCTTGCTTCTTCACCTTCCTGAAGCTGCCGCTCTCTCCGGCTAGCAGAGCCGAAGAAGCGGCTTCTTTGCGCAAAGACGACTGTGCCGCTCACAGTGCTCTCCTTAGCGCGGCTTCTGCCGAAAGACGCCCGGGAGCGACCCTTAGCTCCGGAGAGCATCCTACCTTCATCTTTAGCGTCTTTTGTAGTCTACATCTTAGCAAAAAGCTTTTCCACTATGTCTGGCTAGGAAAAACTGTGCCAGCACAGAAAACATCTCCCATCGTGTTCTAGAAGTTGCAGAGATGTCTGCCAAGTGTTTGGCAGGAAGAAAAGAAAAGTTGTCCATAACTGCTTCCAATCGTATGTTCATGTGATTGGAAAAGTCAGGAGAGTGCAACAGTACTGTTTTGTATCAGTTGGCAAGCTGCGCACACAATCCCAGCGTTGTACAGCTTGCTTCTTCACCTTCCCGAAGCTGCCGCTCTCTCCGGCTCCCGGAGCCGAAGAAGCGGCTTCTTCGCGCAAAGACGATTGTGCCGCTCACAGTGCTCTCCTTAGCGCAGCTTCTGCCGAAAGACGCTTGGGAGCGGCTCTTAGCTCCGGTCAGCATCCTACCTTCGTCTTTAGCGTCTTTTGTAGTCTACATCTTACCAAAAAGCTTTTCCACCATGTCTGGCTAGGATAAACTGTGCCAGCACAGAAAACATCTCCCATCATATTCTAGAAGTTTCAGAGATGTCTGCCAAGTGTTTGGCAGGAAGAAAAGAAAAGTTGTTCGAAACAGCTTCCAATCGAATGTTCATGTGATTGGAAAAGTCAGGAGAGTGCAAAGGTACTGTTTTCTATCAGTTGGCAAGCTGCGCACACAAACCCAGTGTTGTACAGCTTCCTTCTTCACCTTCCCGAAGCTGCCGCTCTCTCCGGCTCCCGGAGGCGAAGAAGCGGCTTCTTCGCGCAAAGATGACTGTGCCGCTCACAGTGCTCTCCTTAGCGCGGCTTCTGCCGAAAGACGCCCGGGAGCGGCTCTTAGCTCCGGTCAGCATCCTACCTTCGTCTTTAGCATCTTTTGTAGTCTACATCTCAGCAAAAAGCTTTTCCACTATGTCTGGCTTGGAAAAACTGTGCCAGCACAGAAAACATCTCCCATCGTATTCTAGAAGTTGCAGAGATGTCTGTCAAGTGTTTGGCAGGAAAAAAAGTTGTCCAAAACAGCTTCCAATCGAATGTTCATGTGATTGGAAAAGTCAGGAGAGTGCAACGGTACTGTTTTGTATCAGTTGGCAAGCTGCGCACACAATCTCAGCGTTGTACAGCTTCCTTCTTCACCTTCCCGAAGCTGCCGCTCTCTCCGGCTCCCGGAGGCGAAGAAGCGGCTTCTTTGCGCAAAGACGACTGTGCCGCTCACAGTGCTCTCCTTAGCGCGGCTTCTGCCGAAAGACGCCCGGGAGCGGCTCTTAGCTCCGGACAGCATCCTACCTTCATATTTTGCGTCTTTTGTAGTCTACATCTTAGCAAAAAGCTTTTCCACTATGTCTGGCTAGGAAAAACTGTGCCAGCACAGAAAACATCTCCCATCGTGTTCTAGAAGTTGCAGAGATGTCTGCTAAGTGTTTGGCAGGAAGAAAAGAAAAGTTGTCCAAAACAGCTTCCAATCGAATGTTCATGTGATTGGAAAAGTCAGGAGAGTGCAAAGGCACTCTTTTGTATCAGATGGCAAGCTGCGCACACAATCCCAGCGTTGTACAGCTTGCTTCTTCACCTTCCCGAAGCTGCCGTTTTCTCCGGCTCCCGGAGCCGAAGAAGCGGCTTCTTCGCGCAAAGACGATTGTGCCGCTCACAGTGCTCTCCTTAGCGCGGCTTCTGCCGAAAGACGCCCGAGAGCGGCCCTTAGCTCCGGACAGCATCCTACCTTCGTCTTAAAAATCTTTTGTAGTTTACATCTCAGCAAAAAGCTTTTCCACTATGTCTGGCTTGGAAAAACTGTGCCAGCACAGAAAACATCTCCCATCGTGTTCTAGAAGTTGCAGAGATGTCTGCCAAGTGTTTGGCAGGAAGAAAAGAAAAGTTGTCCAAAACAGCTTCCAATCGTATGTTCATGTGATTGGAAAAGTCAGGAGAGTGCAAAGGCACTGTTTTGTATCAGTTGGCAAGCTGCGCACACAATCCCAGCGTTGTACAGCTTGCTTCTTCTACTTCCCGAAGCTGCCGTTTTCTCCGGCTCCCGGAGCCGAAGAAGCGGCTTCTTTGCGCAAAGACGACTGTGCCGCTCACAGTGCTCTCCTTAGCGTGGCTTCTGCCGAAAGACGCCCGGGAGCGGCTCTTAGCTCCGGACAGCATCCTACCTTCGTCTTCAGCGTCTTTTGTAGCCTACATCTTAGCAAAAAGCTTTTCCACTATGTCTGGCTAGGAAAAACTGTGCCAGCACAGAAAACATCTCCCATCGTGTTCTAGAAGTTGCAGAGATGTCTGCCAAGTGTTTGGCAGGAAGAAAAGAAAAGTTGTCCAAAACAGCTTCCAATCGAATGTTCATGTGATTGGAAAAGTCAGGAGAGTGCAAAGGCACTCTTTTGTATCAGTTGGCAAGCTGCGCACACAATCCCAGCGTTGTACAGCTTGCTTCTGCATTTTCCCGAAGCTGCCGCTATCTTCGGCACCCAGAGGCGAAGAAGCGGCTTCTTCGCGCAAAGACGACTGTGCCGCTCACAGTGCTCTCCTTAGCGCGGCTTCTGCAGAAAGACTCCCGGGAGCGGCTCTTAGCTCCGGACAGCATCCTACCTTCGTCTTTTGCGTCTTTTGTAGTCTACATCTTAGCAAAAAGCTTTTCCACTATGTCTGGCTAGGAAAAACTGTGCCAGCACAGAAAACATCTCCCATCGTGTTCTAGAAGTTTCAGAGATGACTGCCAAGTGTTTGGCAGGAAGAAAAGAAAAGTTGTCCAAAACAGCTTCCAATCGAATGTTCATGTGATTGGAAAAGTCAGGAGAGTGCAAAGGTACTGTTTTGTATCAGTTGGCAAGCTGCGCACACAATCCCAGCGTTGTACAGCTTGCTTCTTCACCTTTCCGAAACTGCCGCTCTCTCCGGCTCCCGGAGCCGAAGAAGCGGCTTCTTCGCGCAAAGACGACTGTGCTGCTCACAGTGCTCTCCTTAGCGCGGCTTCTGCCGAAAGACGCCCGGGAGCGGCTCTTAGCTCCGGACAGCATCCTACCTTCGTCTTTAGCGTCTTTTGTAGTCTAGATCTTAGCAAAAAGCTTTTCCACTATGTCTGGCTAGGAAAAACTGTGCCAGCACAGAAAACATCTTCTATCGTATTCTAGAAGTTGCAGAGATGTCTGCCAAGTGTTTGGCAGGAAGAAAAGAAAAGTTGTCCAAAACAGCTTCCAATCGTATGTTCATGTGATTGGAAAAGTCAGGAGAGTGCAAAGGTACTGTTTTGTATCAGTTGGCAAGCTGCGCACACAATCCCAGCGTTGTACAGCTTGCTTCTTCATTTTCCCGAAGCTGCCGCTCTCTTCGGCACCCGGAGGCGAAGAAGCGGCTTCTTCGCGCAAAGACGACTGTGCCGCTCACAGTGCTCTCTTTAGTGCGGCTTCTGCCGAATAACGCCCGGGAGCGGCTCTTAGCTCCGGACAGCATCCTACCTTCGTCTTTTGCGTCTTTTGTAGTCTACATCTTAGCAAAAAGCTTTTCCACTATGTCTGGCTAGGAAAAACTGTGCCAGCACAGAAAACATCTCCCATCGTGTTCTAGAAGTTTCAGAGATGACTGCCAAGTGTTTGGCAGGAAGAAAAGTTGTCCAAAACAGCTTCCAATCGAATGTTCATGTGATTGGAAAAGTCAGGAGAGTGCAACGGTACTGTTTTGTATCAGTTGGCAAGCTGCGCACACAATCTCAGCGTTGTACAGCTTCCTTCTTCACCTTCCCGAAGCTGCCGCTCTCTCCGGCTCCCGGAGGCGAAGAAGCGGCTTCTTCGCGCAAAGACGACTGTGCCGCTCACAGTGCTCTCCTTAGCGCGGCTTCTGCCGAAAGACGCCCGGGAGCGGCTCTTAGCTTTGGACAGCATCGTCCTTTCGTTTTTAACATCTCTTCTAATCTACATCTTAGAAAAAAGCTTTTCCACTATGTCTGGCTAGGAAAAACTCTGCCAGCACAGAAAACATCTCCCATCGTGTTCTAGAATTTTCAGAGATGTCATCCAAGTGTTTTGCAGGAAGAAAAGAAAAGTTGTTCGAAACAGCTTCCAATCGAATGTTCATGTGATTGGAAAAGTCAGGAGAGTGCAAAGGTACTGTTTTCTATCAGTTGGCAAGCTGCGCACACAATCCCAGTGTTGTACAGCTTTCTTCTTCACCTTCCCGAAGCTGCCGCTCTCTCCGGCTCCCGGAGCCGAAGAAGCGGCTTCTTCGCGCAAAGACGACTGTGCCGCTCACAGTGCTCTCCTTAGCGCGGCTTCTGCCGAAAGACGCCCGGGAGCGGCTCTTAGCTCCGGACAGCATCCTACCTTCGTCTTTAGCGTCTTTTGTAGTCTACATCTTAGCAAAAAGCTTTTCCACTATGTCTGGCTAGGAAAAACTGTGCCAGCACAGAAAACATCTCCCATCGTGTTCTAGAAGTTGCAGAGATGTCTGCCAAGTGTTTTGCAGGAAGAAAAGAAAAGTTGTCCAAAACAGCTTCCAATCGAATGTTCATGTGATTGGAAAAGTCAGGAGAGTGCAAAGGTACTGTTTTCTATCAGTTGGCAAGCTGCGCACACAATCCCAGCGTTGTACAGCTTCCTTCTTCACCTTCCCGAAGCTGCCGCTCTCTCCGGCTCCCGGAGGCGAAGAAGCGGCTTCTTCGCGCAAAGACGACTGTGCCGCTCACAGTGCTCTCCTTAGCGCGGCTTCTGCCGAAAGACGCCCGGGAGCGGCTCTTAGCTCCGGACAGCATCCTACCTTCATATTTTGCGTCTTTTGTAGTCTACATCTAAGGAAAAAGCTTTTCCACTATGTCTGGCTAGGAAAAACTGTGCCAGCACAGAAAACATCTCCCATCGTGTTCTAGAAGTTGCAGAGATGTCTGCCAAGTGTTTGGCAGGAAGAAAAGTTGTCCAAAACAGCTTCCAATCGAATGTTCATGTGATTGGAAAAGTCAGGAGAGTGCAAAGGTACTGTTTTCTATCAGTTGGCAAGCTGCGCACACAATCCCAGCGTTGTACAGCTTGCTTCTTCACCTTCCTGAAGCTGCCGCTCTCTCCGGCTAGCAGAGCCGAAGAAGCGGCTTCTTTGCGCAAAGACGACTGTGCCGCTCACAGTGCTCTCCTTAGCGCGGCTTCTGCCGAAAGACGCCCGGGAGCGACCCTTAGCTCCGGAGAGCATCCTACCTTCATCTTTAGCGTCTTTTGTAGTCTACATCTTAGCAAAAAGCTTTTCCACTATGTCTGGCTAGGAAAAACTGTGCCAGCACAGAAAACATCTCCCATCGTGTTCTAGAAGTTGCAGAGATGTCTGCCAAGTGTTTGGCAGGAAGAAAAGAAAAGTTGTCCATAACTGCTTCCAATCGTATGTTCATGTGATTGGAAAAGTCAGGAGAGTGCAACAGTACTGTTTTGTATCAGTTGGCAAGCTGCGCACACAATCCCAGCGTTGTACAGCTTGCTTCTTCACCTTCCCGAAGCTGCCGCTCTCTCCGGCTCCCGGAGCCGAAGAAGCGGCTTCTTCGCGCAAAGACGATTGTGCCGCTCACAGTGCTCTCCTTAGCGCGGCTTCTGCCGAAAGACGCCCGGGAGCGGCTCTTAGCTCCGGTCAGCATCCTACCTTCGTCTTTAGCGTCTTTTGTAGTCTACATCTTACCAAAAAGCTTTTCCACCATGTCTGGCTAGGATAAACTGTGCCAGCACAGAAAACATCTCCCATCATGTTCTAGAAGTTTCAGAGATGTCTGCCAAGTGTTTGGCAGGAAGAAAAGAAAAGTTGTTCGAAACAGCTTCCAATCGAATGTTCATGTGATTGGAAAAGTCAGGAGAGTGCAAAGGTACTGTTTTCTATCAGTTGGCAAGCTGCGCACACAAACCCAGTGTTGTACAGCTTCCTTCTTCACCTCCCCGAAGCTGCCGCTCTCTCCGGCTCCCGGAGGCGAAGAAGCGGCTTCTTCGCGCAAAGATGACTGTGCCGCTCACAGTGCTCTCCTTAGCGCGGCTTCTGCCGAAAGACGCCCGGGAGCGGCTCTTAGCTCCGGTCAGCATCCTACCTTCGTCTTTAGCATCTTTTGTAGTCTACATCTCAGCAAAAAGTTTTTCCACTATGTCTGGCTTGGAAAAACTGTGCCAGCACAGAAAACATCTCCCATCGTATTCTAGAAGTTGCAGAGATGTCTGCCAAGTGTTTGGCAGGAAAAAAAGTTGTCCAAAACAGCTTCCAATCGAATGTTCATGTGATTGGAAAAGTCAGGAGAGTGCAACGGTACTGTTTTGTATCAGTTGGCAAGCTGCGCACACAATCTCAGCGTTGTACAGCTTCCTTCTTCACCTTCCCGAAGCTGCCGCTCTCTCCGGCTCCCGGAGGCGAAGAAGCGGCTTCTTTGCGCAAAGACGACTGTGCCGCTCACAGTGCTCTCCTTAGCGCGGCTTCTGCCGAAAGACGCCCGGGAGCGGCTCTTAGCTCCGGACAGCATCCTACCTTCATATTTTGCGTCTTTTGTAGTCTACATCTTAGCAAAAAGCTTTTCCACTATGTCTGGCTAGGAAAAACTGTGCCAGCACAGAAAACATCTCCCATCGTGTTCTAGAAGTTGCAGAGATGTCTGCCAAGTGTTTGGCAGGAAGAAAAGAAAAGTTGTCCAAAACAGCTTCCAATCGAATGTTCATGTGATTGGAAAAGTCAGGAGAGTGCAAAGGCACTCTTTTGTATCAGATGGCAAGCTGCGCACACAATCCCAGCGTTGTACAGCTTGCTTCTTCACCTTCCCGAAGCTGCCGTTTTCTCCGGCTCCCGGAGGCGAAGAAGCGGCTTCTTCGCGCAAAGACGATTGTGCCGCTCACAGTGCTCTCCTTAGCGCGGCTTCTGCCGAAAGACGCCCGAGAGCGGCCCTTAGCTCCGGACAGCATCCTACCTTCGTCTTAAAAATCTTTTGTAGTTTACATCTCAGCAAAAAGCTTTTCCACTATGTCTGGCTTGGAAAAACTGTGCCAGCACAGAAAACATCTCCCATCGTGTTCTAGAAGTTGCAGAGATGTCTGCCAAGTGTTTGGCAGGAAGAAAAGAAAAGTTGTCCAAAACAGCTTCCAATCGTATGTTCATGTGATTGGAAAAGTCAGGAGAGTGCAAAGGCACTGTTTTGTATCAGTTGGCAAGCTGCGCACACAATCCCAGCGTTGTACAGCTTGCTTCTTCTACTTCCCGAAGCTGCCGTTTTCTCCGGCTCCCGGAGCCGAAGAAGCGGCTTCTTTGCGCAAAGACGACTGTGCCGCTCACAGTGCTCTCCTTAGCGTGGCTTCTGCCGAAAGACGCCCGGGAGCGGCTCTTAGCTCCGGACAGCATCCTACCTTCGTCTTCAGCGTCTTTTGTAGCCTACATCTTAGCAAAAAGCTTTTCCACTATGTCTGGCTAGGAAAAACTGTGCCAGCACAGAAAACATCTCCCATCGTGTTCTAGAAGTTGCAGAGATGTCTGCCAAGTGTTTGGCAGGAAGAAAAGAAAAGTTGTCCAAAACAGCTTCCAATCGAATGTTCATGTGATTGGAAAAGTCAGGAGAGTGCAAAGGCACTCTTTTGTATCAGTTGGCAAGCTGCGCACACAATCCCAGCGTTGTACAGCTTGCTTCTGCATTTTCCCGAAGCTGCCGCTATCTTCGGCACCCAGAGGCGAAGAAGCGGCTTCTTCGCGCAAAGACGACTGTGCCGCTCACAGTGCTCTCCTTAGCGCGGCTTCTGCAGAAAGACTCCCGGGAGCGGCTCTTAGCTCCGGACAGAATCCTACCTTCGTCTTTTGCGTCTTTTGTAGTCTACATCTTAGCAAAAAGCTTTTCCACTATGTCTGGCTAGGAAAAACTGTGCCAGCACAGAAAACATCTCCCATCGTGTTCTAGAAGTTTCAGAGATGACTGCCAAGTGTTTGGCAGGAAGAAAAGAAAAGTTGTCCAAAACAGCTTCCAATCGAATGTTCATGTGATTGGAAAAGTCAGGAGAGTGCAAAGGTACTGTTTTGTATCAGTTGGCAAGCTGCGCACACAATCCCAGCGTTGTACAGCTTGCTTCTTCACCTTTCCGAAACTGCCGCTCTCTCCGGCTCCCGGAGCCGAAGAAGCGGCTTCTTCGCGCAAAGACGACTGTGCTGCTCACAGTGCTCTCCTTAGCGCGGCTTCTGCCGAAAGACGCCCGGGAGCGGCTCTTAGCTCCGGACAGCATCCTACCTTCGTCTTTACCGTCTTTTGTAGTCTAGATCTTAGCAAAAAGCTTTTCCACTATGTCTGGCTAGGAAAAACTGTGCCAGCACAGAAAACATCTTCTATCGTATTCTAGAAGTTGCAGAGATGTCTGCCAAGTGTTTGGCAGGAAGAAAAGAAAAGTTGTCCAAAACAGCTTCCAATCGAATGTTCATGTGATTGGAAAAGTCAGGAGAGTGCAAAGGTACTGTTTTGTATCAGTTGGCAAGCTGCGCACACAATCCCAGCGTTGTACAGCTTGCTTCTTCATTTTCCCGAAGCTGCCGCTCTCTTCGGCACCCGGAGGCGAAGAAGCGGCTTCTTCGCGCAAAGACGACTGTGCCGCTCACAGTGCTCTCTTTAGTGCGGCTTCTGCCGAATAACGCCCGGGAGCGGCTCTTAGCTCCGGACAGCATCCTACCTTCGTCTTTTGCGTCTTTTGTAGTCTACATCTTAGAAAAAAGCTTTTCCACTATGTCTGGCGAGGAAAAACTTAACTAGCACAGAAAACATCTCCCATCGTGTTCTAGACGTTGCACGGAGGTCTGCCAAGTGTTTGGCAGGAAGAAAAGAAAACTTTTCTAAAACAACTTCCAATCGTATGTTCATGTGATTGGAAAAGTCGAGAGAGTGCAAAGGTACTGTTTTGTATCCATTGGAAAGCTGCGCACACAATCCCAGCGTTGTACAGCTTGCTTCTTCATTTTCCCGAAGCTGCCGCTCTCTTCGGCTCCCGGAGGCGAAGAAGCGGCTTCTTCGCGCAAAGACGACTGTGCCGCTCACAGTGCTCTCTTTAGCGCGGCTTCTGCCGAATAACGCCCGGGAGCGGCTCTTAGCTCCAGGCAGCATCCTACCTTCGTCTTTAGCGTCTTTTGTAGTCTAGATCTTAGCAAAAAGCTTTTCCACTATGTCTGGCTAGGAAAAACTGTGCCAGCACAGAAAACATCTCCCATCGTGTTCTAGAAGTTGCAGAGATGTCTGCCAAGTTTTTGGCAGGAAGAAAAGAAAAGTTGTCCAAAACAGCTTCCAATCGAATGTTCATGTGATTGGAAAAGTCAGGAGAGTGCAAAGGTACTGTTTTGTATCAGTTGGCAAGCTGCGCACACAATCCCAGCGTTGTACAGCTTGCTTCTTCATTTTCCCGAAGCTGCCGCTCTCTTCGGCACCTGGAGGCGAAGAAGCGGCTTCTTCGCGCAAAGACGACTGTGCCGCTCACAGTGCTCTCTTTAGTGCGGCTTCTGCCGAATAACGCCCAGGAGCGGCTCTTAGCTCCGGACAGCATCCTACCTTTGTCTTTTGCGTCGTTTGTAGTCTACATCTTAGCAAAAAGCTTTTCCACTATGTCTGGCTAGGAAAAACGGTGCCAGCACAGAAAACATCTCCCATCGTGTTCTAGAAGTTTCAGAGATGACTGCCAAGTGTTTGGCAGGAAGAAAAGAAAAGTTGTCCAAAAAAGCTTCCAATCGAATGTTCATGTGATTGGAAAAGTCAAGAGAGTGCAAAGGCACTGTTTTGTATCAGTTGGCAAGCTGCGCACACAATCCCAGCGTTGTACATCTTGCTCCTTCACCTTCCCGAAGCTGCCACTCTCTCCGGCTCCCGGAGCCGAAGAAGCGGCTTCTTCGCGCAAAGACGACTGTGCCGCTCACAGTGCTCTCCTTAGCGCGGCTTCTGCCGAAAGACGCCCGGGAGCGGCTCTTAGCTCCGGACAGCATCCTACCTTCGTCTTTAGCGTCTTTTGTGTTCTACATCTTAGAAAAACGCTTTTCTAATATTTCTGGCTAGGAAAAACTGTGCCAGCACAGAAAACATCTCCCATCGTGTTTTCGACGTTGCAGAGATGTCTGCCAAGTGTTTGACAGGTTGAAAAGGAAAGATGTCCAAAACAGCTTCCAATCGAATGTTCATGTGATTGGAAAAGTCAGGAGAGTGCAAAGGTACTGTTTTCTATCAGTTAACATGCTGCGCACACAATCCCAGTGTTGTACAGCTTTCTTCTTCACCTTCCCGAAGCTGCCACTCTCTCCGGCTCCCGGAGGTGAAGAAGCGGCTTCTTCGCGCAAAGACGATTGTGCCGCTCACAGTGCTCTCCTTAGCGCGGCTTCTGCCGAAAGACGCCCGGGAGCGGCTCTTAGCTCCGGACAGCATCCTACCTTCGTCTTTAGCGTCTTTTGTGTTCTACATCTTAGAAAAACGCTTTTCTAATATTTCTGGCTAGGAAAAACTGTGCCAGCACAGAAAACATCTCCCATCGTGTTTTCGACGTTGCAGAGATGTCTGCCAAGTGTTTGACAGGTTGAAAAGGAAAGATGTCCAAAACAGCTTCCAATCGAATGTTCATGTGATTGGAAAAGTCAGGAGAGTGCAAAGGTACTGTTTTCTATCAGTTAACATGCTGCGCACACAATCCCAGTGTTGTACAGCTTTCTTCTTCACCTTCCCGAAGCTGCCACTCTCTCCGGCTCCCGGAGGTGAAGAAGCGGCTTCTTCGCGCAAAGACGATTGTGCCGCTCACAGTGCTCTCCTTAGCGCGGCTTCTGCCGAAAGACGCCTGGGAGCGGCTCTTAGCTCCGGACAGCATCATACTTTGGTGTTTAGCGTCTCTTCTAATTTACATCTCAGCAAAAAGCTTTTCCACTATGTCTGGCTAGGAAAAACTGTGCCAGCACAGAAAACATCTCCCATCGTGTTCTAGAAGTTGCAGAGATGTCTGCCAAGTGTTTGGCAGGAAGAAAAGAAAAGTTGTCCATAATAGCTTCCAATCGTATGTTCATGTGATTGGAAAAGTCAGGAGAGTGCAAAGGCACTGTTTTCTATCAGTTGGCAAGCTGCGCACACAATCCCAGCGTTGTACAGCTTGCTTCTTCACCTTCCCGAAGCTGCCGCTCTCTCCGACTCCCAGAGCCGAAGAAGCGGCTTCTTCGCGCAAAGTTGATTGTGCCGCTCACAGTGCTCTCCTTAGCGCGGCTTCTGCCAAAAGACGCCCGGGAGCGGCTCTTAGCTCCGGACAGCATCCTACCTTCGTCTTTAGCGTCTTTTGTAGTCTACACCTTAGCAAAAGGCTTTTCCACTATGTCTGGCGAGGAAAAACTTAACTAGCACAGAAAACATCTCCCATCGTGTTGTAGACGTTGCAGAGATGTCTGCCAAGTGTTTGGCAGGAAGAGAAGTTGTCCAAAAGAGCTTCCAATCGAATGTTCATGTGATTGGAAAAGTCAGGAGAGTGCAAAGGTACTGTTTTGTATCAGTTGGCAAGCTGCGCACACAATCCCAGCGTTGTACAGTTTGCTTCTTCACCTTCCCTAAGCTACTGCTCCCTCCGGCTAGAAGAGACGAAGAAGCGGCTTCTTCGCGCAAAAACGACTGTGCCGCTCACAGTGCTCTCCTTAGCGCGGCTTCTGCCGAAAGACGCCTGGGAGCGGCTTTTAGCTTTGGACAGCATCCTACCTTCGTCTTTAGCGTCTTTTGTAGTCTACATCTTAGCAAAAAGCTTTTCCACTATGTCTGGATAGGAAAAACTGTGCCAGCACAGAAAACATCTCCCATCATGTTCTAGAAGTTGCAGAGATGTCTGCCAAGTGTTTGGGAGGAAGAAAAGAAAAGTTGACCAAAACAGCTTCCAATCGTATGTTCATGTGATTGGAAAAGTCAGGAGAGTGCAAAGGCACTGTTTTGTATCAGTTGGCAAGCTGCGCACACAATCCCAGCGTTGTACAGCTTGCTTCTTCACCTTCCCGAAGCTGCCGCTCTCTCCGGCTCCTGGAGGCGAAGAAGCGGCTTCTTCGCGCAAAGACGACTGTGCCGCTCACAGTGCTCTCCTTAGCGCGGCTTCTGCCGAAAGACGCCCGGGAGCGGCTCTTAGCTCCGGACAGCATCCTACTTTCGTCTTTAGCGTCTTTTGTAGTCTACAACTTAGCAAAAAGCTTTTCCACTATGTCTGGCTCGGAAAAACTGTGCCAGCACAGAAAACATCTCCCATCGTGTTCTAGAAGTTGCAGAGATGTCTGCCAAGTGTTTTGCGGGAAGAAAAGAAAAGTTGTCCAAAACAGCTTCCAATCGAATGTTCACGTGATTGGAAAAGTCAGGAGAGTGCAAAGGTACTGTTTTCTATCAGTTGGCAAGCTGCGCACACAATCCCAGCGTTGTACAGCTTGCTTCTTCACCTTCCCGAAGCTGCCGCTCTCTCCGGCTCCCGGAGGCGAAGAAGCGGCTTCTTCGCGCAAAGACGACTGTGCCGCTCACAGTGCTCTCCTTAGCGCGGCTTCTGCCGAAAGACGCCCGGGAGCGGCTCTTAGCTCCGGACAGCATCCTACCTTCGTCTTTAGCGTCTTTTGTAGTCTACATCTTAGCAAAAAGCTTTTCCACCATGTCGGGCTAGGATAAACTGTGCCAGCACAGAAAACATCTCCCATCGTGTTCTAGAAGTTGCAGAGATGTCTGCCAAGTTTTTGGCAGGAAGAAAAGAAAAGTTGTCCAAAAAAGCTTCCAATCGAATGTTCATGTGATTGGAAAAGTCAGGAGAGTGCAAAGGTACTGTTTTCTATCAGTTGGCAAGCTGCGCACACAATCCCAGCGTTGTACAGCTTGCTTCTTCACCTTCCCGAAGCTGCCGCTCTCTCCGACTCCCGGAGCCGAAGAAGCGGCTTCTTCACGCAAAGACGACTGTGCCGCTCACAGTGCTCTCCTTAGCGCGGCTTCTGCCGAAAGACGCCCGGGAGCGGCTCTTAGCTCCGGTCAGCATCCTACCTTCGTCTTAAGCGTCTTTTGTAGTCTACATCTTACCAAAAAGCTTTTCCACCATGTCTGGGTAGGATAAACTGTGCCAGCACAGAAAACATCTCCCATCATGTTCTAGAAGTTTCAGAGATGTCTGCCAAGTGTTTGGCAGGAAGAAAAGAAAAGTTGTTCGAAACAGCTTCCAATCGAATGTTCATGTGATTGGAAAAGTCAGGAGAGTGCAAAGGTACTGTTTTCTATCAGTTGGCAAGCTGCGCACACAAACCCAGTGTTGTACAGCTTCCTTCTTCACCTTCCCGAAGCTGCCGCTCTCTCCGGCTCTTGGAGCTGAAGAAGCGGCTTCTTCGCGCAAAGACGACTGTGCCGCTCACAGTGCTCTCCTTAGCGTGGCTTCTGCCGAAAGACGCCCGGGAGCGGCTCTTAGCTCCGGACAGCATCCTACCTTCGTCTTCAGCGTCTTTTGTAGCCTACATCTTAGCAAAAAGCTTTTCCACTATTTTTGGCTAGGAAAAACTGTGCCAGCACAGAAAACATCTCCCATCGTGTTCTAGAAGTTGCAGAGATGTCTGCCAAGTGTTTGGCAGGAAGAAAAGAAAAGTTGTCCAAAACAGCTTCCAATCGAATGTTCATGTGATTGGAAAAGTCAGGAGAGTGCAAAGGCACTCTTTTGTATCAGTTGGCAAGCTGCGCACACAATCCCAGCGTTGTACAGCTTGCTTCTTCACTTTCCTGAAGCTGCTGCTCTCTCCGACTCCCGGAGCCGAAGAAGCGGCTTCTTCGCGCAAAGACGATTGTGCCGCTCACAGTGCTCTCCTTAGCGCGGCTTCTGCCGAAAGACGCCCGGGAGCGGCTCTTAGCTCCGGACAGAATCCTACCTTCGTCTTTAGCGTCTTTTGTAGTCTACATCTTAGCAAAAAGCTTTTCCACTATGTCTGGCTAGGAAAAACTGTGCCAGCACAGAAAACATCTCCCATCGTGTTCTAGAAGTTGCAGAGATGTCTGCCAAGTGTTTGGCTGGAAGAAAAGTTGTCCAAAACAGCTTCCAATCGAATGTTCATGTGATTGGAAAAGTCAGGAGAGTGCAAAGGCACTGTTTTGTATCAGTTGGCAAGCTGCGCACACAATCCCAGCGTTGTACAGCTTGCTTCTTCACCTTCCCGAAGCTGCCGCTCTCTCCGGCTAGCAGAGCCGAAGAAGTGGCTTCTTTGCGCAAAGACGACTGTGCCGCTCACAGTGCTCTCCTTAGCGCGGCTTCTGCCGAAAGACGCCCGGGAGCGACCCTTAGCTCCGGAGAGCATCCTACCTTCATCTTTAGCGTCTTTTGTAGTCTACATCTTAGCAAAAAGCTTTTCCACTATGTCTGGCTAGGAAAAACTGTGCCAGCACAGAAAACATCTCCCATCGTGTTCTAGAAGTTTCAGAGATGTCTGCCAAGTGTTTGGCAGGAAGAAAAGAAAAGTTGTCCATAACAGCTTCCAATCGTATGTTCATGTGATTGGAAAAGTCAGGAGAGTACAAAGGCACTGTTTTGTATCAGTTGGCAAGCTGCGCACACAATCCCAGCGTTGTACAGCTTGATTCTTCACCTTCCCGAAGCTGCCGCTCTCTCCGACTCCCGGAGCCGAAGAAGCGGCTTCTTCGCGCAAAGACGATTGTGCCGCTCACAGTGCTCTCCTTAGCGCGGCTTCTGCCGAAAGACGCCCGAGAGCGGCCCTTAGCTCCGGACAGCATCCTACCTTCGTCTTAAAAATCTTTTGTAGTTTACATCTCAGCAAAAAGCTTTTCCACTATGTCTGGCTTGGAAAAACTGTGCCAGCACAGAAAACATCTCCCATCGTGTTCTAGAAGTTGCAGAGATGTCTGCCAAGTGTTTGGCAGGAAGAAAAGAAAAGTTGTCCAAAACAGCTTCCAATCGAATGTTCATGTGATTGGAAAAGTCAGGAGAGTGCAAAGGCACTGTTTTGTATCAGTTGGCAAGCTGCGCACACAATCCCAGCGTTGTACAGCTCGCTTCTTCACCTTCCCTAAGCTGCTGATCCCTCCGGCTAGCAGAGACGAAGAAGCGGCTTCTTCGCGCAAAAACGACTGTGCCGCTCACAGTGCTCTCCTTAGCGCGGCTTCTGCCGAAAGACGCCCGAGAGCGGCTTTTAGCTCTGCACAGCATCCTACCTTCGTCTTTAGCGTCTTTTGTAGTCTACATCTTAGCAAAAAGCTTTTCCACTATGTCTGGCTAGGAAAAACTGTGCCAGCACAGAAAACATCTCCCATCGTGTTCTAGAAGTTGCAGAGATGTCTGCCAAGTGTTTTGCAGGAAGAAAAGAAAAGTTGTCCAAAACAGCTTCCAATCGAATGTTCATGTGATTGGAAAAGTCAGGAGAGTGCAAAGGTACTGTTTTGTATCAGTTGGCAAGCTGCGCACACAATCCCAGCGTTGTACAGCTTCCTTCTTCACCTTCCCGAAGCTGCCGCTCTCTCCGGCTCCCGGAGGCGAAGAAGCGGCTTCTTCGCGCAAAGACGACTGTGCCGCTCACAGTGCTCTCCTTAGCGCGGCTTCTGCCGAAAGACGCCCGGGAGCGGCTCTTAGCTCCGGACAGCATCCTACCTTCGTCTTTAGCGTCTTTTGTAGTCTACATCTTAGAAAAAAGCTTTTCCACTATGTCTGGCTAGGAAAAACTGTGCCAGCACAGAAAACATCTCCCATCGTGTTCTAGAAGTTTCAGAGATGTCATCCAAGTGTTTTGCAGGAAGAACAGAAAAGTTGTTCGAAACAGCTTCCAATCGAATGTTCATGTGATTGGAAAAGTCAGGAGAGTGCAAAGGTACTGTTTTCTATCAGTTGGCAAGCTGCGCACACAATCCCAGTGCTGTACAGCTTCCTTCTTAACCTTCCCGAAGCTGCCGCTCTCTCCGGCTCCCGGAGCCGAAGAAGCGGCTTCTTCGCGCAAAGACGACTGTGCCGCTCACAGTGCTCTCTTTAGTGCGGCTTCTGCCGAATGACGCCCGGGAGCGGCTCTTAGCTCCGGACAGCATCCTACCTTTGTCTTTTGCGTCTTTTGTAGTCTACATCTTAGCAAAAAGCTTTTCCACTATGTCTGGCTAGGAAAAACGGTGCCAGCACAGAAAACATCTCCCATCGTGTTCTAGAAGTTTCAGAGATGACTGCCAAGTGTTTGGCAGGAAGAAAAGAAAAGTTGTCCAAAACAGATGCCAATCGACTGTTCATGTGATTGGAAAAGTCAAGAGAGTGCAAAGGCACTGTTTTGTATCAGTTGGCAAGCTGCGCACACAATCCCAGCGTTGTACATCTTGCTCCTTCACCTTCCCGAAGCTGCCACTCTCTCCGGCTCCCGGAGCCGAAGAAGCGGCTTCTTCGCGCAAAGACGACTGTGCCGCTCACAGTGCTCTCCTTAGCGCGGCTTCTGCCGAAAGACGCCCGGGAGCGGCTCTTAGCTCCGGACAGCATCCTACCTTCGTCTTTAGCGTCTTTTGTGTTCTACATCTTAGAAAAACGCTTTTCTAATATTTCTGGCTAGGAAAAACTGTGCCAGCACAGAAAACATCTCCCATCGTGTTTTCGACGTTGCAGAGATGTCTGCCAAGTGTTTGACAGGTTGAAAAGGAAAGATGTCCAAAACAGCTTCCAATCGAATGTTCATGTGATTGGAAAAGTCAGGAGAGTGCAAAGGTACTGTTTTCTATCAGTTAACATGCTGCGCACACAATCCCAGTGTTGTACAGCTTTCTTCTTCACCTTCCCGAAGCTGCCACTCTCTCCGGCTCCCGGAGGTGAAGAAGCGGCTTCTTCGCGCAAAGACGATTGTGCCGCTCACAGTGCTCTCCTTAGCGCGGCTTCTGCCGAAAGACGCCCGGGAGCGGCTCTTAGCTCCGGACAGCATCCTACCTTCGTCTTTAGCGTCTTTTGTGTTCTACATCTTAGAAAAACGCTTTTCTAATATTTCTGGCTAGGAAAAACTGTGCCAGCACAGAAAACATCTCCCATCGTGTTTTCGACGTTGCAGAGATGTCTGCCAAGTGTTTGGCAGGAAGAGAAGTTGTCCAAAAGAGCTTCCAATCGAATGTTCATGTGATTGGAAAAGTCAGGAGAGTGCAAAGGTACTGTTTTGTATCAGTTGGCAAGCTGCGCACACAATCCCAGCGTTGTACAGTTTGCTTCTTCACCTTCCCTAAGCTACTGCTCCCTCCGGCTAGAAGAGACGAAGAAGCGGCTTCTTCGCGCAAAAACGACTGTGCCGCTCACAGTGCTCTCCTTAGCGCGGCTTCTGCCGAAAGACGCCTGGGAGCGGCTTTTAGCTTTGGACAGCATCCTACCTTCGTCTTTAGCGTCTTTTGTAGTCTACATCTTAGCAAAAAGCTTTTCCACTATGTCTGGATAGGAAAAACTGTGCCAGCACAGAAAACATCTCCCATCATGTTCTAGAAGTTGCAGAGATGTCTGCCAAGTGTTTGGGAGGAAGAAAAGAAAAGTTGACCAAAACAGCTTCCAATCGTATGTTCATGTGATTGGAAAAGTCAGGAGAGTGCAAAGGCACTGTTTTGTATCAGTTGGCAAGCTGCGCACACAATCCCAGCGTTGTACAGCTTGCTTCTTCACCTTCCCGAAGCTGCCGCTCTCTCCGGCTCCTGGAGGCGAAGAAGCGGCTTCTTCGCGCAAAGACGACTGTGCCGCTCACAGTGCTCTCCTTAGCGCGGCTTCTGCCGAAAGACGCCCGGGAGCGGCTCTTAGCTCCGGACAGCATCCTACTTTCGTCTTTAGCGTCTTTTGTAGTCTACATCTTAGCAAAAAGCTTTTCCACTATGTCTGGCTCGGAAAAACTGTGCCAGCACAGAAAACATCTCCCATCGTGTTCTAGAAGTTGCAGAGATGTCTGCCAAGTGTTTTGCGGGAAGAAAAGAAAAGTTGTCCAAAACAGCTTCCAATCGAATGTTCACGTGATTGGAAAAGTCAGGAGAGTGCAAAGGTACTGTTTTCTATCAGTTGGCAAGCTGCGCACACAATCCCAGCGTTGTACAGCTTGCTTCTTCACCTTCCCGAAGCTGCCGCTCTCTCCGGCTCCCGGAGGCGAAGAAGCGGCTTCTTCGCGCAAAGACGACTGTGCCGCTCACAGTGCTCTCCTTAGCGCGGCTTCTGCCGAAAGACGCCCGGGAGCGGCTCTTAGCTCCGGACAGCATCCTACCTTCGTCTTTAGCGTCTTTTGTAGTCTACATCTTAGCAAAAAGCTTTTCCACCATGTCGGGCTAGGATAAACTGTGCCAGCACAGAAAACATCTCCCATCGTGTTCTAGAAGTTGCAGAGATGTCTGCCAAGTTTTTGGCAGGAAGAAAAGAAAAGTTGTCCAAAAAAGCTTCCAATCGAATGTTCATGTGATTGGAAAAGTCAGGAGAGTGCAAAGGTACTGTTTTGTATCAGTTGGCAAGCTGCGCACACAATCCCAGCGTTGTACAGCTTGCTTCTTCACCTTCCCGAAGCTGCCGCTCTCTCCGACTCCCGGAGCCGAAGAAGCGGCTTCTTCACGCAAAGACGACTGTGCCGCTCACAGTGCTCTCCTTAGCGCGGCTTCTGCCGAAAGACGCCCGGGAGCGGCTCTTAGCTCCGGTCAGCATCCTACCTTCGTCTTAAGCGTCTTTTGTAGTCTACATCTTACCAAAAAGCTTTTCCACCATGTCTGGGTAGGATAAACTGTGCCAGCACAGAAAACATCTCCCATCATGTTCTAGAAGTTTCAGAGATGTCTGCCAAGTGTTTGGCAGGAAGAAAAGAAAAGTTGTTCGAAACAGCTTCCAATCGAATGTTCATGTGATTGGAAAAGTCAGGAGAGTGCAAAGGTACTGTTTTCTATCAGTTGGCAAGCTGCGCACACAAACCCAGTGTTGTACAGCTTCCTTCTTCACCTTCCCGAAGCTGCCGCTCTCTCCGGCTCCCGGAGCCGAAGAAGCGGCTTCTTCGCGCAAAGACGACTGTGCCGCTCACAGTGCTCTCCTTAGCGTGGCTTCTGCCGAAAGACACCCGGGAGCGGCTCTTAGCTCCGGACAGCATCCTACTTTCGTCTTTAGCGTCTTTTGTAGTCTACATCTTAGCAAAAAGCTTTTCCACTATGTCTGGCTCGGAAAAACTGTGCCAGCACAGAAAACATCTCCCATCGTGTTCTAGAAGTTGCAGAGATGTCTGCCAAGTGTTTTGCGGGAAGAAAAGAAAAGTTGTCCAAAACAGCGTCCAATCGAATGTTCACGTGATTGGAAAAGTCAGGAGAGTGCAAAGGTACTGTTTTCTATCAGTTGGCAAGCTGCGCACACAATCCCAGCGTTGTACAGCTTGCTTCTTCACCTTCCCGAAGCTGCCGCTCTCTCCGGCTCCCGGAGGCGAAGAAGCGGCTTCTTCGCGCAAAGATGACTGTGCCGCTCACAGTGCTCTCCTTAGCGCGGCTTCTGCCGAAAGACGCCCGGGAGCGGCTCTTAGCTCCGGTCAGCATCCTACCTTCGTCTTTAGCGTCTTTTGTGTTCTACATCTTAGAAAAACGCTTTTCTAATATTTCTGGCTAGGAAAAACTGTGCCAGCACAGAAAACATCTCCCATCGTATTCTAGAAGTTGCAGAGATGTCTGCCAAGTGTTTGGCAGGAAAAAAAGTTGTCCAAAAAAGCTTCCAATCGAATGTTCATGTGATTGGAAAAGTCAGGAGAGTGCAACGGTACTGTTTTGTATCAGTTGGCAAGCTGCGCACACAATCTCAGCGTTGTACAGCTTGCTTCTTCACCTTCCCGAAGCTGCCGCTCTCTCCGGCTCCCGGAGCCGAAGAAGCGGCTTCTTCGCGCAAAGACGACTGTGCCGCTCACAGTGCTCTCCTTAGCGCGGCTTCTGCCGAAAGACGCCCGGGAGCGGCTCTTAGCTCCGGACAGCATCCTACCTTCGTCTTCAGCGTCTTTTGTAGTCTACATCTTAGGAAAAAGCTTTTCCACTATGTCTGGATAGGAAAAACTGTGCCAGCACAGAAAACATCTCCCATCGTGTTCTAGAAGTTGCAGAGATGTCTGCCAAGTGTTTGGCAGGAAGAAAAGAAAAGTTGTCCAAAACAGCTTCCAATCGAATGTTCATGTGATTGGAAAAGTCAGGAGAGTGCAAAGGCACTCTTTTGTATCAGTTGGCAAGCTGCGCACACAATCCCAGCGTTGTACAGCTTGCTTCTTCACCTTCCCGAAGCTGCCGCTCTCTCCGGCTCCCGGAGGCGAAGAAGCGGCTTCTTCGCGCAAAGACGATTGTGCCGCTCACAGTGCTCTCCTTAGCGCGGCTTCTGCCGAAAGACGCCCGAGAGCGGCCCTTAGCTCCGGACAGCATCCTACCTTCGTCTTAAAAATCTTTTGTAGTTTACATCTCAGCAAAAAGCTTTTCCACTATGTCTTGCTTGGAAAAACTGTGCCAGCACAGAAAACATCTCCCATCGTGTTCTAGAAGTTGCAGAGATGTCTGCCAAGTGTTTGGCAGGAAGAAAAGAAAAGTTGTCCAAAACAGCTTCCAATCGAATGTTCATGTGATTGGAAAAGTCAGGAGAGTGCAAAGGCACTCTTTTGTATCAGTTGGCAAGCTGCGCACACAATCCCAGCGTTGTACAGCTTGCTTCTTCACTTTCCTGAAGCTGCTGCTCTCTCCGACTCCCGGAGCCGAAGAAGCGGCTTCTTCGCGCAAAGACGATTGTGCCGCTCACAGTGCTCTCCTTAGCGCGGCTTCTGCCGAAAGACGCCCGGGAGCGGCTCTTAGCTCCGGACAGAATCCTACCTTCGTCTTTAGCGTCTTTTGTAGTCTACATCTTAGCAAAAAGCTTTTCCACTATGTCTTGCTAGGAAAAACTGTGCCAGCACAGAAAACATCTCCCATCGTGTTCTAGAAGTTGCAGAGATGTCTGCCAAGTGTTTGGCTGGAAGAAAAGTTGTCCAAAACAGCTTCCAATCGAATGTTCATGTGATTGGAAAAGTCAGGAGAGTGCAAAGGTACTGTTTTCTATCAGTTGGCAAGCTGCGCACACAATCCCAGTGCTGTACAGCTTCCTTCTTAACCTTCCCGAAGCTGCCGCTCTCTCCGGCTCCCGGAGCCGAAGAAGCGGCTTCTTCGCGCAAAGACGACTGTGCCGCTCACAGTGCTCTCTTTAGTGCGGCTTCTGCCGAATGACGCCCGGGAGCGGCTCTTAGCTCCGGACAGCATCCTACCTTTGTCTTTTGCGTCTTTTGTAGTCTACATCTTAGCAAAAAGCTTTTCCACTATGTCTGGCTAGGAAAAACGGTGCCAGCACAGAAAACATCTCCCATCGTGTTCTAGAAGTTTCAGAGATGACTGCCAAGTGTTTGGCAGGAAGAAAAGAAAAGTTGTCCAAAACAGATGCCAATCGACTGTTCATGTGATTGGAAAAGTCAAGAGAGTGCAAAGGCACTGTTTTGTATCAGTTGGCAAGCTGCGCACACAATCCCAGCGTTGTACATCTTGCTCCTTCACCTTCCCGAAGCTGCCACTCTCTCCGGCTCCCGGAGCCGAAGAAGCGGCTTCTTCGCGCAAAGACGACTGTGCCGCTCACAGTGCTCTCCTTAGCGCGGCTTCTGCCGAAAGACGCCCGGGAGCGGCTCTTAGCTCCGGACAGCATCCTACCTTCGTCTTTAGCGTCTTTTGTGTTCTACATCTTAGAAAAACGCTTTTCTAATATTTCTGGCTAGGAAAAACTGTGCCAGCACAGAAAACATCTCCCATCGTGTTTTCGACGTTGCAGAGATGTCTGCCAAGTGTTTGACAGGTTGAAAAGGAAAGATGTCCAAAACAGCTTCCAATCGAATGTTCATGTGATTGGAAAAGTCAGGAGAGTGCAAAGGTACTGTTTTCTATCAGTTAACATGCTGCGCACACAATCCCAGTGTTGTACAGCTTTCTTCTTCACCTTCCCGAAGCTGCCACTCTCTCCGGCTCCCGGAGGTGAAGAAGCGGCTTCTTCGCGCAAAGACGATTGTGCCGCTCACAGTGCTCTCCTTAGCGCGGCTTCTGCCGAAAGACGCCCGGGAGCGGCTCTTAGCTCCGGACAGCATCCTACCTTCGTCTTTAGCGTCTTTTGTGTTCTACATCTTAGAAAAACGCTTTTCTAATATTTCTGGCTAGGAAAAACTGTGCCAGCACAGAAAACATCTCCCATCGTGTTTTCGACGTTGCAGAGATGTCTGCCAAGTGTTTGGCAGGAAGAGAAGTTGTCCAAAAGAGCTTCCAATCGAATGTTCATGTGATTGGAAAAGTCAGGAGAGTGCAAAGGTACTGTTTTGTATCAGTTGGCAAGCTGCGCACACAATCCCAGCGTTGTACAGTTTGCTTCTTCACCTTCCCTAAGCTACTGCTCCCTCCGGCTAGAAGAGACGAAGAAGCGGCTTCTTCGCGCAAAAACGACTGTGCCGCTCACAGTGCTCTCCTTAGCGCGGCTTCTGCCGAAAGACGCCTGGGAGCGGCTTTTAGCTTTGGACAGCATCCTACCTTCGTCTTTAGCGTCTTTTGTAGTCTACATCTTAGCAAAAAGCTTTTCCACTATGTCTGGATAGGAAAAACTGTGCCAGCACAGAAAACATCTCCCATCATGTTCTAGAAGTTGCAGAGATGTCTGCCAAGTGTTTGGGAGGAAGAAAAGAAAAGTTGACCAAAACAGCTTCCAATCGTATGTTCATGTGATTGGAAAAGTCAGGAGAGTGCAAAGGCACTGTTTTGTATCAGTTGGCAAGCTGCGCACACAATCCCAGCGTTGTACAGCTTGCTTCTTCACCTTCCCGAAGCTGCCGCTCTCTCCGGCTCCTGGAGGCGAAGAAGCGGCTTCTTCGCGCAAAGACGACTGTGCCGCTCACAGTGCTCTCCTTAGCGCGGCTTCTGCCGAAAGACGCCCGGGAGCGGCTCTTAGCTCCGGACAGCATCCTACTTTCGTCTTTAGCGTCTTTTGTAGTCTACATCTTAGCAAAAAGCTTTTCCACTATGTCTGGCTCGGAAAAACTGTGCCAGCACAGAAAACATCTCCCATCGTGTTCTAGAAGTTGCAGAGATGTCTGCCAAGTGTTTTGCGGGAAGAAAAGAAAAGTTGTCCAAAACAGCTTCCAATCGAATGTTCACGTGATTGGAAAAGTCAGGAGAGTGCAAAGGTACTGTTTTCTATCAGTTGGCAAGCTGCGCACACAATCCCAGCGTTGTACAGCTTGCTTCTTCACCTTCCCGAAGCTGCCGCTCTCTCCGGCTCCCGGAGGCGAAGAAGCGGCTTCTTCGCGCAAAGACGACTGTGCCGCTCACAGTGCTCTCCTTAGCGCGGCTTCTGCCGAAAGACGCCCGGGAGCGGCTCTTAGCTCCGGACAGCATCCTACCTTCGTCTTTAGCGTCTTTTGTAGTCTACATCTTAGCAAAAAGCTTTTCCACCATGTCGGGCTAGGATAAACTGTGCCAGCACAGAAAACATCTCCCATCGTGTTCTAGAAGTTGCAGAGATGTCTGCCAAGTTTTTGGCAGGAAGAAAAGAAAAGTTGTCCAAAAAAGCTTCCAATCGAATGTTCATGTGATTGGAAAAGTCAGGAGAGTGCAAAGGTACTGTTTTGTATCAGTTGGCAAGCTGCGCACACAATCCCAGCGTTGTACAGCTTGCTTCTTCACCTTCCCGAAGCTGCCGCTCTCTCCGACTCCCGGAGCCGAAGAAGCGGCTTCTTCACGCAAAGACGACTGTGCCGCTCACAGTGCTCTCCTTAGCGCGGCTTCTGCCGAAAGACGCCCGGGAGCGGCTCTTAGCTCCGGTCAGCATCCTACCTTCGTCTTAAGCGTCTTTTGTAGTCTACATCTTACCAAAAAGCTTTTCCACCATGTCTGGGTAGGATAAACTGTGCCAGCACAGAAAACATCTCCCATCATGTTCTAGAAGTTTCAGAGATGTCTGCCAAGTGTTTGGCAGGAAGAAAAGAAAAGTTGTTCGAAACAGCTTCCAATCGAATGTTCATGTGATTGGAAAAGTCAGGAGAGTGCAAAGGTACTGTTTTCTATCAGTTGGCAAGCTGCGCACACAAACCCAGTGTTGTACAGCTTCCTTCTTCACCTTCCCGAAGCTGCCGCTCTCTCCGGCTCCCGGAGCCGAAGAAGCGGCTTCTTCGCGCAAAGACGACTGTGCCGCTCACAGTGCTCTCCTTAGCGTGGCTTCTGCCGAAAGACACCCGGGAGCGGCTCTTAGCTCCGGACAGCATCCTACTTTCGTCTTTAGCGTCTTTTGTAGTCTACATCTTAGCAAAAAGCTTTTCCACTATGTCTGGCTCGGAAAAACTGTGCCAGCACAGAAAACATCTCCCATCGTGTTCTAGAAGTTGCAGAGATGTCTGCCAAGTGTTTTGCGGGAAGAAAAGAAAAGTTGTCCAAAACAGCGTCCAATCGAATGTTCACGTGATTGGAAAAGTCAGGAGAGTGCAAAGGTACTGTTTTCTATCAGTTGGCAAGCTGCGCACACAATCCCAGCGTTGTACAGCTTGCTTCTTCACCTTCCCGAAGCTGCCGCTCTCTCCGGCTCCCGGAGGCGAAGAAGCGGCTTCTTCGCGCAAAGATGACTGTGCCGCTCACAGTGCTCTCCTTAGCGCGGCTTCTGCCGAAAGACGCCCGGGAGCGGCTCTTAGCTCCGGTCAGCATCCTACCTTCGTCTTTAGCGTCTTTTGTGTTCTACATCTTAGAAAAACGCTTTTCTAATATTTCTGGCTAGGAAAAACTGTGCCAGCACAGAAAACATCTCCCATCGTATTCTAGAAGTTGCAGAGATGTCTGCCAAGTGTTTGGCAGGAAAAAAAGTTGTCCAAAAAAGCTTCCAATCGAATGTTCATGTGATTGGAAAAGTCAGGAGAGTGCAACGGTACTGTTTTGTATCAGTTGGCAAGCTGCGCACACAATCTCAGCGTTGTACAGCTTGCTTCTTCACCTTCCCGAAGCTGCCGCTCTCTCCGGCTCCCGGAGCCGAAGAAGCGGCTTCTTCGCGCAAAGACGACTGTGCCGCTCACAGTGCTCTCCTTAGCGCGGCTTCTGCCGAAAGACGCCCGGGAGCGGCTCTTAGCTCCGGACAGCATCCTACCTTCGTCTTCAGCGTCTTTTGTAGTCTACATCTTAGGAAAAAGCTTTTCCACTATGTCTGGATAGGAAAAACTGTGCCAGCACAGAAAACATCTCCCATCGTGTTCTAGAAGTTGCAGAGATGTCTGCCAAGTGTTTGGCAGGAAGAAAAGAAAAGTTGTCCAAAACAGCTTCCAATCGAATGTTCATGTGATTGGAAAAGTCAGGAGAGTGCAAAGGCACTCTTTTGTATCAGTTGGCAAGCTGCGCACACAATCCCAGCGTTGTACAGCTTGCTTCTTCACCTTCCCGAAGCTGCCGCTCTCTCCGGCTCCCGGAGGCGAAGAAGCGGCTTCTTCGCGCAAAGACGATTGTGCCGCTCACAGTGCTCTCCTTAGCGCGGCTTCTGCCGAAAGACGCCCGAGAGCGGCCCTTAGCTCCGGACAGCATCCTACCTTCGTCTTAAAAATCTTTTGTAGTTTACATCTCAGCAAAAAGCTTTTCCACTATGTCTTGCTTGGAAAAACTGTGCCAGCACAGAAAACATCTCCCATCGTGTTCTAGAAGTTGCAGAGATGTCTGCCAAGTGTTTGGCAGGAAGAAAAGAAAAGTTGTCCAAAACAGCTTCCAATCGAATGTTCATGTGATTGGAAAAGTCAGGAGAGTGCAAAGGCACTCTTTTGTATCAGTTGGCAAGCTGCGCACACAATCCCAGCGTTGTACAGCTTGCTTCTTCACTTTCCTGAAGCTGCTGCTCTCTCCGACTCCCGGAGCCGAAGAAGCGGCTTCTTCGCGCAAAGACGATTGTGCCGCTCACAGTGCTCTCCTTAGCGCGGCTTCTGCCGAAAGACGCCCGGGAGCGGCTCTTAGCTCCGGACAGAATCCTACCTTCGTCTTTAGCGTCTTTTGTAGTCTACATCTTAGCAAAAAGCTTTTCCACTATGTCTTGCTAGGAAAAACTGTGCCAGCACAGAAAACATCTCCCATCGTGTTCTAGAAGTTGCAGAGATGTCTGCCAAGTGTTTGGCTGGAAGAAAAGTTGTCCAAAACAGCTTCCAATCGAATGTTCATGTGATTGGAAAAGTCAGGAGAGTGCAAAGGCACTGTTTTGTATCAGTTGGCAAGCTGCGCACACAATCCCAGCGTTGTACAGCTTGCTTCTTCACCTTCCCGAAGCTGCCGCTCTCTCCGGCTAGCAGAGCCGAAGAAGTGGCTTCTTTGCGCAAAGACGACTGTGCCGCTCACAGTGCTCTCCTTAGCGCGGCTTCTGCCGAAAGACGCCCGGGAGCGACCCTTAGCTCCGGAGAGCATCCTACCTTCATCTTTAGCGTCTTTTGTAGTCTACATCTTAGCAAAAAGCTTTTCCACTATGTCTGGCTAGGAAAAACTGTGCCAGCACAGAAAACATCTCCCATCGTGTTCTAGAAGTTTCAGAGATGTCTGCCAAGTGTTTGGCAGGAAGAAAAGAAAAGTTGTCCATAACAGCTTCCAATCGTATGTTCATGTGATTGGAAAAGTCAGGAGAGTACAAAGGCACTGTTTTGTATCAGTTGGCAAGCTGCGCACACAATCCCAGCGTTGTACAGCTTGATTCTTCACCTTCCCGAAGCTGCCGCTCTCTCCGACTCCCGGAGCCGAAGAAGTGGCTTCTTCGCGCAAAGACGATTGTGCCGCTCACAGTGCTCTCCTTAGCGCGGCTTCTGCCGAAAGACGCCCGAGAGCGGCCCTTAGCTCCGGACAGCATCCTACCTTCGTCTTAAAAATCTTTTGTAGTTTACATCTCAGCAAAAAGCTTTTCCACTATGTCTGGCTTGGAAAAACTGTGCCAGCACAGAAAACATCTCCCATCGTGTTCTAGAAGTTGCAGAGATGTCTGCCAAGTGTTTGGCAGGAAGAAAAGAAAAGTTGTCCAAAACAGCTTCCAATCGAATGTTCATGTGATTGGAAAAGTCAGGAGAGTGCAAAGGCACTCTTTTGTATCAGTTGGCAAGCTGCGCACACAATCCCAGCGTTGTACAGCTCGCTTCTTCACCTTCCCTAAGCTGCTGATCCCTCCGGCTAGCAGAGACGAAGAAGCGGCTTCTTCGCGCAAAAACGACTGTGCCGCTCACAGTGCTCTCCTTAGCGCGGCTTCTGCCGAAAGACGCCCGAGAGCGGCTTTTAGCTCTGCACAGCATCCTACCTTCGTCTTTAGCGTCTTTTGTAGTCTACATCTTAGCAAAAAGCTTTTCCACTATGTCTGGCTAGGAAAAACTGTGCCAGCACAGAAAACATCTCCCATCGTGTTCTAGAAGTTGCAGAGATGTCTGCCAAGTGTTTTGCAGGAAGAAAAGAAAAGTTGTCCAAAACAGCTTCCAATCGAATGTTCATGTGATTGGAAAAGTCAGGAGAGTGCAAAGGTACTGTTTTGTATCAGTTGGCAAGCTGCGCACACAATCCCAGCGTTGTACAGCTTGCTTCTTCACCTTCCCGAAGCTGCCGCTCTCTCCGGCTCCCGGAGGCGAAGAAGCGGCTTCTTCGCGCAAAGACGACTGTGCCGCTCACAGTGCTCTCCTTAGCGCGGCTTCTGCCGAAAGACGCCCGGGAGCGGCTCTTAGCTCCGGACAGCATCCTACCTTCGTCTTTAGCGTCTTTTGTAGTCTACATCTTAGAAAAAAGCTTTTCCACTATGTCTGGCTAGGAAAAACTGTGCCAGCACAGAAAACATCTCCCATCGTGTTCTAGAAGTTTCAGAGATGTCATCCAAGTGTTTTGCAGGAAGAACAGAAAAGTTGTTCGAAACAGCTTCCAATCGAATGTTCATGTGATTGGAAAAGTCAGGAGAGTGCAAAGGTACTGTTTTCTATCAGTTGGCAAGCTGCGCACACAATCCCAGTGTTGTACAGCTTCCTTCTTAACCTTCCCGAAGCTGCCGCTCTCTCCGGCTCCCGGAGCCGAAGAAGCGGCTTCTTCGCGCAAAGACGACTGTGCCGCTCACAGTGCTCTCCTTAGCGTGGCTTCTGCCGAAAGACGCCCGGGAGCGGCTCTTAGCTCCGGACAGCATCCTACCTTCGTCTTTAGCGTCTTTTGTAGTCTACATCTTAGCAAAAAGCTTTTCCACTATGTCTGGCTAGGAAAAACTGTGCCAGCACAGAAAACATCTCCCATCGTGTTCTAGAAGTTTCAGAGATGACTGCCAAGTGTTTGGCAGGAAGAAAAGAAAAGTTGTCCAAAACAGCTTCCAATCGTATGTTCATGTGATTGGAAAAGTCAGGAGAGTGCAAAGGCACTGTTTTGTATCAGTTGGCAAGCTGCGCACACAATCCCAGCGTTGTACATCTTGCTCCTTCACCTTCCCGAAGCTGCCACTCTCTCCGGCTCCCGGAGCCGAAGAAGCGGCTTCTTCGCGCAAAGACGACTGTGCCGCTCACAGTGCTCTCCTTAGCGCGGCTTCTGCCGAAAGACGCCCGGGAGCGGCTCTTAGCTCCGGACAGCATCCTACCTTCGTCTTTAGCGTCTTTTGTGTTCTACATCTTAGAAAAACGCTTTTCTAATATTTCTGGCTAGGAAAAACTGTGCCAGCACAGAAAACATCTCCCATCGTGTTTTCGACGTTGCAGAGATGTCTGCCAAGTGTTTGACAGGTTGAAACGGAAAGATGTCCAAAAAAGCTTCCAATCGAATGTTCATGTGATTGGAAAAGTCAGGAGAGTGCAAAGGTACTGTTTTCTATCAGTTAACATGCTGCGCACACAATCCCAGTGTTGTACAGCTTTCTTCTTCACCTTCCCGAAGCTGCCACTCTCTCCGGCTCCCGGAGGCGAAGAAGCGGCTTCTTCGCGCAAAGACGATTGTGCCGCTCACAGTGCTCTCCTTAGCGCGGCTTCTGCCGAAAGACGCCTGGGAGCGGTTCTTAGCTCCGGACAGCATCATACTTTGGTGTTTAGCGTCTCTTCTAATTTACATCTCAGCAAAAAGCTTTTCCACTATGTCTGGCTAGGAAAAACTGTGCCAGCACAGAAAACATCTCCCATCGTGTTCTAGCAGTTGCAGAGATGTCTGCCAAGTGTTTGGCAGGAAGAAAAGAAAAGTTGTCCATAATAGCTTCCAATCGTATGTTCATGTGATTGGAAAAGTCAGGAGAGTGCAAAGGCACTGTTTTCTATCAGTTGGCAAGCTGCGCACACAATCCTAGCGTTGTACAGCTTGCTTCTTCACCTTCCCGAAGCTGCCGCTCTCTCCGACTCCCAGAGCCGAAGAAGCGGCTTCTTCGCGCAAAGTTGATTGTGCCGCTCACAGTGCTCTCCTTAGCGCGGCTTCTGCCAAAAGACGCCCGGGAGCGGCTCTTAGCTCCGGACAGCATCCTACCTTCGTCTTTAGCGTCTTTTGTAGTCTACACCTTAGCAAAAGGCTTTTCCACTATGTCTGGCGAGGAAAAACTTAACTAGCACAGAAAACATCTCCCATCGTGTTGTAGACGTTGCAGAGATGTCTGCCAAGTGTTTGGCAGGAAGAGAAGCTGTCCAAAACAGCTTCCAATCGAATGTTCATGTGATTGGAAAAGTCAGGAGAGTGCAAAGGTACTGTTTTGTATCAGTTGGCAAGCTGCGCACACAATCCCAGCGTTGTACAGTTTGCTTCTTCACCTTCCCTAAGCTACTGCTCCCTCCGGCTAGAAGAGACGAAGAAGCGGCTTCTTCGCCCAAAAACGACTGTGCCGCTCACAGTGCTCTCCTTAGCGCGGCTTCTGCCGAAAGACGCCTGGGAGCGGCTTTTAGCTCCGGACAGCATCCTACCTTCGTCTTTAGCGTCTTTTGTAGTCTACATCTTAGCAAAAAGCTTTTCCACTATGTCTGGATAGGAAAAACTGTGCCAGCACAGAAAACATCTCCCATCATGTTCTAGAAGTTGCAGAGATGTCTGCCAAGTGTTTGGGAGGAAGAAAAGTTGACCAAAACAGCTTCCAATCGTATGTTCATGTGATTGGAAAAGTCAGGAGAGTGCAAAGGCACTGTTTTGTATCAGTTGGCAAGCTGCGCACACAATCCCAGCGTTGTACAGCTTGCTTCTTCACCTTCCCGAAGCTGCCGCTCTCTCCGACTCCCGGTGCCGAAGAAGCGGCTTCTTCACGCAAAGACGACTGTGCCGCTCACAGTGCTCTCCTTAGCGCGGCTTCTGCCGAAAGACGCCCGGGAGCGGCTCTTAGCTCCGGTCAGCATCCTACCTTCGTCTTTAGCGTCTTTTGTAGTCTACATCTTACCAAAAAGCTTTTCCACCATGTCTGGGTAGGATAAACTGTGCCAGCACAGAAAACATCTCCCATCATGTTCTAGAAGTTTCAGAGATGTCTGCCAAGTGTTTGGCAGGAAGAAAAGAAAAGTTGTTCGAAACAGCTTCCAATCGAATGTTCATGTGATTGGAAAAGTCAGGAGAGTGCAAAGGTACTGTTTTCTATCAGTTGGCAAGCTGCGCACACAATCCCAGTGTTGTACAGCTTCCTTCTTCACCTTCCCGAAGCTGCCGCTCTCTCCGGCTCCCGGAGCCGAAGAAGCGGCTTCTTCGCGCAAAGACGACTGTGCCGCTCACAGTGCTCTCCTTAGCGTGGCTTCTGCCGAAAGACACCCGGGAGCGGCTCTTAGCTCCGGACAGCATCCTACTTTCGTCTTTAGCGTCTTTTGTAGTCTACATCTTAGCAAAAAGCTTTTCCACTATGTCTGGCTCGGAAAAACTGTGCCAGCACAGAAAACATCTCCCATCGTGTTCTAGAAGTTTCAGAGATGTCTGCCAAGTGTTTGGCAGGAAGAAAAGAAAAGTTGTTCGAAACAGCTTCCAATCGAATGTTCACGTGATTGGAAAAGTCAGGAGAGTGCAAAGGTACTGTTTTCTATCAGTTGGCAAGCTGCGCACACAATCCCAGCGTTGTACAGCTTGCTTCTTCACCTTCCCGAAGCTGCCGCTCTCTCCGGCTCCCGGAGGCGAAGAAGCGGCTTCTTCGCGCAAAGATGACTGTGCCGCTCACAGTGCTCTCCTTAGCGCGGCTTCTGCCGAAAGACGCCCGGGAGCGGCTCTTAGCTCCGGTCAGCATCCTACCTTCGTCTTTAGCATCTTTTGTAGTCTACATCTCAGCAAAAAGCTTTTCCACTATGTCTGGCTTGGAAAAACTGTGCCAGCACAGAAAACATCTCCCATCGTATTCTAGAAGTTGCAGAGATGTCTGCCAAGTGTTTGGCAGGAAAAAAAGTTGTCCAAAAAAGCTTCCAATCGAATGTTCATGTGATTGGAAAAGTCAGGAGAGTGCAACGGTACTGTTTTGTATCAGTTGGCAAGCTGCGCACACAATCTCAGCGTTGTACAGCTTCCTTCTTCACCTTCCCGAAGCTGCCGCTCTCTCCGGCTCCCGGAGCCGAAGAAGCGGCTTCTTCGCGCAAAGACGACTGTGCCGCTCACAGTGCTCTCCTTAGCGCGGCTTCTGCCGAAAGACGCCCGGGAGCGGCTCTTAGCTCCGGACAGCATCCTACCTTCGTCTTCAGCGTCTTTTGTAGTCTACATCTTAGGAAAAAGCTTTTCCACTATGTCTGGCTAGGAAAAACTGTGCCAGCACAGAAAACATCTCCCATCGTGTTCTAGAAGTTTCAGAGATGTCTGCCAAGTGTTTGGCAGGAAGAAAAGAAAAGTTGTCCAAAACAGCTTCCAATCGAATGTTCATGTGATTGGAAAAGTCAGGAGAGTGCAAAGGCACTCTTTTGTATCAGTTGGCAAGCTGCGCACACAATCCCAGCGTTGTACAGCTTGCTTCTTCACCTTCCCGAAGCTTACGCTCTCTCCGGCTCCCGGAGGCGAAGAAGCGGCTTCTTCGCGCAAAGACGATTGTGCCGCTCACAGTGCTCTCCTTAGCGCGGCTTCTGCCGAAAGACGCCCGAGAGCGGCCCTTAGCTCCGGACAGCATCCTACCTTCGTCTTAAAAATCTTTTGTAGTTTACATCTCAGCAAAAAGCTTTTCCACTATGTCTTGCTTGGAAAAACTGTGCCAGCACAGAAAACATCTCCCATCGTGTTCTAGAAGTTGCAGAGATGTCTGCCAAGTGTTTGGCAGGAAGAAAAGAAAAGTTGTCCAAAACAGCTTCCAATCGTATGTTCATGTGATTGGAAAAGTCAGGAGAGTGCAAAGGCACTGTTTTGTATCAGTTGGCAAGCTGCGCACACAATCCCAGCGTTGTACAGCTTGCTTCTTCTACTTCCCGAAGCTGCCGCTCTCTCCGGCTCTTTGGGCTGAAGAAGCGGCTTCTTCGCGCAAAGACGACTGTGCCGCTCACAGTGCTCTCCTTAGCGTGGCTTCTGCCGAAAGACGCCCGGGAGCGGCTCTTAGCTCCGGACAGCATCCTACCTTCGTCTTCAGCGTCTTTTGTAGCCTACATCTTAGCAAAAAGCTTTTCCACTATTTTTGGCTAGGAAAAACTGTGCCAGCACAGAAAACATCTCCCATCGTGTTCTAGAAGTTGCAGAGATGTCTGCCAAGTGTTTGGCAGGAAGAAAAGAAAAGTTGTCCAAAACAGCTTCCAATCGAATGTTCATGTGATTGGAAAAGTCAGGAGAGTGCAAAGGCACTCTTTTGTATCAGTTGGCAAGCTGCGCACACAATCCCAGCGTTGTACAGCTTGCTTCTTCACTTTCCTGAAGCTGCTGCTCTCTCCGACTCCCGGAGCCGAAGAAGCGGCTTCTTCGCGCAAAGACGATTGTGCCGCTCACAGTGCTCTCCTTAGCGCGGCTTCTGCCGAAAGACGCCCGGGAGCGGCTCTTAGCTCCGGACAGCATCCTACCTTCGTCTTTAGCGTCTTTTGTAGTCTACATCTTAGCAAAAAGCTTTTCCACTATGTCTGGCTAGGAAAAACTGTGCCAGCACAGAAAACATCTCCCATCGTGTTCTAGAAGTTGCAGAGATGTCTGCCAAGTGTTTGGCTGGAAGAAAAGTTGTCCAAAACAGCTTCCAATCGAATGTTCATGTGATTGGAAAAGTCAGGAGAGTGCAAAGGCACTGTTTTGTATCAGTTGGCAAGCTGCGCACACAATCCCAGCGTTGTACAGCTTGCTTCTTCACCTTCCCGAAGCTGCCGCTCTCTCCGGCTAGCAGAGCCGAAGAAGTGGCTTCTTTGCGCAAAGACGACTGTGCCGCTCACAGTGCTCTCCTTTACGCGGCTTCTGCCGAAAGACGCCCGGGAGCGACCCTTAGCTCCGGAGAGCATCCTACCTTCATCTTTAGCGTCTTTTGTAGTCTAGATCTTAGCAAAAAGCTTTTCCACTATGTCTGGCTAGGAAAAACTGTGCCAGCACAGAAAACATCTCCCATCGTGTTCTAGAAGTTTCAGAGATGTCTGCCAAGTGTTTGGCAGGAAGAAAAGAAAAGTTGTCCATAACAGCTTCCAATCGTATGTTCATGTGATTGGAAAAGTCAGGAGAGTACAAAGGCACTGTTTTGTATCAGTTGGCAAGCTGCGCACACAATCCCAGCGTTGTACAGCTTGATTCTTCACCTTCCCGAAGCTGCCGCTCTCTCCGACTCCCGGAGCCGAAGAAGCGGCTTCTTCGCGCAAAGACGATTGTGCCGCTCACAGTGCTCTCCTTAGCGCGGCTTCTGCCGAAAGACGCCCGAGAGCGGCCCTTAGCTCCGGACAGCATCCTACCTTCGTCTTAAAAATCTTTTGTAGTTTACATCTCAGCAAAAAGCTTTTCCACTATGTCTGGCTTGGAAAAACTGTGCCAGCACAGAAAACATCTCCCATCGTGTTCTAGAAGTTGCAGAGATGTCTGCCAAGTGTTTTGCAGGAAGAAAAGAAAAGTTGTCCAAAACAGCTTCCAATCGAATGTTCATGTGATTGGAAAAGTCAGGAGAGTGCAAAGGCACTGTTTTGTATCAGTTGGCAAGCTGCGCACACAATCCCAGCGTTGTACAGCTCGCTTCTTCACCTTCCCTAAGCTGCTGCTCCCTCCGGCTAGCAGAGACGAAGAAGCGGCTTCTTCGCGCAAAAACGACTGTGCCGCTCACAGTGCTCTCCTTAGCGCGGCTTCTGCCGAAAGACGCCCGAGAGCGGCTTTTAGCTCTGCACAGCATCCTACCTTCGTCTTTAGCGTCTTTTGTAGTCTACATCTTAGCAAAAAGCTTTTCCACTATGTCTGGCTAGGAAAAACTGTGCCAGCACAGAAAACATCTCCCATCGTGTTCTAGAAGTTGCAGAGATGTCTGCCAAGTGTTTTGCAGGAAGAAAAGAAAAGTTGTCCAAAACAGCTTCCAATCGAATGTTCATGTGATTGGAAAAGTCAGGAGAGTGCAAAGGTACTGTTTTGTATCAGTTGGCAAGCTGCGCACACAATCCCAGCGTTGTACAGCTTGCTTCTTCACCTTCCCGAAGCTGCCGCTCTCTCCGGCTCCCGGAGGCGAAGAAGCGGCTTCTTCGCGCAAAGACGACTGTGCCGCTCACAGTGCTCTCCTTAGCGCGGCTTCTGCCGAAAGACGCCCGGGAGCGGCTCTTAGCTCCGTACAGCATCACACTTTGGTGTTTAGCGTCTCTTCTCATCTACATCTCAGCAAAAAGCTTTTCCACTATGTCTGGCTTGGAAAAACTGTGCCAGCACAGAAAGCATCTCCCATCGTGTTCTAGAAGTTTCAGAGATGTCTGCCAAGTGTTTGGCAGGAAGAAAAGTTGTCCTAAACAGCTTCCAATCGAATGTTCATGTGATTAGAAAAGTCAGGAGAGTGCAAAGGTACTGTTTTCTATCAGTTGGCAAGCTGCGCACACAATCCCAGTGTTGTACAGCTTGCTTCTTCACCTTCCCGAAGCTGCCGCTCTCTCCGGCTGCCGGAGCCGAAAAAGCGGCTTCTTCGCGCAAAGACGACTGTGCCGCTCACAGTGCTCTCCTTAGCGCGGCTTCTGCTGAAAGACGCCCGGGAGCGGCTCTTAGCTCTGGACAGCATCCTACCTTCGCCTTTAGCGTCTTTTATAGTCTACATTTTAGAAAACAGCGTTTCCACAATGTCTGGATTGGAAAAACTGTGCCAGCACAGAAAACATCTCCCATCGTGTTCTAGAAGTTGCAGAGATGTCTGCCAAGTGTTTGGCAGGAATCAAAGTATTCCAAAACAGCTTCCAATCGAATGTTCACGTGATTGGAAAAATCAGGAGAGTGCAAAGGTACTGTTTTCTATCAGTTGGCAAGCTGCGCACACAATCCCAGCGTTGTACAGCTTGCTTCTGCATTTTCCTGAAGCTGCCGCTCTCTTCGGCACCCAGAGGCGAAGAAGCGGCTTCTTCGCGCAAAGACGACTGTGCCGCTCACAGTGCTCTCCTTAGCGCGGCTTCTGCAGAAAGACTCCCGGGAGCGGCTCTTAGCTCCGGACAGCATCCTACCTTCGTCTTTAGTGTCTTGTGTAGTCTACACCTTAGCAAAAGGCTTTTCCACTATGTCTGGCTTGGAAAAACTGTGCCAGCACAGAAAACATCTCCCATCGTGTTCTAGAAGTTGCACGGAGGTCTGCCAAGTGTTTGGCAGGAAGAAAAGAAAAGTTGTCCTAAACAGCTTCCAATCGTATGTTCATGTGATTGGAAAAGTCAGGAGAGTGCAAAGGTACTGTTTTCTATCAGTTGGCAAGCTGCGCACACAATCCCAGCGTTGTACAGCTTGCTTCTTCATTTTCCCGAAGCTGCCGCTCTCTCCGGCACACGGAGGGGAAGAAGCGGCTTCTTCGCGCAAAGACGACTGTGCCGCTCACAGTGCTCTCTTTAGTGCGGCTTCTGCCGAATAACGCCCGGGAGCGGCTCTTAGCTCCGGACAGCATCCTACCTTCGTCTTTTGCGTCTTTTGTAGTCTACATCTTAGCAAAAAGCTTTTCCACTATGTCTGGCTAGGAAAAACTGTGCCAGCACAGAAAACATCTCCCATCGTGTTCTAGAAGTTTCAGAGATGACTGGCAAATGTTTGGCAGGAAGAAAAGAAAAGTTGTCCAAAACAGCTTCCAATCGAATGTTCATGTGATTGGAAAAGTCAAGAGAGTGCAAAGGTACTGTTTTGTATCAGTTGGCAAGCTGCGCACACAATCCCAGTGTTGTACAGCTTCCTTCTTCACCTTCCCGAAGCTGCCGCTCTCTCCGGCTCCCGGAGCCGAAGAAGCGGCTTCTTCGCGCAAAGACGACTGTGCCGCTCAAAGTGCTCTCCTTAGCGCGGCTTCTGCAGAAAGACGCCCGGGAGCGGCTCTTAGCTCCGGACATCATCCTACCTTCGTCTTTAGCGTCTTTTGTAGTCTACACCTTAGCAAAAGGCTTTTCCACTATGTCTGGCGAGGAAAAACTTAACTAGCATAGAAAACATCTCCCATCGTGTTCTAGACGTTGCACGGAGGTCTTCCAAGTGTTTGGCAGGAAGAAAAGTTTTCCAAAACAGCTTCCAATCGTATGTTCATGTGATTGGAAAAGTCAAGAGAGTGCAAAGGCACTCTTTTCTATTAGTTGGCAAGCTGCGCACTCAATCCCAGCGTTGTGCAGCTTGCTTCTTCACCTTCCCGAAGCTGCCGCTCTCTCCGGCTCCCGGAGCCGAAGAAGCGGCTTCTTCGCGCAAAGACGACTGTGCCGCTCACAGTGCTCTCTTTAGTGCGGCTTCTGTCGAATAACGCCCGGGAGCGGCTCTTAGCTCCGGACAGCATCCTACCTTCATCTTTTGCGTCTTTTGTAGTCTATATCTTAGCAAAAAGCTTTTCCACTATGTCTGGCTAGGAAAAACTGTGCCAGCACAGAAAACATCTCCCATCGTGTTCTAGAAGTTTCAGAGATGTCATCCAAGTGTTTTGCAGGAAGAAAAGAAAAGTTGTTCGAAACAGCTTCCAATCGAATGTTCATGAGATTAGAAAAGTCAGGAGAGTGCAAAGGTACTGTTTTCTATCAGTTGGCAAGCTGCGCACACAATCCCAGCGTTGTACAGCTTCCTTCTTCACCTTCCCGAAGCTGCCGCTCTCTCCGGCTCCCGGAGCCGAAGAAGCGGCTTCTTCGCGCAAAGACGACTGTGCCGCTCACAGTGCTCTCCTTAGCGTGGCTTCTGCCGAAAGACGCCCGGGAGCGGCTCTTAGCTCCGGACAGCATCCTACCTTCGTCTTTAGCGTCTTTTGTAGTCTACATCTTAGCAAAAAGCTTTTCCACTATGTCTGGCTAGGAAAAACTGTGCCAGCACAGAAAACATCTCCCATCGTGTTCTAGAAGTTGCAGAGATGTCTGCCAAGTGTTTGGCAGGAAGAAAAGAAAAGTTGTCCAAAACAGCTTCCAATCGAATGTTCATGTGATTGGAAAAGTCAGGAGAGTGCAAAGGCACTGTTTTGTATCAGTTGGCAAGCTGCACACACAATCCCAGCGTTGTACAGCTTGCTTCTTCACCTTCCCGAAGCTGCTGCTCTCTCCGGCTCCCGGAGCCGAAGAAGCGGCTTCTTCGCGCAAAGACGATTGTGCCGCTCACAGTGCTCTCCTTAGCGTGGCTTCTGCCGAAAGACGCCCGGGAGCGGCTCTTAGCTCCGGACAGCATCCTACCTTCGTCTTTAGCGTCTTTTGTAGTCTACATCTTAGCAAAAAGCTTTTCCACTATGTCTGGCTAGGAAAAACTGTGCCAGCACAGAAAACATCTCCCATCGTGTTCTAGAAGTTTCAGAGATGACTGCCAAGTGTTTGGCAGGAAGAAAAGAAAAGTTGTCCAAAACAGCTTCCAATCGAATGTTCATGTGATTGGAAAAGTCAGGAGAGTGCAAAGGTACTGTTTTGTATCAGTTGGCAAGCTGCGCACACAATCCCAGCGTTGTACAGCTTGCTTCTTCACCTTCCCTAAGCTACTGCTCCCTCCGGCTCGCAGAGACGAAGAAGCGGCTTCTTCGCGCAAAAACGACTGTGCCGCTCACAGTGCTCTCCTTAGCGCGGCTTCTGCCGAAAGACGCCTGGGAGCGGCTTTTAGCTCCGAGCAGCATCCTACCTTCGTCTTTAGCGTCTTTTGTAGTCTACATCTTAGCAAAAAGCTTTTCCACTATGTCTGGATAGGAAAAACTGTGCCAGCACAGAAAACATCTCCCATCGTGTTCTAGAAGTTGCAGAGATGTCTGCCAAGTGTTTGGGAGGAAGAAAAGCGAAGTTGACCAAAACAGCTTCCAATCGTATGTTCGTGTGATTGGAAAAGTCAGGAGAGTGCAAAGGCACTGTTTTGTATCAGTTGGCAAGCTGCGCACACAATCCCAGCGTTGTACAGCTTGCTTCTTCACCTTCCCGAAGCTGCCGCTCTCTCCGGCTCCTGGAGGCGAAGAAGCGGCTTCTTCGCGCAAAGACCACTGTGCCGCTCACAGTGCTCTCCTTAGCGCGGCTTCTGCCGAAAGACGCCCGGGAGCGGCTCTTAGCTCTGGACAGCATCCTACCTTCGTCTTTAGCGTCTTTTGTAGTCTACATCTTTGCAAAAAGCTTTTCCACCATGTCGGGCTTGGAAAAACTGTGCCAGCACAGAAAACATCTCCCATCGTGTTCTAGAAGTTGCAGAGATGTCTGCCAAGTGTTTTGCAGGATGAAAAGAAAATTTGTCTAAAACAGCTTCCAATCGTATGTTCATGTGATTGGAAAAGTCAGGAGAGTGCAACGGTACTGTTTTGTATCAGTTGGCAAGCTGCGCACACAATCCCAGCGTTGTACAGCTTCCTTCTTCACCTTCCCGAAGCTGCCGCTCTCTCCGGCTCCCGGAGGCGAAGAAGCGGCTTCTTCGCGCAAAGACGACTGTGCCGCTCACAGTGCTCTCCTTAGCGCGGCTTCTGCCGAAAGACGCCCGGGAGCGGCTCTTAGCTCCGTACAGCATCATACTTTCGTGTTTAGCGTCTCTTGTCATCTACATCTCAGCAAAAAGCTTTTCCACTATGTCTGGCTTGGAAAAACTGTGCCATCACAGAAAACATCTCCCATCGTGTTCTAGAAGTTGCAGAGATGTCATCCAAGTTTTTGGTAGGAAGAAAAGAAAAGTTGTCCAAAACAGCTTCCAATCGTATGTTCATGTGTTTGGAAAAGTCAGGAGAGTGCAAAGGCACTGTTTTGTATCAGTTGGCAAGCTGCGCACACAATCCCAGTGTTGTACAGCTTCCTTCTTCACCTTCCCGAAGCTGCCGCTCTCTCCGACTCCCGGAGCCGAAGAAGCGGCTTCTTCGCGCAAAGACGATTGTGCCGCTCACAGTGCTCTCCTTAGCGCGGCTTCTGCCGAAAGACGCCCGGGAGCGGCTCTTAGCTCCGGACAGCATCATACTTTCGTCTTTAGCGTCTCTTCTCTTCTACATCTCAGCAAAAAGCTTTTCCACTATGTCTGGCTTGGAAAAACTGTGCCAGCACAGAAAACATCTCCCATCGTGTTCTAGAAGTTGCAGAGATGTCATCCAAGTGTTTGGTAGGAAGAAAAGAAAAGTTGTCCAAAACAGCTTCCAATCGTATGTTCATGTGTTTGGAAAAGTCAGGAGAGTGCAAAGGCACTGTTTTGAATCAGTTGGCAAGCTGCGCACACAATCCCAGTGTTGTACAGCTTGCTTCTTCACCTTCCCGAAGCTGCCGCTCTCTCCGACTCCCAGAGCCGAAGAAGCGGCTTCTTCGCGCAAAGACGATTGTGCCGCTCACAGTGCTCTCCTTAGCGCGGCTTCTGCCGAAAGACGCTCAGGAGCGGCTCTTAGCTCCGGACAGCATCATACTTTCGTCTTTAGCGTCTCTTCTCTTCTACATCTCAGCAAAAAGCTTTTCCACTATGTCTGGCTTGGAAAAACTGTGCCAGCACAGAAAACATCTCCCATCGTGTTCTAGAAGTTGCAGAGATGTCTGCCAAGTGTTTGGCAGGAAGAAAAGAAAAGTTGTCCAAAACAGCTTCCAATCGAATGTTCATGTGATTGGAAAAGTCAGGAGAGTGCAAAGGTACTGTTTTGTATCAGTTGGCAAGCTGCGCACACAATCCCAGCGTTGTACATCTTGCTCCTTCACCTTCCCTAAGCTGCTGCTCCCTCCGGCTAGCAGAGACGAAGAAGCGGCTTCTTCGCGCAAAAACGACTGTGCCGCTCACAGTGCTCTCCCTAGCGCGGCTTCTGCCGAAAGACGCCTGGGAGCGGCTTTTAGCTCCGGACAGCATCCTACCTTCGTCTTTAGCGTCTTTTGTAGTCTACATCTTAGCAAAAAGCTTTTCCACTATGTCTGGATAGGAAAAACTGTGCCAGCACAGAAAACATCTCCCATCATGTTCTAGAAGTTGCATTGATGTCTGCCAAGTGTTTGGGAGGAAGAAAAGAAAAGTTGACCAAAACAGCTTCCAATCGTATGTTCATGTGATTGGAAAAGTCAGGAGAGTGCAAAGGCACTGTTTTGTATCAGTTGGCAAGCTGCGCACACAATCCCAGCGTTGTACAGCTTGCTTCTTCACTTTCCCGAAGCTGCCGCTCTCTCCGGCTCCTGGAGGCGAAGAAGCGGCTTCTTCGCGCAAAGACGACTGTGCCGCTCACAGTGCTCTCCTTAGCGCGGCTTCTGCCGAAAGACGCCCGGGAGCGGCTCTTAGCTCCGGACAGCATCCTACCTTCGTCTTTAGCGTCTTTTGTAGTCTACATCTTAGCAAAAAGCTTTTCCACCATGTCGGGCTAGGATAAACTGTGCCAGCACAGAAAACATCTCCCATCGTGTTCTAGAAGTTGCAGAGATGTCTGCCAAGTTTTTGGCAGGAAGAAAAGAAAAGTTGTCCAAAACAGCTTCCAATCGAATGTTCATGTGATTGGAAAAGTCAGGAGAGTGCAAAGGTACTGTTTTCTATCAGTTGGCAAGCTGCGCACACAATCCCAGCGTTGTACAGCTTGCTTCTTCACCTTCCCGAAGCTGCCGCTCTCTCCGGCTCACGGAGGCGAAGAAGCGGCTTCTTCGCGCAAAGACGACTGTGCCGCTCACAGTGCTCTCCTTAGCGCAGCTTCTGCCAAAAGACGCCCGGGAGCGGCTCTTAGCTCCGGACAGCATCCTACCTTCGTCTTTAGCGTCTTTTGTAGTCTACATTATTGCAAAATGCTTTTCCAATATGTCTCGCTAGGAAAAACTGTGCCAGCACAGAAAACATCTCCCATCGTGTTCTAGAAGTTGCAGAGATGTCTGCCAAGTGTTTTGCAGGATGAAAAGAAAATTTGTCTAAAACAGCTTCCAATCGTATGTTCATGTGATTGGAAAAGTCAGGAGAGTGCAACGGTACTGTTTTGTATCAGTTGGCAAGCTGCGCACACAATCCCAGCGTTGTACAGCTTCCTTCTTCACCTTCCCGAAGCTGCCGCTCTCTCCGGCTCCCGGAGGCGAAGAAGCGGCTTCTTCGCGCAAAGACGACTGTGCCGCTCACAGTGCTCTCCTTAGCGCGGCTTCTGCCGAAAGACGCCCGGGAGCGGCTCTTAGCTCCGTACAGCATCATACTTTCGT
Source organism: Passerculus sandwichensis (assembly GCA_031885435.1). Lineage (NCBI taxonomy): Eukaryota > Metazoa > Chordata > Aves > Passeriformes > Passerellidae > Passerculus > Passerculus sandwichensis. The sequence goes on from CM063166.1 coordinate 28,873,809, forward strand.
GTTTAGCGTCTCTTGTCATCTACATCTCAGCAAAAAGCTTTTCCACTATGTCTGGCTTGGAAAAACTGTGCCAGCACAGAAAACATCTCCCATCGTGTTCTAGAAGTTGCAGAGATGTCTGCCAAGTGTTTGGCAAGAAGAAAAGAAAAGTTGTCCAAAACAGCTTCCAATCGAATGTTCATGTGATTGGAAAAGTCAGGAGAGTGCAACAGTACTGTTTTCTATCAGTTAACAAGCTGCGCACACAATCCTAGTGTTGTACAGCTTCCTTCTTCACCTTCCCGAAGCTGCCGCTCTCTCCGGCTCCCGGAGGCGAAGAAGCGGCTTCTTCGCGCAAAGACGACTGTGCCGCTCACAGTGCTCTCCTTAGCGCGGCTTCTGCCGAAAGACGCCTGGGAGCGGCTCTTAGCTCCGGACAGCATCCTACCTTCATCTTTAGCGTCTTTTGTAGTCTACATCTTAGCAAAACGCTTTTCCTCTATGTCTGGCTAGGATAAACTGTGCCAGCACAGAAAACATATCCCATCATGTTCTAGAAGTTGCAGAGATGACTGCCAAGTGTTTGGCTGGAAGAAAAGAAAAGTTGTCCAACACAGCTTCCAATCGTATGTTCATGTGATTGGAAAAGTCAGGAGAGTTCAACGATACTCTTTTGTATCAGTTGGCAAGCTGCGCACACAATCTCAGCGTTGTACAGCTTCCTTCTTCACCTTCCCGAAGCTGCCGCTCTCTCCGGCTCCCGGAGCCGAAGAAGCGGCTTCTTCGCGCAAAGACCACTGTGCCGCTCACAGTGCTCTCCTTAGCGCGGCTTCTGCCGAAAGACGCCCGGGAGCGGCTCTTAACTCCGGACAGCATCATACTTTCGTCTTTAGCGTCTCTTCTCTTCTACATCTCAGCAAAAAGCTTTTCCACTATGTCTTGCTAGGAAAAACTGTGCCAGCACAGAAATCATCTCCCATCGTGTTCTAGAAGTTGCAGAGATGTCATCCAAGTGTTTGGCAGGAAGAAAAGAAAAGTTGTCCAAAACAGCTTCCAATCGTATGTTCATGTGTTTGGAAAAGTCAGGAGAGTGCAAAGGCACTGTTTTGAATCAGTTGGCAAGCTGCGCACACAATCCCAGTGTTGTACAGCTTGCTTCTTCACCTTCCCGAAGCTGCCGCTCTCTCCGACTCCCAGAGCCGAAGAAGCGGCTTCTTCGCGCAAAGACGATTGTGCCGCTCACAGTGCTCTCCTTAGCGCGGCTTCTGCCGAAAGACGCCCAGGAGCGGCTCTTAGCTCCGGACAGCATCATACTTTCGTCTTTAGCGTCTCTTCTCTTCTACATCTCAGCAAAAAGCTTTTCCACTATGTCTGGCTTGGAAAAACTGTGCCAGCACAGAAAACATCTCCCATCGTGTTCTAGAAGTTGCAGAGATGTCTGCCAAGTGTTTGGCAGGAAGAAAAGAAAAGTTGTCCAAAACAGCTTCCAATCGAATGTTCATGTGATTGGAAAAGTCAGGAGAGTGCAAAGGTACTGTTTTGTATCAGTTGGCAAGCTGCGCACACAATCCCAGCGTTGTACAGCTTCCTTCTTCACCTTCCCTAAGCTGCTGCTCCCTCCGGCTAGCAGAGACGAAGAAGCGGCTTCTTCGCGCAAAAACGACTGTGCCGCTCACAGTGCTCTCCCTAGCGCGGCTTCTGCCGAAAGACGCCTGGGAGCGGCTTTTAGCTCCGGACAGCATCCTACCTTCGTCTTTAGCGCCTTTTGTAGTCTACATCTTAGCAAAAAGCTTTTCCACTATGTCTGGATAGGAAAAACTGTGCCAGCACAGAAAACATCTCCCATCATGTTCTAGAAGTTGCATTGATGTCTGCCAAGTGTTTGGGAGGAAGAAAAGAAAAGTTGACCAAAACAGCTTCCAATCGTATGTTCATGTGATTGGAAAAGTCAGGAGAGTGCAAAGGCACTGTTTTGTATCAGTTGGCAAGCTGCGCACACAATCCCAGCGTTGTACAGCTTGCTTCTTCACCTTCCCGAAGCTGCCGCTCTCTCCGGCTCCTGGAGGCGAAGAAGCGGCTTCTTCGCGCAAAGACGACTGTGCCGCTCACAGTGCTCTCCTTAGCGCGGCTTCTGCCGAAAGACGCCCGGGAGCGGCTCTTAGCTCCGGACAGCATCCTACCTTCGTCTTTAGCGTCTTTTGTAGTCTACATCTTAGCAAAAAGCTTTTCCACCATGTCAGGCTAGGATAAACTGTGCCAGCACAGAAAACATCTCCCATCGTGTTCTAGAAGTTGCAGAGATGTCTGCCAAGTTTTTGGCAGGAAGAAAAGAAAAGTTGTCCAAAACAGCTTCCAATCGAATGTTCATGTGATTGGAAAAGTCAGGAGAGTGCAAAGGTACTGTTTTCTATCAGTTGGCAAGCTGCGCACACAATCCCAGCGTTGTACAGCTTGCTTCTTCACCTTCCCGAAGCTGCCGCTCTCTCCGGCTCCCGGAGGCGAAGAAGCGGCTTCTTCGCGCAAAGACGACTGTGCCGCTCACAGTGCTCTCCTTAGCGCAGCTTCTGCCAAAAGACGCCCGGGAGCGGCTCTTAGCTCCGGACAGCATCCTACCTTCGTCTTTAGCGTCTTTTGTAGTCTACATTATTGCAAAATGCTTTTCCAATATGTCTCGCTAGGAAAAACTGTGCCAGCACAGAAAACATCTCCCATCGTGTTCTAGAAGTTGCAGAGATGTCTGCCAAGTGTTTTGCAGGATGAAAAGAAAATTTGTCTAAAACAGCTTCCAATCGTATGTTCATGTGATTGGAAAAGTCAGGAGAGTGCAACGGTACTGTTTTGTATCAGTTGGCAAGCTGCGCACACAATCCCAGCGTTGTACAGCTTCCTTCTTCACCTTCCCGAAGCTGCCGCTCTCTCCGGCTCCCGGAGGCGAAGAAGCGGCTTCTTCGCGCAAAGACGACTGTGCCGCTCACAGTGCTCTCCTTAGCGCGGCTTCTGCCGAAAGACGCCCGGGAGCGGCTCTTAGCTCCGTACAGCATCATACTTTCGTGTTTAGCGTCTCTTGTCATCTACATCTCAGCAAAAAGCTTTTCCACTATGTCTGGCTTGGAAAAACTGTGCCAGCACAGAAAACATCTCCCATCGTGTTCTAGAAGTTGCAGAGATGTCTGCCAAGTGTTTGGCAGGAAGAAAAGAAAAGTTGTCCAAAACAGCTTCCAATCGAATGTTCATGTGATTGGAAAAGTCAGGAGAGTGCAACAGTACTGTTTTCTATCAGTTAACAAGCTGCGCACACAATCCTAGTGTTGTACAGCTTCCTTCTTCACCTTCCCGAAGCTGCCGCTCTCTCCGGCTCCCGGAGGCGAAGAAGCGGTATCTTCGCCCAAAGACGACTGTGCCGCTCACAGTGCTCTCCTTAGCGCGGCTTCTGCCGAAAGACGCCTGGGAGCGGCTCTTAGCTCCGGACAGCATCCTACCTTCATCTTTAGCGTCTTTTGTAGTCTACATCTTAGCAAAACGCTTTTCCTCTATGTCTGGCTAGGATAAACTGTGCCAGCACAGAAAACATATCCCATCATGTTCTAGAAGTTGCAGAGATGACTGCCAAGTGTTTGGCTGGAAGAAAAGAAAAGTTGTCCAACACAGCTTCCAATTGTATGTTCATGTGATTGGAAAAGTCAGGAGAGTTCAACGATACTCTTTTGTATCAGTTGGCAAGCTGCGCACACAATCTCAGCGTTGTACAGCTTCCTTCTTCACCCTTCCGAAGCTGCCGCTCTCTCCGGCTCCCGGAGGCGAAGAAGCGGCTTCTTCGCGCAAAGACGACTGTGCCGCTCACAGTGCTCTCCTTAGCGCGGCTTCTGCCGAAAGACGCCCGGGAGCGGCTCTTAGCTCTGGACAGCATCCTACCTTCGTCTTTAGCGTCTTTTGTAGTCTACATCTTAGAAAAAAGCTTTTCCACTATGTCTGGATAGGCAAAACTGTGCCAGCACAGAAAACATCTCCCATCATGTTCTAGAAGTTGCAGAGATGTCTGCCAAGTGTTTGGCAGGAAGAAAAGAAAAGTTGTCCAAAACAGCTTCCAATCGAATGTTCATGTGATTAGAAAAGTCAGGAGAGTGCAAAGGCACTGTTTTGTATCAGTTGGTAAGCTGCGCACACAATCCCAGCGTTGTACAGCTTGCTTCTTCACCTTACCGAAGCTGCCGCTCTCTCCGGCTCCCGGAGCCGAAGAAGCGGCTTCTTCGCGCAAAGACGATTGTGCCACTCACAGTGCTCTCCTTAGCGCGGCTTCTGCCGAAAGACGCCCGGGAGCGGCTCTTAACTCCGGACAGCATCATACTTTCGTCTTTAGCGTCTCTTCTCTTCTACATCTCAGCAAAAAGCTTTTCCACTATGTCTTGCTAGGAAAAACTGTGCCAGCACAGAAATCATCTCCCATCGTGTTCTAGAAGTTGCAGAGATGTCATCCAAGTTTTTGGAAGGAAGAAAAGAAAAGTTGTCCAAAACAGCTTCCAATCGTATGTTCATGTGTTTGGAAAAGTCAGGAGAGTGCAAAGGCACTGTTTTGTATCAGTTTGCAAGCTGCGCACACAATCCCAGCGTTGTACAGCTTGCTTCTTCACCTTCCCGAAGCTGCCGCTCTCTCCGACTCCCGGAGCGGAAGAAGCGGCTTCTTCGCGCAAAGACAATTGTGCCGCTAACAGTGCTCTCCTTAGCGCGGCTTCTGCCGAAAGACGCCCGGGAGCGGCTCTTAGCTCCGGACAGCATCATACTTTCGTGTTTAGCGTCTCTTCTCTTCTACATCTCAGCAAAAAGCTTTTCCACTATGTCTGGCTTGGAAAAACTGTGCCAGCACAGAAAACATCTCCCATCGTGTTCTAGAAGTTGCAGAGATGTCTGCCAAGTGTTTGGCAGGAAGAAAAGAAAAGTTGTCCAAAACAGCTTCCAATCGAATGTTCGTGTGATTGGAAAAGTCAGGAGATTGCAAAGGTACTGTTTTCTATCAGTTGGCAAGCTGCGCACACAATCCCAGCGTTGTACAGCTTGCTTCTTCACCTTCCCGAAGCTGCCGCTCTCTCCGGCTCCCAGAGCCGAAGAAGCGGCTTCTTCGCGCTAAGACGACTGTGCCGCTCACAGTGCTCTCCTTAGCGCGGCTTCTGCCGAAAGACGCCCGGGAGCGGCTCTTAGCTCTGGACAGCATCCTACTTTCGCCTTTAGCGTCTTTTGTAGTCTACATTTTAGAAAACAGCGTTTCCACGATGTCTGGCTTGGAAAACCTTTGCCAGCACAGAAAACATCTCCCATCGTGTTCTAGAAGTTTCAGAGATGTCTGCCAAGTGTTTTGTAGGAAGAAAAGAAAATTTGTCTAAAACAGCTTCCAATCTTATGTTCATGTGATTGGAAAAGTCAGGAGAGTGCAACGGTACTGTTTTGTATCAGTTGGCAAGCTGCGCACACAATCTCAGCGTTGTACAGCTTGCTTCGTCTCTTTCCCGAAGATGCCGCTCCCTCCGGCTCCCGGAGGCGAAGAAGCGGCTTCTTCGCGCAAAGACGACTGTGCCGCTCACAGTGCTCTCCTTAGCGCGGCTTCAGCCGAAAGACGCCCGGGAGCGGCTCTTAGCTCTGGACAGCGTCCTACCTTCGTCTTTAGAATCTTTTGTAGTCTACATCTAAGAAAAAAGCTTTTCCACTATGTCTGACTTGGAAAAACTGTGCCAGCACAGAAAACATCTCCCATCGTGTTCTAGAGGTTGCAGAGATGTCTGCCAAGTGTTTGACAGGTAGAAAAGGAAAGGTGTCCAAAACAGCTTCCAATCGAATGTTCATGTGATTGGAAAAGTCAGGAGAGTGCAAAGGTACTGTTTTCTATCATTTAACAAGCTGCGCACACAATCCTAGTGTTGTACAGCTTCCTTCTTCACCTTCCCGAAGCTGCCGCTCTCTCCGGCTCCCGGAGCCGAAGAAGCGGCTTCTTCGCGCAAAGACGACTGTGCCGGTCACAGTGCTCTCCTTAGCGCGGCTTCTGCCGAAAGACGCCTGGGAGCGGCTCTTAGCTCCTGGCAGCATCCTACCTTCGTCTTTAGCGTCTTTTGTAGTCTACATCTTAGCAAAACGCTTTTCCTCTATGTCTGGCTAGGAAAAACTGTGCCAGCACAGAAAACATCTCCCATCGTGTTCTAGACGTTGCATGGAGGTCTACCAAGTGTTTGGCAGGAAGAAAAGCAAAGTTGTCCGAAACAGCTCCCAATCGAATGTTCATGTGATTGGAAAAGTCAGGAGAGTGCAAAGGTACGGTTTTCTATCAGTTGGCAAGCTGCGCACACAATCCCAGTGTTGTACAGCTTGCTTCTTCACCTTCCCGAAGCTGCCGCTCTCTCCGGCTCCCGGAGCCGAAGAAGCGGCTTCTTGGCGCATTGACGACTGTGCCGCTCACAGTGCTCTCCTTAGCGCGGCTTCTTGCGAAAGACGCCTGGGAGCGGCTCTTAGCTGCCGAGAGCATCGTACCTTCGTCTTTAGCGTCTTTTGTAGTCTACATCTCAGCAAAAAGCTTTTCCACTATGTCTGGCTTGGAAAAACTGTGCCAGCACAGAAAACATCTCCCATCGTGTTCTAGAAGTTGCAGAGATGTCTGCCAAGTGTTTGGCAGGAAGAAAAGAAAAGTTGTCCAAAACAGCTTCCAATCGAATGTTCATGTGATTGGAAAAGTCAGGAGAGTGCAACAGTACTGTTTTCTATCAGTTAACAAGCTGCGCACACAATCCTAGTGTTGTACAGCTTCCTTCTTCACCTTCCCGAAGCTGCCGCTCTCTCCGGCTCCCGGAGGCGAAGAAGCGGCTTCTTCGCGCAAAGACGACTGTGCCGCTCACAGTGCTCTCCTTAGCGCGGCTTCTGCCGAAAGACGCCTGGGAGCGGCTCTTAGCTCCGGACAGCATCCTACCTTCATCTTTAGCGTCTTTTGTAGTCTACATCTTAGTAAAACGCTTTTCCTCTATGTCTGGCTAGGAAAAACTGTGCCAGCACAGAAAACATATCCCATCATGTTCTAGAAGTTGCAGAGATGACTGCCAAGTGTTTGGCAGGAAGAAAAGAAAAGTTGTCCAACACAGCTTCCAATCGTATGTTCATGTGATTGGAAAAGTCAGGAGAGTGCAACGATACTCTTTTCTATCAGTTGGCAAGCTGCGCACACAGTCTCAGCGTTGTACAGCTTCCTTCTTCACCTTCCCGAAGCTGCCGCTCTCTCCGGCTCCCGGAGGCGAAGAAGCGGCTTCTTCGCGCAAAGACGACTGTGCCGCTCACAGTGCTCTCCTTAGCGCGGCTTCTGCTGAAAGACGCCCGGGAGCGGCTCTTAGCTCTGGACAGCATCCTACCTTCGTCTTTAGCGTCTTTTGTAGTCTACATCTTAGAAAAAAGCTTTTCCACTATGTCTGGATAGGAAAAACTGTGCCAGCACAGAAAACATCTCCCATCATGTTCTAGAAGTTGCAGAGATGTCTGCCAAGTGTTTGGCAGGAAGAAAAGAAAAGTTGTCCAAAACAGCTTCCAATCGAATGTTCATGTGATTAGAAAAGTCAGGAGAGTGCAAAGGCACTGTTTTGTATCAGTTGGTAAGCTGCGCACACAATCCCAGCGTTGTACAGCTTGCTTCTTCACCTTACCGAAGCTGCCGCTCTCTCCGGCTCCCGGAGCCGAAGAAGCGGCTTCTTCGCGCAAAGACGACTGTGCCGCTCACAGTGCTCTCCTTAGCGCGGCTTCTGCCGAAAGACGCCCGGGAGCGGCTCTTAACTCCGGACAGCATCATACTTTCGTCTTTAGCGTCTCTTCTCTTCTACATCTCAGCAAAAAGCTTTTCAACTATGTCTTGCTAGGAAAAACTGTGCCAGCACAGAAATCATCTCCCATCGTGTTCTAGAAGTTTCAGAGATGTCATCCAAGTGTTTGGCAGGAAGAAAAGAAAAGTTGTCCAAAACAGCTTCCAATCGTATGTTCATGTGTTTGGAAAAGTCAGGAGAGTGCAAAGGCACTGTTTTGTATCAGTTTGCAAGCTGCGCACACAATCCCAGCGTTGTACAGCTTGCTTCTTCACCTTCCTGAAGCTGCCGCTCTCTCCGACTCCCGGAGCCGAAGAAGCGGCTTCTTCGCGCAAAGACGATTGTGCCGCTAACAGTGCTCTCCTTAGCGCGGCTTCTGCCGAAAGACGCCCGGGAGCGGCTCTTAGCTCCGGACAGCATCATACTTTCGTGTTTAGCGTCTCTTCTCTTCTACATCTCAGCAAAAAGCTTTTCCACTATGTCTGGCTAGGAAAAACTGTGCCAGCACAGAAAACAACTCCCATCGTGTTCTAGAAGTTGCAGAGATGTCATCCAAGTGTTTTGCAGGAAGAAAAGAAAAGTTTTTCGAAACAGCTTCCAATCGAATGTTCATGTGATTGGAAAAGTCAGGAGAGTGCAAAGGCACTGTTTTGTATCAGTTGGCAAGCTGCGCACACAATCCCAGCGTTGTACAGCTTGCTTCTTCACCTTCCCGAAGCTGCCGCTCTCTCCGGCTAGCAGAGCCGAAGAAGCGGCTTCTTCGCGCAAAGACGATTGTGGCGGTCACAGTGCTCTCCTTAGCGCGGCTTCTGCCGAAAGACGCCCGGGAGCGGCTCTTAGCTCCGGACAGCATCCTACCTTCGTCTTTAGCATCTTTTGTAGTCTACATCTTAGCAAAAAGCTTTTCCACTATGTCTGGCTAGGAAAAACTGTGCCAGCACAGAAAACATCTCCCATCATGTTCTAGAAGTTTCGGAGATGTCATCCAAGTGTTTTGAAGGAAGAAAAGAAAAGTTGTCCAAAACAGCTTCCAATCGAATGTTCATGAGATTGGAAAAGTCAGGAGAGTGCAAAGGTACTGTTTTGTATCAGATGGCAAGCTGCGCACACAATCCCAGCGTTGTACAGCTTGCTTCTTCACCTTCCCGAAGCTGCCACTCTCTCCGGCTCCCAAAGCCGAAGAAGCGGCTTCTTCGCCCAAAGACGACTGTGCCGCTCACAGTGCTCTCCTTAGCGCGGCTTCTGCCGAAAGACGCCTGGGAGCGGCTCTTAGCTCCGGACAGCATCCTACCTTCGTCTTTAGCGTCTTTTGTAGTCTACATCTTGGCAAAAAGCTTTTCCACTATGTGTGGCTAGGAAAAACTGTGCCAGCACAGAAAACATCTCCCATCGTGTTCTAGAAGTTGCAGAAATGTCTGCCAAGTGTTTGGCAGGAAGAAAAGAAAAGTTGTCCAAAACAGCTTCTAATCGAATGTTCATGTGATTGGAAAAGTCAGGAGAGTGCAAAGGTGCTGTTTTCTATCAGTTGGCAAGCTGCGCACACAATCCCAGCGTTGTACAGCTTACTTCTTCACCTTCCTGAAGCTGCCGCTCTCTTCGGCTCCTGGAGGCGAAGAAGCGGCTTCTTCGCGCAAAGACGACTGTGCCGCTCACAGTGCTCTTTTTAGCGCGGCTTCTGCCGAATAACGCCCGGGAGCAGCTCTTCGCTCCGGACAGCATCCTATCTTCATATTTTGCGTCTTTTGTAGTCTACATCTTAGCAAAAAGCTTTTCCACTATGTCTGGCTAGGAAAAACTGTGCCAGCACGGAAAACATCTCCCATCGTGTTCTAGAAGTTGCAGAGATGTCTGCCAAGTGTTTGGCAGGAAGAAAAGAAAAGTTCTCCAAAACAGCTTCCAATCGAATGTTCATGTGATTGGAAAAGTCAGGAGAGTGCAAAGGCACTGTTTTGTATCAGTTGGCAAGCTGCGCACACAATCCCAGCGTTGTACAGCTTGCTTCTTCACCTTCCCGAAGCTGCTGCTCTCTCCGACTCCCAAAGCCGAAGAAGCGGCTTCTTCGCACAAAGACGATTGTGCCGCTCACAGTGCTCTCCTTAGCGCGGCTTCTGCCGAAAGACGCCCGGGAGCGGCTCTTAGCTCCGGACAGCATCCTACCTTCGTCTTTAGCGTCTTTTGTAGTCTACATCTTAGCAAAAAGCTTTTCCACTATGTGTGGCTAGGAAAAACTGTGCCAGCACAGAAAACATCTCCCATCGTGTTCTAGAAGTTGCAGAGATGACGGCCAAGTGTTTGGCAGGAAGAAAAGAAAAGTTGTCCAAAACAGCTTCCAATCGAATGTTCATGTGATTGGAAAAGTCAGGAGAGTGCAAAGGTACTGTTTTCTATCAGTTGGCAAGCTGCGCACACAATCCCAGCGTTGTACAGCTTGCTTCTTCACCTTCCCGAAGCTGCCGCTCTCTCCGGCTCCCGGAGGCGAAGAAGCGGCTTCTTCGCGCAAAGACGACTGTGCCGCTCTCAGTGCTCTCCTTAGCGCGGCTTCTGCCGAAAGACGCCCGGGAGCGGCTCTTAGCTCCGGACAGCATCCTACCTTCATATTTTGCGTCTTTTGTAGTCTACATCTTAGCAAAAAGCTTTTCCACTATGTCTGGCTAGGAAAAAATGTGCCAGCACAGAAAACATCTCCCATCGTGTTCTAGAAGTTGCAGAGATGTCTGCCAAGTTTTTGGCAGGAAGAAAAGAAAAGTTGTCCAAAACAGCTTCCAATCGAATGTTCATGTGATTGGAAAAGTCAGGAGAGTGCAAAGGCACTGTTTTGTATCATTTGCCAAGCTGCGCACACAATCCCAGCGTTGTACAGCTTGCTTCTTCACCTTCCCGAAGCTGCTGCTCTCTCCGACTCTCGGAGCCGAAGAAGCGGCTTCTTCGCACAAAGACGATTGTGCCGCTCACAGTGCTCTCCTTAGCGCGGCTTCTGCCGAAAGACGCCCGGGAGCGGCTCTTAGCTCCGGACAGCATCCTACCTTCGTCTTTAGCATCTTTTGTAGTCTACATCTTAGCAAAAAGCTTTTCCACTATGTCTGGCTAGGAAAAACTGTGCCAGCACAGAAAACATCTCCCATCGTGTTCTAGAAGCTGCAGAGATTTCTGCCAAGTGTTTGGCAGGAAGAAAAGTTGTCCATAACAGCTTCCAATCGTATGTTCATGTGATTGGAAAAGTCAGGAGAGTACAAAGGCACTGTTTTGTATCAGTTGGCAAGCTGCGCACACAATCCCAGTGTTGTACAGCTTGCTTCTTCACCTTACCGAAGCTGCCGCTCTCTCCGGCTCCCGGAGGCGAAGAAGCGGCTTCTTCGCGCAAAGACGACTGTGCCGCTCACAGTGCTCTCCTTAGCGCGGCTTCTGCCGAAAGACGCCCGGGAGCGGCTCTTAGCTCCGGACAGCATCCTACCTTCGTCTTTAGCGTCTTTTGTAGTCTACATCTTTGCAAAAGGCTTTTCCACTATTTTTGGCTAGGAAAAACTGTGCCAGCACAGAAAACATCTCCCATCGTTTTCTTGAAGTTTCAGAGATGTCTTCTAAGTTTTTGGCAGGAAGAAAAGGAAAGTTGTCCAAAACAGCTTCAAATCGAATGTTCATGTGATTGGAAAAGTCAGGAGAGTGCAAAGGCACTGTTTTCTATCAGTTGGCAAGCTGCGCACACAATCCCAGCGTTGTACAGCTTGCTTCTTCACCTTCCCGAAGCTGCTGCTCTCTCCGACTCCCGGAGCCGAAGAAGCGGCTTCTTCGCACAAAGACGATTGTGCCGCTCACAGTGCTCTCCTTAGCGCGGCTTCTGCCGAAAGACGCCCGGGAGCGGCTCTTAGCTCTGGACAGCATCCTACCTTCATCTTTAGCGTCTTTTGTAGTCTACATCTTAGCAAAAAGCTTTTCCACTATGTCTGGCTTGGAAAAACTGTGCCAGCACAGAAAACATCTCCCATCGTGTTCTAGAAGTTGCAGAGATTTCTGCCAAGTGTTTGGCAGGAAGAAAAGAAAAGTTGTCCAAAACAGCTTCCAATCGAATGTTCATGCGATTGGAAAAGTCAGGAGAGTGCAAAGGTACTGTTTTGTATCAGTTGGCAAGCTGCGCACACAATCCCAGCGTTGTACAGCTTGCTTCTTCATTTTCCCGAAACTGCCGCTCTCTCCGGCTCCCGGAGGCGAAGAAGCGGCTTCTTCGCGCAAAGACGACTGTGCCGCTCACAGTGCTCTCCTTAGCGCGGCTTCTGCCGAAAGACGCCCGGGAGCGGCTCTTAGCTCCGGACAGCATCCTACCTTCGTCTTTTGCGTCTTTTGTAGTCTACATCTTAGCAAAAAGCTTTTCCACTATGTCTGGCTTGGAAAAACTGTGCCAGCACAGAAAACATCTCCCATCGTGTTCTAGAAGTTTCAGAGATGACTGCCAAGTGTTTGGCAGGAAGAAAAGAAAAGTTGTCCAAAACAGCTTCCAATCGAATGTTCATGTGATTGGAAAAGTCAGGAGAGTGCAAAGGTACTGTTTTGTATCAGTTGGCAAGCTGCGCACACAATCCCAGCATTGTACAGCTTGCTTCTTCACCTTCCCGAAGCTGCCGCTCTCTCCGGCTCCCGGAGGCGAAGAAGCGGCTTCTTCACGCAAAGACGACTGTGCCGCTCACAGTGCTCTCCTTAGCGCGGCTTCTGCCGAAAGACGCCCGGGAGCGGCTCTTAGCTCCGGACAGCATCCTACCTTCGTCTTTAGCGTCTTGTAGTCTACATGTCAGCAAAAAGCTTTTCCACTATGTCTGGCTTGGAAAAACTGTGCCAGCAGAGAAAACATCTCCCATCGTATTCTAGAAGTTGCAGAGATGTCTGCCAAGTGTTTGGCAGGAAGAAAAGTTTTCCAAAACAGCTTCTAATCGAATGTTCATGTGATTGGAAAAGTCAGGAGAGTGCAACGGTACTGTTTTTTATCAGTTGGCAAGCTGCGCACACAATCCCAGCGTTGTACAGCTTGCTTCTTCACCTTCCCGAAGCTGCCGCTCTCTCCAGCTCCCGGAGGCGAAGAAGCGGCTTCTTCGCGCAAAGACGACTGTGCCGCTCACAGTGCTCTCCTTAGCGCGGCTTCTGCCGAAAGACGCCCGGGAGCGGCTCTTAGCTCCGGACAGCATCCTACCTTCATATTTTGCGTCTTTTGTAGTCTACATCTTAGCAAAAAGCTTTTCCACTATGTCTGGCTAGGAAAAAATGTGCCAGCACAGAAAACATCTCCCATCGTGTTCTAGAAGTTGCAGAGATGTCTGCCAAGTGTTTGGCAGGAAGAAAAGAAAAGTTGTCCAAAACAGCTTCCAATCGAATGTTCATGTGATTGGAAAAGTCAGGAGAGTGCAAAGGCACTGTTTTGTATCAGTTGGCAAGCTGCGCACACAATCCCAGCGTTGTACAACTTGCTTCTTCACCTTCCCGAAGCTGCTGCTCTCTCCGACTCCCGGAGGCGAAGAAGCGGCTTCTTCGCACAAAGACGATTGTGCCGCTCACAGTGCTCTCCTTAGCGCGGCTTCTGCCGAAAGACGCCCGGGAGCGGCTCTTAGCTCCGGACAGCATCCTACCTTCGTCTTTAGCATCTTTTGTAGTCTACATCTTAGCAAAAAGCTTTTTCACTATGTCTGGCTAGGAAAAACTGTGCCAGCACAGAAAATATCTCCCATCGTGTTCTAGAAGCTGCAGAGATTTCTGCCAAGTGTTTGGCAGGAAGAAAAGAAAAGTTGTCCATAACAGCTTCCAATCGTATGTTCATGTGATTGGAAAAGTCAGGAGAGTACAAAGGCACTGTTTTGTATCAGTTGGCAAGCTGCGCACACAATCCCAGCGTTGTACAGCTTGCTTCTTCACCTTCCCGAAGCTGCCGCTCTCTCCGACTCCCGGAGCCGAAGAAGCGGCTTCTTCGCGCAAAGACGATTGTGCCGCTCACAGTGCTCTCCTTAGCGCGGCTTCTGCCGAAAGACGCCCGGGAGCAGCTCTTAGCTCCGGACAGCATCCTACCTTCGTCTTTAGCATCTTTTGTAGTCTACATTTCAGCAAAAAGCTTTTCCACTATGTCTGGCTTGGAAAAACTGTGCCAGCACAGAAAACATCTCCCATCGTGTTCTAGAAGTTGCAGAGATGTCTGCCAAGTGTTTGGCAGGAAGAAAAGAAAAGTTGTCCAAAACAGCTTTCAATCGAATGTTCATGCGATTGGAAAAGTCAGGAGAGTGCAAAGGTACTGTTTTGTATCAGTTGGCAAGCTGCGCACACAATCCCAGCGTTGTACAGCTTGCTTCTTCATTTTCCCGAAGCTGCCGCTCTCTCCGGCTCCCGGAGGCGAAGAAGCGGCTTCTTCGCGCAAAGACGACTGCGCCGCTCACAGTGCTCTCCTTAGAGCGGCTTCTGCTGAAAGACGCCCGGGAGCGGCTCTTAGCTCCGGACAGCATCCTACCTTCGTCTTTAGCGTCTTTTGTAGTCTACATCTTAGCAAAAAGCTTTTCCACTATGTGTGGCTAGGAAAAACTGTGCCAGCACAGAAAACATCTCCCATCGTGTTCTAGAAGTTGCAGAGATGACTGCCAAGTGTTTGGCAGGAAGAAAAGAAAAGTTGTCCATAACAGCTTCCAATCGAATGTTCATGTGATTGGAAAAGTCAGGAGAGTGCAAAGGTACTGTTTTCTATCAGTTGGCAAGCTGCGCACACAATCCCAGCGTTTTACAGCTTGGTTTTCACCTTCCTGAAGCTGCCGCTCTCTCCGGCTCCCGGAGGCGAAGAAGCGGCTTCTTCGCGCAAAGATGACTGTGCCGCTCACAGTGCTCTCCTTAGCGCGGCTTCTGCCGAAAGACGCCCGTGAGCGGCTCTTAGCTCCGGACAGCATCCTACCTTCGTCTTTAGCGTCTTGTAGTCTACATGTCAGCAAAAAGCTTTTCCACTATGTCTGGCTTGGAAAAACTGTGCCAGCAGAGAAAACATCTCCCATCGTATTCTAGAAGTTGCAGAGATGTCTGCCAAGTGTTTGGCAGGAAGAAAAGTTTTCCAAAACAGCTTCTAATCGAATGTTCATGTGATTGGAAAAGTCAGGAGAGTGCAACGGTACTGTTTTTTATCAGTTGGCAAGCTGCGCACACAATCCCAGCGTTGTACAGCTTGCTTCTTCACCTTCCCGAAGCTGCTGCTCTCTCCGACTCCCGGAGCCGAAGAAGCGGCTTCTTCGCACAAAGACGATTGTGCCGCTCACAGTGCTCTCCTTAGCGCGGCTTCTGCCGAAAGACGCCCGGGAGCGGCTCTTAGCTCCGGACAGCATCCTACCTTCGTCTTTAGCATCTTTTGTAGTCTACATCTTAGCAAAAAGCTTTTTCACTATGTCTGGCTAGGAAAAACTGTGCCAGCACAGAAAACATCTCCCATCGTGTTCTAGAAGCTGCTGAGATTTCTGCCAAGTGTATGGCAGGAAGAAAAGAAAAGTTGTCCATAACAGCTTCCAATCGTATGTTCATGTGATTGGAAAAGTCAGGAGAGTACAAAGGCACTGTTTTGTATCAGTTGGCAAGCTGCGCACACAATCCCAGCGTTGTACAGCTTGCTTCTTCACCTTCCCGAAGCTGCCGCTCTCTCCGACTCCCGGAGCCGAAGAAGCGGCTTCTTCGCGCAAAGACGATTGTGCCGCTCACAGTGCTCTCCTTAGCGCGGCTTCTGCCGAAAGACGCCCGGGAGCAGCTCTTAGCTCCGGACAGCATCCTACCTTCGTCTTTAGCATCTTTTGTAGTCTACATTTCAGCAAAAAGCTTTTCCACTATGTCTGGCTTGGAAAAACTGTGCCAGCAGAGAAAACATCTCCCATCGTATTCTAGAAGTTGCAGAGATGTCTGCCAAGTGTTTGACAGGTTGAAAAGGAAAGATGTCCAAAAAAGTTTCCAATGGAATGTTCATGTGATTGGAAAAGTCAGGAGAGTGCAAAAGTACTGTTTTCTATCAGTTAACATGCTGCGCACACAATCCCAGTGTTGTACAGCTTTCTTCTTCACCTTTCCGAAGCTGCCGCTCTCTCCGGCTCCCGGAGGGGAAGAAGCGGCTTCTTCGCGCAAAGACGATTGTGCCGCTCACAGTGCTCTCCTTAGCGCGGCTTCTGCCGAAAGACGCCCGGGAGCGGCTCTTAGCTCCGGACAGCATCCTACCTTCGTCTTTAGCGTCTTTTGTAGTCTACATCTTAGAAAAACGCTTTTCCTCTATGTCTGGCTAGGAAAAACTGTGCCAGCACAGAAAACATCTCCCATCGTGTTCTAGAAGTTTCAGAGATGTCTGCAAAGTGTTTGGCAGGAAGAAAAGAAAAGTTGTCCAAAAAAGCTTCCAATCGAATGTTCGTGTGATTGGAAAAGTCAGGAGAGTGCAAAGGTACTGTTTTCTATCAGTTGGCAAGCTGCGCACACAATCCCAGTGTTTTACAGCTTGCTTCTTCACCTTCCCGAAGCTGCCACTCTCTCCGGCTCCCGGAGTTGAAGAAGCGGCTTCTTCGCGCAAAGACGACTGTGCCGCTCACAGTGCTCTCCTTAGCGCGGCTTCTGCCGAAAGACGCCCGGGAGCGGCTCTTAGCTCCGGACAGCATCCTACCTTCGTCTTTAGCGTCTTTTGTAGTCTACACCTTAGCAAAAGGCTTTTCCACTATGTCTGGCTAGGAAAAACTTAACTAGCACAGAAAACATCTCCCATCGTCTTCTAGACGTTGCACGGAGGTCTCCCAAGTGTTTGTCAGGAAGAAAAGAAAAGTTGTCCAAAACAGCTTCCAATCGTATGTTCATGTGATTGGAAAAGTCAGGAGAGTGCAAAGGCACTGTTTTGTATCAGTTGACAAGCTGCGCACACAATCCCAGCATTGTACAGCTTGCTTCTTCACCTTCCCGAAGCTGCCGCTCTCTCCGGCTCCCGGAGCCGAACAAGCGGCTTCTTGGCGCAAAGACGATTGTGCCGCTCACAGTGCTCTCCTTAGCGCGGCTTCTTGCGAAAGACGCCCGGGAGCGGCTCTTAGCTGCCGAGAGCATCCTACCTTCGTCTTTAGCGTCTTTTGTAGTCTACATCTCAGCAAAAAGCTTTTCCACTATGTCTGGCTTGGAAAAACTGTGCCAGCACAGAAAACATCTCCCATCCTGTTCTAGAAGTTTCAGAGATGTCTGCCAAGTGTTTGGCAGGAAGAAAAGAAAAGTTGTCCAAAACAGCTTCCAATCGAATGTTCATGTGATTGGAAAAGTCAGGAGAGTGCAACGGTACTGTTTTCTAACAGTTAACAAGCTGCGCACACAATCCTAGTGTTGTACAGCTTGCTTCTTCACCTTCCCGAAGCTGCCGCTCTCTCCGGCTCCCGGAGCCGGAGAAGCGGCTTCTTCGCGCAAAGACGACTGTGCCGCTCACAGTGCTCTCCTTAGCGCGGCTTCTGCCGAAAGACGCCAGGGAGCGGCTCTTAGCTCCGGACAGCATCCTACCTTCGTCTTTAGCGTCTTTTGTAGTCTACATCTTAGCAAAAAGCTTTTCCACAATGTCTGGATAGGAAAAACTGTGCCAGCACAGAAAACATCTCCCATCATGTTCTAGAAGTTGCAGAGATGTCTGCCAAGTGTTTGGCAGGAAGAAAAGAAAAGTTGTCCAAAACAGCTTCCAATCGTATGTTCATGTGATTGGAAAAGTCAGGAGAGTGCAAAGGCACTGTTTTGTATCAGTTGGTAAGCTGCGCACACAATCCCAGCGTTGTACAGCTTGCTTCTTCACCTTACCGAAGCTGCCGCTCTCTCCGTCTCCCGGAGCCGAAGAAGCGGCTTCTTCACGCAAAGGCGATTGTGCCGCTCACAGTGCTCTCCTTAGCGCGGCTTCTGCCGAAAGACGCCCGGGAGCGGCTCTTAGCTCCGGACAGCATCGTACCTTCGTCTTTAGCGCCTCTTCTCGTCCACATCTTAGCAAAAAGCTTTTCCACTATGTCTGTCTTGGAAAAAACTGTGCCAGCACAGAAAACCTCTCCTAACGTGTTCTAGACAATGCACGGAGGTGTGTCGAGTGTTTTGAAAGAATGGAATGAAACTTCTCCAAAACAGCTTCCAATCGAATGTTCATGTGATTGGAAAAGTCAGGAGAGTGCAAAGGTACTGTTTTCTATCAGTTGGCAAGCTGCGCACACAATCCCCGTGTTGTACAGCTTCCTTCTTCACCTTTCCGAAGGTGCCGCTCTCTCCAGCTCCCGAAGGCGAAGAAGCGGCTTCTTCTTGCAAAGACGATTGTGCCGCTCACAGTGCTCTCCTAAGCGGGGCTTCTGCAGAAAACGCCCAGGCGCGGCGCTTAGCTCCGGAGGGCATCGTACCTTCGTCTTTAGCGTCTCTTCTCGTCCACATCTTAGCAAAAAGCTTTTCTACTATGTCTGGCAGGAAAAAACTTTGCCAGCACAGAAAACATCTCCCATCGTGTTCTAGACGTTGCAAAGAGGTCTGCCAAGTGTTTGGCAGGAAGAAAAGAAAAGTTGTCCAAATCAGCTTCCAATCGAATATTCATGTGATTGGAAATGTCAGGAGAGTGCAAAGGTACTGTTTTCTATCAGTTGGCAAGCTGCGCACACAATCCCAGTGTTGTACGGCTTCTTTCTTCACCTTTCCGAAGGTGCCGCTCTCTCCGGCTCCCGAAGGCGAAGAAGCGGCTTCTTCGCGCAAAGACGATTGTGCTGCTCACAGTTCTCTCCTTAGCGCGGCTTCTGCAGAATGACGCTTGGGAGCGGCTCTCAGCTCCGGAGAGCATCGTACCTTCGTCTTTAGCCTCTCTTCTCGTTCACATCTTAGCAAAAAACTTTTCCACTATGTCTGGCAGGAAAAACAGAAAACATCTCCCATCGTGTTCTAGACGTTGCACGGAGGTGTGCCGAGTGTTTTGGAAGAAGGGCATGAAACTTGTCCAAAACAGCTTCCAATCGAATGTTCATGTGATTGGAAAAGTCAGGAGAGTTCAAAGGTACTGTTTTCTATCAGTTGGCAAGCTGCGCACACAATCCCAGTGTTGTACGGCTTCTTTCTTCACCTTTCCGAAGGTGCCGCTCTCTCCGGCTCCCGAAGGCGAAGAAGCGGCTTCCTCGCGCAAAGATGATTGTGCTGCTCACAGTGCTCTCCTTAGCGCGGCTTCTGCAGAATGACGCTTGGGAGCGGCTCTCAGCTCCGGAGAGCATCGTACCTTCTTCTTTAGCCTCTCTTCTCGTTCACATCTTAGCAAAAAACTTTTCCACTATGTCTGGCAGGAAAAACAGAAAACATCTCCCATCGTGTTCTAGACGTTGCACGGAGGTGTGCCGAGTGTTTTGGAAGAAGGGCATGAAACTTGTCCAAAACAGCTTCCAATCGAATTTTCAAGTTATTGGAAAAGTCAGGAGAGTTCAAAGGTACTGTTTTCTATCAGTTGGCAAGCTGCGCACACAATCCCAGTGTTGTACAGCTTCCTTCTTCACCTTTCCGAAGGTGCCGCTCTCTCCGGCTCCCGAAGACGAAGAAGCGGCTTCTTCGCGCAAAGACGATTGTGCCGCTCACAGTGCTCTCCTTAGCGCGGCTTCTGCCGAAAGACGCCCCGGGGGGCTCCGTAAATTCCAATTCAATTTTTAGGCTCGAGAAACCAAATGGTATACTTGCAGCAGTAGGGCGGGACATTGAACTGGACTTTCTCCTTTTAGAGAGAATTTAATCAAAAATTTTCACCGGAATCAGAGCAGGCTGTAAAACAAGAAAAGTGTCCTGAAAATAAGCCACCCTTATCCTCTTAGTCTTGCTTGTTGTGATTGGCCAAGAATGAAATGTGTCAACTCTGTGTTTCTGGGTATCACATCAGTAACAGGTACTTCAGCTGCTGTACTTCTCTCCCAAAGTTAAGAACAGAATCCAAGGAATTGTGATTCCATGGTCTCAATTCACCCTATAGTGCCGAAAAAGGAGTGGAAGGTGCACGGGTCAATTAACTTGAATGGCCTATGTAAATCAGCGGCCACTGATTTCCTGAAGGCTTCAACAGGTTAGTTGCCTATGTTTTTCTTGGAATTGTTTGAACCTTTGGTCATGTTTTTCTTGGGATTCTTTGACCCTTTCCCCATTATGTCAGCCTTTGCTCTCAAGCCTTTGCTGATATTTCCAATATCTCGGTAGCCTGGAAAAGTGTTGTCTTGATTGATCACATCATGATTCCCTTCCAAGGGTTGTTTGTCTCAAGTCTCAGTTTGGCTGGTTTTCTGCTAGTTGATTGTCAGAAGGCAGCAGGTGTTTTGTAAGAGCAAGTACACAATCCCATAGCTTGCTTTTCTTTGGATTTGGCCTGTCTAGAAAATGGAATGACTGAACATCTCTGAGAGGCTTTTCTCTCCCCATTAGGTTTCACTGGAAGGGCAGATGCAAGTCGTCTACCTAAAGTCTTGGCACAGAAGAAAGTAGTGGTTTGCTGCTGCATAGAGCTAGAAGCTTAAAAAAGGAAGGCCTTGGGCTGAGGCCCATTACTTTGGCTAAGTAGAAAAGGACTGTAGGAAGGTGAGGCAGCTGAATTCGAGGTAGATCAACAAGTTCTAGAAGCGTCGTGTGTTCACAGCGTGGTGCATGGTGGTTGGTTGAATTGTGTTTTTTATGGCTTAAAGCTATGGAACTGATAAAGGCCTGAGTGTTTCAAAAGCCTGGTTTTTGCAAGAAAGCAGCTCTCCTTTGCATCTGCCTGGGGACTCTGCATCACCACGGACCCTCACTGCCAGTTTTCCAAGGAGATGATCAGTAGGAATGTTGCAGAGCTGCTGTGTGCATCTGAATGGAATGGCAGAGAGCGAAGCGCTGGACATTTCTGGCTTTAGTACAATGCTGCTGCATTGGTGCCAGTTGAGTTGGTTTTCCATCAGTGGCCTTTCTCTCTAGAAGTACACTGCCCAGAGTATTTGATGCCATTTCCTTCCTGTTGTTTTCATACCTTCCTTCAGTTGAAAGGATGATACAACCTTTCCATTTTGAAGATCCCTGTTAGGAAACACTATGCCAGAGGAGTCATCGCTCCCTTTTCTTCTGCCTCCTTTGTCATTTTCAGAAACTCATTTCAAATTTCTGCTCATGTCAAGAAGAATACTGAGACTACTTAGCAGGGTTGACGCTCTCAGCTGCTTTCCTCTTTCCTACTGCTTCATACTGGATGTGACTTCAAGGCCTCGTTTTGTCATCTGCATTTTGCCGTGATCCAAAGCTAAATATTCCAGGCCTGTGAACACAAAAAGAACTCTTAGTCTTTTGCAAGAACTACCCCTAGGAGGATTTGTGTTCACTTTGATCTCTACAGTGTTTCAGAAAAAAGGAGATTGTACTCTCTTCTTGTGTACTCTCTTCTTGTGCTCTCATTTCCCTCTCTCTGCCATGCATGCCCTAGTTAATCTACCGGCGTGACTCATTTGGCATCATCTCACGGTGCAAATTCTGCATAGTTTCATGTCCTTACAAATGCCAGTTGCCAAGGAGCCTATCTAACCATTCAAGGGGCAAAGAATTGTAGGGCTGGCCAGTTCAGGTGCTGAAACTGTAAGTCATGCCATATCAAAGTGACAGAGCAAATCAATTGATCTAGGACTTTCAGCTGGACACCTCTGAGAATAGCAGCTTGTCAGCAATGACACAGCCATCTTCCTAGCTGTATTCCAGAAAGAGGAAAGGGACACCTTCAATGGTTAATATGTTTGGCATGAGAAAACAGCAAAAAATGTACCGCAAAATACTTGAGTCAGATCAAGTGCGTTTCTCTAGTGAGAATTTTGCACTTGCTCTTTCTTGTCTGTGCCTTTACTTTTCACAGAAGACAGGGGAGCATTTAATTATTACTGTTCTTTTGTTTTCTTTTGTTGGCCTCCTCTTTCCACCTGCAATTAACAAATTTGCCTTTCTTTACTGGCTTCTCTTTCTTTACTTCTACAAGTTGACATGAGGTCATCCAACCTTATCATCAATGTTCTCAGACAGTGGAGAGAAGTAGAAGGTACAGCTAAATGGATAAAAGAAACCCAGAAAAATAGACAGGTTTTTACAGTCTTCTGTGAGAACATTAGGACACAAGATGTCTTTGAACTGAGTAATGCTCTATTGATTTAACTTTTAGTCCACTCGCTACTATTATTACACGCGTTTGGCCTTTAGTACAGAGCCTTGGAACTAATCCAGGCCAATACTTTGGCTAATTTTATTTCTAGTGAGGACTTTGTTTCTTAAGGAATAGTCCAGAGAAAGAGCGTCCACGGTACGGTTACGGGTCATAAATTCTGGTACAGTGTGTGCTGGTAATACGTCTAGGAAAGAAAGGTTTGAAGGAAAGAAAGGTTTGAAGGAAAGAAAGGTTTGACATCTTTTTTGACTTTCAAATGGAACCATTATTTGAAAAGCCTAAGAGCTGCGGCTCCCCCCCCACCCCACACCCCAAGTACTTCTCTTTGCACTGTTACTCAGGGATTACATATAAAAGCCCACCCTGTAAAATACGTTGCAGATACTTTGCAAGAAGTGCAGCTTAGCAGCTAGAGATGATAACGTGGGTTAAATAACATTGCTTCTGCAGTGATGGAAACTCTGTCTACGCAGACATACTCAACAAAGGTTACGATGGCTTAGCTCCCGTGCTCAAGTTAACGTGCATTTTAGAACTTCCCAAGAAGGTGAATTCAACCTCCTTCATTGCTCTCTGCTGGAGTCCCAAGAGAATTTCCGTCTGCTTTTTGTCATTTGCAGCTGTCACTGCTTAGCTCTTGAACATGAGACTCCCTCATGACTGATGAAAGTTGTCTAGTTAAGAGTGGCTGAAAGACATGGTCTTGCTCTAGAAGGAGATGAGAAGGTTTCTGCAGTCTTTGTCAACTCTACTGCTTGTGATTTCTATAAAAAACCAGTGGGAAGTTTTCTGAAGGCAGTCCAAAAGCTGGCAATATGGACAGCTTACAGCCGAACACTTGCTGCAGTGCAACCATGGTGACACCAGAAAGGACTTCAAAAATTTAAAAGGGCAAACAAAGCAGTTGGAAGGAAAAGAACATGAACCATTATTCCATTTTTCTAATCTATCTTTCTTTCAATCATCATTTTCGTGCAGTTTCGCGGCTTGCGTTGGTATCCCTCCAAAGGAATCTGAGACAGAGTAAGCTTTTGAATGGAGTAGAAGTGAGAAACGCAGGCCAAGTTTCCTTTTTTGCCATCAAATACCAGTTACGCTTGAACTACCCTTTGCTTAAGGTGCTTAGCTTACACTAAGAATTGATTAGCACATTTGGATGTGAGCAAATTTTACTGTCATGACTGAGTAAATTTTGCTGTCACTCAATTTTACTGTCGTCTGAAGAGCAATGTTTGTGTCAAAAGAGTATTTTGTCTCCTGTATCTGCAGCAGGTAAGCCTTTTGCTGTCAGCAGTGTTGCTTAACCTTTCATGTCATATCCCTCTTCACATCCATCTTCTGCTCAAGGCTTATTAATCTACTTTAGAATTGGCACGTGGAATAAGACTACTTTTCCTTTTTGAAAGCTAATGTCATTTGACCTACTTACAGCAAATAATTCATTAATTGCAAGTCCCCAGCTAGCATCTTTTCGGCATATTCTAACCTTCTAAAGAAGTAACAAAAGCACTCTCCAATACATTACTTCTTAAGCACACAAAATGCTTGCCTCCTTTGCAGTTGGCATCTCTAAAATGAACCACATGTCTGCAGTATTTTAACATGCGCCATATTTAGCCAAGTCATTCATAACAAACAAAAAGCAGTCCCTTCAATTCAGAAAGAGTTTTCAATTGTTCTTGAATATACAAAACATACCCTTATCGTAGGCATTGCATGCAGATTTAATGGTCGTGAAAGCAAACCCTATGTTTCTCTTGTGATAGAAGGGTTTTCCACAGTTTTCCACAATTGTTCTTGGCACACTTTTCTACTGATATGACTGTTAGGAAACTTGAAGGTACTTCTAAGGTACTGTAGTAAGCAGAAAAGGAGGAGAGGTTGTGCCTTATTTCTGGCTTCCTTTGGTTTTCTTTTCGCTTTTCTTCCTCTTGCTCTTTTTCATGTCACCTTTCTAGATATTGTGATTTAGATTGGTAGTTTACTAAGCTTTGTTTTCTGTCGGGAATTCTTGTAAATTCCGAAAGGAACCCAGCTGGTGAATAGGCATCTTGTTATGATTTGCTAGCTGCATAGAAAATCTTCCTGCTGCTCTAAAATGCTTTGATTTGATACGCATTTTTATCACCATTCAAATGAAAAGAGAATGGTTCCTCTAGCCACTGCTTTTGTATTGGATTCAGTTCAGTGTTCGCTAACGGTGCAAAAAAGTCCTGCTGGAAGAAAGGATCTGCATAAAAATTGACCAAGATACGTGCTACATGGGTCTTGGAAATGTCTGAAGTTTGTCTACCTTTCTGGCAGTCTGTCATCACAGCAAGACTTGAGGAGGGCTTTTGCTAGCATTTCTTTGACAGAAAGCAAGAACAAAGCAAGCAAAATGGAGCAGCAAAAGAAGATAGCAGCAAAAGGCACATTATCCCCTCTGTTATTCATGCATCGATGGAGTATACCATCTATGCATACTAATAAATGGGGACTCCAGACAAAGGAGCAAATGCAGATGAATTTCAGGGAAGGAAATTAGTGGAGAGCTAACTGCAGTCCCTCGACTTCACAAGAAATGGTGTCCGATAATCCCAACCAGAAAGAAATAGAACTCCATTTTCAAATGGGTTGCCACCTATGGTCCTCTCTTCTTCCTGTATGAAGGAACTGTGTTTTGAATCAATCTTCAAGATGGGATGGCTAAAGACCTTAGATGCCTCCAATTTTATTTTTTTTTTTTTTTCCAGAAGCAACTGTCTCAAAACCTCTTTAAAGCTGACTTTTTCCCTTAAGATGCCATCATTTAAAAGAGCACCTTTTCTTTTAACAGGGTATTTCAAACATCATTTACGAATTTAGACGAAAAGTAACACTTTTCCTAGTAGTCTTTCATTTTTTGCAGCTCAGTGCTAACATAGGCAGCAAAGAAGAGAACAGAGCACAGCTCTTTCTGGAGCATCTTGAACAAATGCCTTTGCTTATGTTCTAATCATTCACTTCACCAAAATACCTAATGATGAAGAAAAGGTTGTTTACATGGCAATGAATGGGTGTGATTTCTCAAGTAGAATTTGTATCACGTAGATGATACTTGGCAAACAGCAAATGAAGGGGTTTTCTTCAGCTCTCAGACTGATGTTACGTGTGGGTAATTAAAAGAAAAGAGAACAAGAAGGATATTTTTAACATGTGAATTTAATTACACCCCTACCATGGGCATCTGAATTTATTAAAGAAAGATAGGATCATAAACCCTTTGCTGATGGAATGTAGCCTATTCATTGGTTGAAATGAAGCAGGTAGACAGGACATGTGAAATATTTTTTTTGTGGATCAAACATTTATTTTCGAAAGTGATGCTGACAGATGGTGAACTCAACAACTTAGATATTGCCAGTAGACAAGGTTGCATCACTTGCTCCATCAAGTTATGCCTTGGAATGATCATCCAAGGGGATTTGCCCTGCATCTGTGAAAATGTGCCTACCTTTTTCACAATATTTTTGCAGCAGCATTGTTAGGCCTGATCAGATGGTATGTAGGGTGAATTAGCAGCAGCAGCAAGGTGATTGGCCAGGAGAATTTGCTTCAATGGATTTTGAACTCCTGGATATTTTGAAGATTTGTTAAGCCCTGTTTGTCAAACACCACCTTTAAAGGGTGCTAAACAATTGTTCAGGCTGGCTCCTGAAATTCTTTGATATGCAGGATGGCTCCCAGACCCAGGGTGGCACCAGTGCCAAGTCAGGCTGGTTTGTTACTACCAAGTGCCCTGTGCGATCTGCAATCCAGAAGTGGGGGAGGTGAGTTTTGATTGCAAGGTAAGAGGGCTGTGGTTTGTGTTTGGGGGCCTGTGGCTTGGTGGGGCCGGCTGGCCCCTGAAAATCCACAATACGCAGGGTGGTTCGGAGCCCTAAGTTGCCACCAGTTCCAAGTGAGGCTGCTTTGATACTACAACGAGGCTCCTGCAATCTGCCATCCAGAAGCGGAGCAGGCGAGTTTTGTTTGCCAGGGAAAAGGGCCGTGGTTTGTTTTTGGGGGCCTGTGGCTGGGAGTGGCCGGCTGGCTCCTGAAAATCCACAATACGCAGGATGGTTCCCAGACCCAAGGTGGCACCAGTGCCAAGTCGGGCTGGTTTGACAGTGCCAAGTGGCTCCTGCAATCTGCCATCCAGAAGCGGGGCATCTGAATTTTGTTAGCCAGGGAAAAGGGCCGTGGTTTGTGTTTGAGGGCTTGTGGCTGGGAGTGGCCGGCTGGCTCCTGATAATCCACGATACGCAAGATGGTTCCCAGACCAAAGGTGCACCAGTGCCAAGTCGGGCTGGTTTGACAGTGCCAAGTGGCTCCTGCAATCTGCCATCCAGAAGCGGGGCATCTGAATTTTGTTAGCCAGGGAAAAGGGCCGTGGTTTGTGTTTGAGGGCTTGTGGCTGGGAGTGGCCGGCTGGCTCCTGATAATCCACGATACGCAGGATGGTTCCCAGACCAAAGGTGGCACCAGTTCCAAGTCGGGCTGGTTTGATAGTACCAAGTGGCTCCTGCAATCTGCCGTCCAGAAGCAGGGCGGCTGAGTTTTGTTTGCCAGAGAAAAGGGCCGTGGTTTGAGTTTGAGGGCTTGTGGCTGGGAGTGGCCGGCTGGCTCCTGGAAATCCACGATACGCAGGATGGTTCCCAGACCAAAGGTGGCACCAGTTCCAAGTCGGGCTGGTTTGATAGTACCAAGTGGCTCCTGCAATCTGCCATCCAGAAGCGGGGCATCTGAATTTTGTTAGCCAGGGAAAAGGGCTGTGGTTTGTGTTTGGCAGCCTATGGCTGGGAGTGACCGGCTGGCTCCTGAAAATCCACAATACGCAGGATGGTTCCCAGACCCAATGTGGCACCAGTGCCAAGTCGGGCTGGTTTGACAATGCCAAGTGGCTCCTGCAATCTGCCATCCAGAAGCAGGGCAGCTGAGTTTTGTTTGCCAGGGAAAAGTGCCGTGGTTTGTTTTTGGCAGCCTATGGCTGGGAGTGACCGGCTGGCTCCTGAAAATCCACAATACGCAGGATGGTTCGCAGACCCAATGTGGCACCAGTGCCAAGTCGGGCAGGTTTGACAGTGCCAAGTGGCTCCTGCAATCTGCCATCCAGAAACGGGGCATCTGAATTTTGTTAGCCGGGAAAAGGGCCGTGGTTTGTGTTTGGCAGCCTATTGCTGGAAGTGGCCGGCTGGCTCCTGAAAATCCACAATACGCAGGATGGTTCCCAGACCCAAGGTGGCACCAGTGCCAAGTCGGGCTGGTTTGATAGTACCAAGTGGCTCCTGCAATCTGCCATCCAGAAGCAGGGCAGCTGAGTTTTGTTTGTCAGGGAAACGGCGCCGAGGTTTGTTTTTGGGGGCCTGTGGCTGGGAGTGGCCGGCTGGCTCCTGAAAATCCATGATACGCAGGCGAATTCCTAGACCCGAGGTGGCACGAGTGCTATGTCGGGCTGGTTTGACAGTGCCAAGTGGCTCCTGCAATCTGCCATCCAGAAGTGGGACATCTGAATTTTGTTAGCCAGGGAAAATGTGGGATCTCAGCACCTCAGGATGAAGGTGCAGAGTGACCGAGACCACCCTTGGGGGGCTCGGGAGTCCTGGAATGTGTCCAGAAGTGTCTGGTGGCAGGACTTTGATCCCACACAGGAGATGAAACCTGTATGAGGACTGGGAGGATTTCACTGGAGTGAATGGTGAAGGGATAAGTTAGTTAGAGTATAAAACACAGGGTTTAGGATTTTTGTACAGGGGGGACTAAAGAAGTAAGATGGAGGAATTGGGGCGTGTCCTGTCCTTCTTCTTCTTCTTTTTGGCCTCCATCTTCTGTGGAGATGGTGGCACTTTGGGATTGGTCATTACTAGAAGTGCACCGGTTAATAAGGGTAGAAAGTATTGGAGAAAAATTATAAATATTGTACACGTAACTTCGGGTATAAAGATAAGTGACCCCCCAGGGGCTGCGGAGTGTGCCCATGGCTGACTTGCTGTGCAGACCTCTGTCGGGCTGAAAGAAAATCTTTTAGATAAACAATTAATAAACACCGAGACCGAGACAAGATCAGAAGTCTCTCCTCGTCCTTTGAAGCGCGGGCTGTCCAAGGACACCCTGGGCCTTTCCAGGCCACATAAGCAACCCAGAAACTGACAGGAAAAGGGCCGTTATTTGTGTTTGGAGACTATGGCTGGGAGTGGCCGGCTGGCTCCTGAAAATCCACAATACGCAGGATGGTTCCCAGACCCAAGGTGGACCAGTGCCAAGTCGGGCTGGTTTGACAGTGCCAAGTGGCTCCTGCAATCTGCCATCCAGAAGCGGGGCATCTGAATTTTGTTAGCCAGGGAAAAGGGCCGTGGTTTGTGTTTGGCAGCCTATGGCTGGGAGTGGCCGGCTGGCTCCTGAAAATCCACAATACACAGGATGGTTCCCAGACCAAAGGTGGCACCAGTGCCAAGTCGGGCTGGTTTGACAATGCCAAGTGGCTCCTGCAATCTGCCATCCAGAAATGGGGCATCTGAATTTTGTTAGCCAGGGAAAAGGGCCGTGGTTTGTGTTTGGCAGCCTATTGCTGGAAGTGGCCGACTGGCTCCTGAAAATCCACATTACCCAGGATGGTTCCCAGACCCAAGGTGGCCCCAGTTCCAAGTCAGGCTGGTT
Organism: Passerculus sandwichensis; assembly: GCA_031885435.1. Lineage (NCBI taxonomy): Eukaryota > Metazoa > Chordata > Aves > Passeriformes > Passerellidae > Passerculus > Passerculus sandwichensis. The sequence continues at coordinate 28,902,405 of CM063166.1, forward strand.
TGATAGTACCAAGTGGCTCCTGCAATCTGCCATCCAGAAGCAGGGCAGCTGAGTTTTGTTAGCCAGGGAAAAGGGCCGTGGTTTGTGTTTGGCAGCCTATGGCTGGGAGTGACCGGCTGGCTCCTGAAAATCCACAATACGCAGGATGGTTCCCAGACCCAATGTGGCACCAGTGCCAAGTCGGGCTGGTTTGACAATGCCAAGTGTCTCCTGCAATCTGCCATCCAGAAGCAGGGCAGCTGAATTTTGTTTGTCAGGGAAACGGGCCGAGGTTTGTCTTTGGGAACCTGTGGCTGGGAGTGACCGGCTGGCTCCTGAAAATCCATGATATGCGGGCGAGTACCCAGACCCAAGGTGGTACCAGTGCCACGTTGGGCTGGTAAGATAGTACCAAGAGGCTCCTGGTATCTGCCATCCAGAAGCGGGGCATCTGAATTTTGTTAGCCAGGGAAAAGGGCCGTGATTTGTGTTTGGAGCCTATGGCTGGGAGTGGCCGGCTGGCTCCTGAAAATCCACGATACGCAGGATGGTTCCCAGACACAAGGTGGCACCAGTGCCAAGTCGGGCTGGTTTGATAGTACCAAGTGGCTCCTGCAATCTGCCATCCAGAAGCAAAGCGGCTGAGTTTTGTTTGCCAGAGAAACGGGCCCTGGCTTGAGTTTGAGTGCTTGTGGCTAGTAGTGGCCGGCTGGCTCCTGAAAATCCATGATACGCAGGATGGTTCCCAGACCCAAGGTGGCACCAGTGCACAGTCGTGCTGGTTTGACAGTGCCAAGTGGCTCCTGCAATCTGCCATCCAGATGCGGGGCATCTGAATTTTGTTAGCCAGGGAAAAGGGCCGTGGTTTGAGTTTGAGGGCTTGGGGCTAGGAGTGGCCGGCTGGCTCCTGAAAATCCACGATACGCAGGATGGTTCCCAGACCCAAGGTGTCACCAGTGCCAAGTCGGGCAGACCCACCTTGGGTCTGGGAACTCGGCCCTTTTCTCTGGCAAACAAAACTCAGCTGCCCTGCTTCTGGATGGCAGATTGCACGAGCCACTTGGAACTATCAAAGCAGCTCGACTGTGCACTGGTGCCACCTTGGGTCTAAGAATTTGCCCACGTATCATGGATTTTCAGGAGCCAGCCGGCTGCTCCCAGCCACAGGCCCTCAAACAGAAACCACGGCTTTTTTCTCTGGCAAACAAAACTCAGTTGCCCTGCTTCTGGATGGCAGATTGCAGGAGCCACTTGGTACTATCAAACCAGCCAGACTTGGCACTGGTGCCACCTTGGGTCTGGGAACCATCCTGCGTATCGTGGATTTTCAGGAGCCAGCCGGCCACTCCCAGCCACAAGCCCTCAGACTCAAACCACGGCTCTTTTCTCAGGCAAAAAAAACTCAGCTGCCCGGCATCTGGATAACAGATTGCAGGAGCCACTTGGTACTATCAAACCAGCCCGACTTGGCACTGGTGCTACCTTGGGTCTGGGAACCATCCTGCGTATCGTGGATTTTCAGGAGCCAGACGGCTGCTCCCAGCCACAGGCCCCAAAGACGAACCTCGGCCCGTTTCCCTGAAAAACAAAATTCAGCTACCCCGCTTTTGGATTGCAGATTGCAGGAGCCACTTGGTACTATCAAACCAGCCCGACTTTGCACTGGTGCCACCTTGGGTCTGGGGACCATCCTGCGTATCGTGGATTTTCAGGAGCCAGCCGGCCACTCCCAGCCATAGGCTTCCAAACACAAACCACGGCCCTTTTCCCTAACTAACAAATTTCAGATGCCCCGCTTCTCGATGGCAGATTGCAGGAGCCACTTGGTACTATCAAACCAGCCCGACTTGGCACTGGTGCCACCTTGGGTCTGGGAACCATCCTGCGTATCGTGGATTTTCAGGAGCCAGCCGGCCACTGCCAGCTACAGGCCCCCAAACACAAACCACGGCCCTTTTCTCTGGCTAACAAAATTCAGATGCCCTGCATCTGGATGGAAGATTGCAGGAGCCACTTGGCACTGTCAAACCAGCCCGACTTGGCAATGGTCCCACCTTGGGTCTGGGAACCATCCTGCGTATTGTGGATTTTCAGGAGCCAGCCGGCCATTCCTAGCCACAAGCCCTCAAACTCAAACCACGGCCTTTTTCTGAGGCAAACAAAAATCAGATGCCTCGCTTCTGGATGGCAGATTGCAGGAGCCACTTGGCACTGTCAAACCAGCCCGACTTGGCACTGGTGCCACATTGGGTCTGGGAACTCGCCCGCGTATTGTGGATTTTCAGGAGCCAGATGGACACTCATAGCAACAGGCCCCCAAAATCAAACCACGGCCTTTTTCTGTGGCAAACAAAACTCAGCTGCCCCGCTTCTCGATGGCAGATTGCAGGAGCCACTTGGTACTATCAAACCAGCCCGACTTGGCACTGGTGCCACCTTGGGTCTGGGAACCATCCTGCGTATCGTGGATTTTCAGGAGCCAGCCGGCCACTCCCAGCTACAGGCCCCCAAACACAAACCACGGCCCTTTTCTCTGGCAAACAAAACTCAGCTGCCCTGCTTCTGGATGGCAGATTGCACGAGCCACTTGGAACTATCAAAGCAGCTCGACTGTGCACTGGTGCCACCTTGGGTCTAAGAATTTGCCCACGTATCATGGATTTTCAGGAGCCAGCCGGCTGCTCCCAGCCACAGGCCCTCAAACAGAAACCACGGCTTTTTTCTCTGGCAAACAAAACTCAGTTGCCCTGCTTCTGGATGGCAGATTGCAGGAGCCACTTGGTACTATCAAACCAGCCAGACTTGGCACTGGTGCCACCTTGGGTCTGGGAACCATCCTGCGTATCGTGGATTTTCAGGAGCCAGCCGGCCACTCCCAGCCACAAGCCCTCAGACTCAAACCACGGCTCTTTTCTCTGGCAAAAAAAACTCAGCTGCCCGGCATCTGGATAACAGATTGCAGGAGCCACTTGGTACTATCAAACCAGCCCGACTTGGCACTGGTGCTACCTTGGGTCTGGGAACCATCCTGCGTATCGTGGATTTTCAGGAGCCAGACGGCTGCTCCCAGCCACAGGCCTCAAAGACGAACCTCGGCCCGTTTCCCTGAAAAACAAAATTCAGCTACCCCGCTTTTGGATTGCAGATTGCAGGAGCCACTTGGTACTATCAAACCAGCCCGACTTTGCACTGGTGCCACCTTGGGTCTGGGGACCATCCTGCGTATCGTGGATTTTCAGGAGCCAGCCGGCCACTCCCAGCTATAGGCTTCCAAACACAAACCACGGCCCTTTTCCCTAACTAACAAAATTCAGATGCCCCGCTTCTCGATGGCAGATTGCAGGAGCCACTTGGTACTATCAAACCAGCCCGACTTGGCACTGGTGCCACCTTGGGTCTGGGAACCATCCTGCGTATCGTGGATTTTCAGGAGCCAGCCGGCCACTCCCAGCTACAGGCCCCCAAACACAAACCACGGCCCTTTTCTCTGGCTAACAAAATTCAGATGCCCTGCATCTGGATGGAAGATTGCAGGAGCCACTTGGCACTGTCAAACCAGCCCGACTTGGCACTGGTGCCACTTTGGGTCTGGGAACCATCCTGCGTATTGTGGATTTTCAGGAGCCAGCCGGCCACTCCTAGCCACAAGCCCTCAAACTCAAACCACGGCCTTTTTCTGAGGCAAACAAAAATCAGATGCCTCGCTTCTGGATGGCAGATTGCAGGAGCCACTTGGCACTGTTAAACCAGCCCGACTTGGCACTGGTGCCACATTGGGTCTGGGAACTCGACCGCGTATTGTGGATTTTCAGGAGCCAGATGGACACTCATAGCAACAGGCCCCCAAAATCAAACCACGGCCTTTTTCTGTGGCAAACAAAACTCAGCTGCCCCGCTTCTCGATGGCAGATTGCAGGAGCCACTTGGTACTATCAAACCAGCCCGACTTGGCACTGGTGCCACCTTGGGTCTGGGAACCATCCTGCGTATCGTGGATTTTCAGGAGCCAGCCGGCCACTCCCAGCTACAGGCCCCCAAACACAAACCACGGCCCTTTTCTCTGGCTAACAAAATTCAGATGCCCTGCATCTGGATGGAAGATTGCAGGAGCCACTTGGCACTGTCAAACCAGCCCGACTTGGCACTGGTCCCACCTTGGGTCTGGGAACCATCCTGCGTATTGTAGATTTTCAGGAGCCAGCCGGCCCCTTCCAGCCATAGGCTGCCAAAAACAAACCACGGCCCTTTTCCCTGCGAAACAAAATTCAGATGCCCTGCTTCTGGATGGCAGATTGCAGGAGCCACTTGGCACTTTCAAGCCAGCCTGACTTGGCACTGGTCTCACCTTAGGTTTGGGAATCATCCTGCGTATTGTGGATTTTCAGGAGCCAGCCGGCCTCTCCAATCCACAAGCCCTCAAACTCAAACCACGGCCCGTTAATCTGGCAAACAAAACTCAGCTACCCTGCTTCTGGATGGCAGATTGTAGGAGCCACTTGGCCCTTTCAATGCAGCCCAACTTGGAACTGGTGCCACCTTGGGTCTGGGAACCATCCTGCGTGTCGTGGATTTTCAGGAGCCAGCCGGCCACTCCTAGCCCCAAGCCCTCAAACTCAAACCACAGCCCTTTTCTCTGGCAAACAAAACTCAGCTGCCCTGCTTCGGGATGGCAGATTGCAGGAGCCACTTGGTACTATCAAACCAGGCACACTTGGCACTGCTGCCACCTTGGGTCTGTGAACCATCCTGCGTATTGTGGATTTTCAGGAGCCAGCCGGCCACTCCCAGCCATAGGATGCCACACACAAACCACGGCCCTTTTCCCTGGCAAACAAAATTCAGATGCCCCGCTTCCGGATGGCAGATAGCAGGAGCCACTTGGCACTGTCAAACCAGCCTGACTTGGCACTGGTGCCACCTTGGGTCTGGGAACCATCCTGCGTATTGTGGATTTTCAGGAGCCAGCCGGCCACTCCCAGCCATAGGCTGCCAAACACAAACCACGGCCCTTTTCCCTGGCTAACAAATATCAGATGCCCCGCTTCTGGATGGCAGATTGCAGGAGCCACTTGGCACTGTCAAACCAGCCCGACTTGGAACTGGTGCCACCTTGGGTCTGGCAACCATTTTGGATATCGTGGATTTTCAGGAGCCAGCCAGCCAGTCCCAGCCATAGGCTTCCAAACTCAAACCACAGCCCTTTTCCCTAGGAAATAAAACAAAGATGCCCCGCTTCTGGATGGCAGATTGCAGGAGCCACTTGGCACTTTCAAGACAGCCTGACTTGGCACTGGTGCCCCCTTGGGTCTGGGAACCATCTTGCGTATAGTTGATTTTCAAGAGTCAGCTGGCCACTCAAAGCCAGAGGCACCCAAAAACATACCTCGGCGCGTTTCCCTGAAAAACAAAATTCAGCTACCCCGCTTTTGGATGGCAGATTGCAGGAGCCAGTTGGTACCATCAAACCAGCCCGACTTGGCCCTTGTGCCACCTTTGATCTGGGAACCATCCTGCGTATCGTGGATTTTCAGGAGCCAGCCGGCAACTCCCAGCCATAGGCTGCAAAACACAAACCACGGCCCTTTTCGCTGGCTAACAAAATTCAGATGCCACGCTTCTGGATGGCAGATTGCAGGAGCCACTTTGCACTGTCAAACCTGCCCAACTTGGAACTGGTGCCATCTTGGATCTAGGAAGTCGCCTGCGTATCATGGATTTTCAGGAGCCAGCTGGCCACTCCAAGCCACAGGCCCCCAAAAACAAACCCCGGCCTGTTTCCCTGGCAAACAAAATTCAGTTACCCTGCTTCTGGATGGCAGTTTTCAGGAGGCACTTGGTACTATCAAACCAGCCCAACTTGGCACTGGTGCCACCTTGGGTCTGGGAACTATCCTGGGTATCGTGGATTTTCAGGAGCCAGCCGGCCACTCCCAGCCACAGGCCCCCAAACACAAACCGCGGCCCGTTTCCCTGAAAAACAAAACTCACCTTCCCCGCTTCTGGATGGCAGATTGCAGGAGCCACTTGGCACTGTCAAACCACCCCGGCTTGGAACTGGTGCCACCTTGGGTCGGGGAACCATCCTGCGTATTGTGGATTTTCAGGAGCCAGCCGGCCACTCCCAGCCACAAGCCCTCAAACTCAAACCACGGCCCTTTTCTCTTGCAAACAAAACTCAGCTGCCCTGCTTCTGGTTGGCAGATTGCAGGAGCCACTTGGCACTATCAAACCAGCCCGACTTTCACTGGTGCTACCTTGGGTCTGGGAACCATCCTGCGTATTGTGGATTTTCAGGAGCCAGCCGGCCACTCCCAGCCACAGGCCCCCAAAAACAATCCTCGGCCCATTTCCCTGAAAAACAAAATTCAGCTACCCCACTATTGGATGGCAGATTGAAGGAGCCACATGGTACCATCAAACCAGCCTGACTTGGCACTGGTGCTACATTGGGTCTGGGAACCATCCTGCGTATCGCGGATTTTCAGGAGCCAGCCGGCCGCTCCCAGCCACAGGCCCCAAACACAAACCACGGCCCTTTTCCCTGGCTAACAAAATTCAGCTTCCCTGCTTCTGGACGGCAGATTGCAGGAGCCACTTGGCACTGGCGCCACCTTGGGTCTGGGAACCATCCTGCGTATTGTGGATTTTCAGGAGCCAGCCGGCCACTCCCAGCCATAGGCTGCCAAACACAAACCACGGCCCTTTTCCCTGGCTAAAAAAATTCAGATGCCCCGCTTCTGGATGGCAGATTGCAGGAGCCACGTGGCACTTTCAAACCAGACCGACTTGGCACTGGTGCCACCTTGGGTCTGGGAACCATCCTGCGTATTGTGGATTTTCAGGAGCCAGCCGGCAACTCCCAGCCACAAGCCCTCAAACTCAAACCACGGCCTTTTTCTGAGGCAAACAAAAATCAGATGCCTCGCTTCTGGATGGCAGATTGCAGGAGCCACTTGGTACTATAAAACCAGCCACACTTGGAACTGCTGCCACCTTGGGTCTGTGAACCATCCTGCGTATAGTGGATTTTCAGGAGCCAGCCGGCCACTCCCGGCCACAGGCCCCCCAAAAAAAATCTCGGCCCATTTCCCTGGCTAACAAAATTCAGCTACCCCACTTTTGGATGGCAGATTGCATGACCACAAGGTACCATCAAACCAGCTCGACTTGGCACTGGTACCACCTTGGGTCTGGGAACCATCCTGCGTGTTGTGGATTTTCAGGAGCCAGCCGGCCACTCCTAGCCACAAGCCCTCAAACTCAAACCACGGCCTTTTTCTGAGGCAAACAAAAATCAGATGCCTCGCTTCTGGATGGCAGATTGCAGGAGCCACTTGGTACTATCAAACCAGCCACACTTGGCACTGCTGCCACCTTGGGTCTGTGAACCATCCTGCGTATAGTGGATTTTCAGGAGCCAGCCGGCCACTCCCGGCCACAGGCCCCCCAAAAAAAATCTCGGCCCATTTCCCTGGCTAACAAAATTCAGCTACCCCACTTTTGGATGGCAGATTGCATGACCACATGGTACCATCAAACCAGCTCGACTTGGCACTGGTACCACCTTGGGTCTGGGAACCATCCTGCGTATTGTGGATTTTCAGGAGCCAGCCGGCCACTCCCAGCCATAGGCTGCCACACACAAACCACGGCCCTTTTTCCTGGCGAACAAAATTCAGATGCCCCGCCTCTGGATGGCAGATTGCAGGAGCCACTTGGCACTGTCAAACCAGCCCAACTTGGCACTGGTACCACCTTGGGTCTGGGAACCATCCTGGATATCGTGGATTTTCAGGAGCCAGCCGGCCTCTCCCATCCACAAGCCCTTACCTCAAACCACGGCCCGTTACTCTGGCAAAAAAAACTCAGCTGCCCTGCTTCCGGATGGCAGATCTCAGGCGCCACTTGGTACTATCAAACCAGCCCAACTTGGCACAGGTGCCACCTTGGGTCTGGGAACCATCCTGCGTATTGTGGATTTTCAGGAGCCAGCCTGCCACTCCAAGCCATAGGCTGCCAAACTCAAACCACAGCCCTTTTCCCTGGCAAACAAAATTCAGATGCCCCGCTTCCGGATGGCAGATAGCAGGAGCCACTTGGCACTGTCAAACCAGCCCGACTTGGCACTGGTGCCACCTTGGGTCTGGGAACCATCCTGCGTATTGTGGATTTTCAAGAGTCAGCTGGCCACTCAAAGCCAGAGGCACCCAAAAACATACCTCGGCGCGTTTCCCTGAAAAACAAAATTCAGCTACCCCGCTTTTGGATGGCAGATTGCAGGAGCCAGTTGGTACCATCAAACCAGCCCGACTTGGCCCTTGTGCCACCTTTGATCTGGGAACCATCCTGCGTATCGTGGATTTTCAGGAGCCAGCCGGCAACTCCCAGCCATAGGCTGCAAAACACAAACCACGGCCCTTTTCGCTGGCTAACAAAATTCAGATGCCACGCTTCTGGATGGCAGATTGCAGGAGCCACTTTGCACTGTCAAACCTGCCCAACTTGGAACTGGTGCCATCTTGGATCTAGGAAGTCGCCTGCGTATCATGGATTTTCAGGAGCCAGCTGGCCACTCCAAGCCACAGGCCCCCAAAAACAAACCCCGGCCTGTTTCCCTGGCAAACAAAATTCAGTTACCCTGCTTCTGGATGGCAGTTTTCAGGAGGCACTTGGTACTATCAAACCAGCCCAACTTGGCACTGGTTCCACCTTGGGTCTGGGAACTATCCTGGGTATCGTGGATTTTCAGGAGCCAGCCGGCCACTCCCAGCCACAGGCCCCCAAACACAAACCGCGGCCCGTTTCCCTGAAAAACAAAACTCACCTTCCCCGCTTCTGGATGGCAGATTGCAGGAGCCACTTGGCACTGTCAAACCACCTGGGCTTGGAACTGGTGCCACCTTGGGTCGGGGAACCATCCTGCGTATTGTGGGATTTCAGGAGCCAGCCGGCCACTCCCAGCCACAAGACCTCAAACTCAAACCACGGCCCTTTTCTCTTGCAAACAAAACTCAGCTGCCCTGCTTCTGGATGGCAGATTGCAGGAGCCACTTGGCACTTTCAAACCAGCCCGACTTTCACTGGTGCTACCTTGGGTCTGAGAACCATCCTGCGTATTGTGGATTTTCAGGAGCCAGCCGGCCACTCCCAGCCACAGGCCCCCAAAAACAATCCTCGGCCCATTTCCCTGAAAAACAAAATTCAGCTACCCCACTATTGGATGGCAGATTGAAGGAGCCACATGGCACCATCAAACCAGCCTGACTTGGCACTGGTGCTACATTGGGTCTGGGAACCATCCTGCGTATCGGGGATTTTCAGGAGCCAGCCGGCCGCTCCCAGCCACAGGCCCCAAAAACAAACCACGGCCCTTTTCCCTGGGTAACAAAATTCAGCTTCTCTGCTTCTGGACGGCAGATTGCAGGAGCCACTTGGCACTGGCGCCACCTTGGGTCTGGGAACCATCCTGCGTATTGTGGATTTTCAGGAGCCAGCCGGCCACTCCCAGCCATAGGCTGCCAAACACAAACCACGGCCCTTTTCCCTGGCTAAAAAAATTCAGATGCCCCGCTTCTGGATGGCAGATTGCAGGAGCCACGTGGCACTTTCAAACCAGACTGACTTGGCACTGGTGCCACCTTGGGTCTGGGAACCATCCTGCGTATTGTGGATTTTCAGGAGCCAGCCGGCCACTCCTAACCACAAGCCCTCAAACTCAAACCACGGCCTTTTTCTGTGGCAAACAAAACTCAGCTGCCCTGCTTCTGGATGGCAGATTGCAGGAGCCACTTTGTACTATCAAACCAGCCCGACTTGGCACTGGTGCCACCTTGGGTCTGGGAACCATCCTGCGTATCGTGGATTTTCAGGAGCCAGCCGGCCACTTCCAGCCACAGGCCCCCAAAAAAAAACCTTGGCCCTTTTCCCTGAAAAACCAAATTCAGCTACCCGACTCTTGGATTGCAGATTGCAGGACCACATGGTACCATCAAACCAGCCCGACTTGGCACTGGTTCCACCTTGGGTCTGGGAACCATCCTGCGTATAGTGGATTTTCAGGAGCCAGCCGGCCACTCCCGGCCACAGGCCCCCCAAAAAAAATCTCGGCCCATTTCCCTGGCTAACAAAATTCAGCTACCCCACTTTTGGATGGCAGATTGCATGACCACATGGTACCATCAAACCAGCTCGACTTGGCACTGGTACCACCTTGGGTCTGGGAACCATCCTGGATATCGTGGATTTTCAGGAGCCAGCCGGCCTCTACCATCCACAAGCGCTCAAACTCAAACCACGGCCTGTTACTCTGGCAAACAAAACTCAGCTGCCCAGCTTCTGGATGGCAGATTTCAGGCGCCACTTGGTACTATCAAACCAGCCCAACTTGGCACAGGTGCCACCTTGGGTCTGGGAACCATCCTGCGTATTGTGGATTTTCAGGAGCCAGACTGCCACTCCAAGCCATAGGTTGCCAAACTCAAACCACAGCCCTTTTCCCTGGCAAACAAAGATCAGATGCCCCGCTTCCGGATGGCAGATAGCAGGAGCCACTTGGCACTGTCAAACCAGCCCGACTTGGCACTGGTGCCACCTTGGGTCTGGGAACCATCCTGCGTATTGTGGATTTTCAGGAGCCAGCCGGCCAATCCCAGCCATAGGCTGCCAAACACAAACCACGGCCCTTTTCCCTGGCTAACAAAATTCAGATGCCCCGCTTCTGGATGGCAGATTGCAGGAGCCACTTGGCACTGTCAGTGCAGCCGAAATTGGCACTGGTGCCACTTTGGGTCTGGGAACCATCCTGCGTATAGTTGATTTTCAAGAGCCAGCCGGCCACTCAAAGCCAGAGGCCCCCAAAAACATACCTCGGCGCGTTTCCCTGAAAAACAAAATTCAGCTACCCCGCTTTTGGGTGGCAGATTGCAGGAGCCAGTTGGTACCATCAAACCAGCCCGACTTGGCCCTTGTGCCGCCTTTGATCTGGGAACCATCCTGCGTATCGTGGATTTTCAAAAGCCAGCCGGCCACTCCCAGCCATAGGCTTCCAAACACAAACCACGGCCCTTTTCCCTGGCAAACAAAATTCAGATGCCACGCTTCTGGATGGCAGATTGCAGGAGCCACTTGGCACTGTCAAACCTGCACAACTTGGCACTGGCGCCACCTTGGATCTAGGAAGTCGCCTGCGTATCATGGATTTTCAAGAGCCAGCTGGCCACTCCAAGCCACAGGCCCCCAAAAACAAACCCCGGCCCGTTTCCCTGGCAAACAAAATTCAGTTACCCTGCTTCTGGATGGCAGTTCGCAGGAGGCACTTGGTACTATCAAACCAGCCCAACTTGGCACTGGTGCCACCTTGGTCTGGGAACTATCCTGGGTATCGTGGATTTTAAGGAGCCAGCCGGCCACTCCCAGCCACAGGCCCCCAAACACAAACCACGGCCCTTATCCCTGGCGAAAAAAATTCAGATGCCCCGCTTCTGGATGGCAGATTGCATGAGCCACTTGGCACTGTCAAACCACCCCTGCTTGGAACTGGTGCCACCTTGGGTCGGGGAACCATCCTGCGTATTGTGGTATTTCAGGAGCCAGCCGGCCACTCCCAGCCACAAGCCCTCAAACTCAAACCGCGGCCCTTTTCTCTTGCAAACAAAACTCAGCTGCCCTGCTTCTGGATGGCAGATTGCAGGAGCCACTTGGCACTTTCAAACCAGCCCTACTTTCACTGGTTCTACCTTGGGTCTGGGAACCATCCTGCGTATTGTGGATTTTCAGGAGCCAGCCAGCCACTCCCAGCCACAGGCCCCCAAAAACAATCCTCGGACCATTTCCCTGAAAAACAAGATTCAGCTACCCCACAATTTAATGGCAGATTGCAGGAGCCACATGGTACCATCAAACCAGCCTGACTTGGCACTGGTGCCACCTTGGGTCTGGGAACCATCCTGCGTATCGTGGATTTTCAGGAGCCAGCCGGCCACTCCCAGCCATAGGCTGCCAAACACTAACCACGGCCCTTTTCCCTGGCTAAAAAAATTCAGATGCCCCGCTTCTGGATGGCAGATTGCAGGAGCCACTTGGCACTGTCAAACCAGCCCAACTTGGCACAGGTGCCACCTTGGGTCTGGGAACCATCCTGCGTATCGTGGATTTTCAGGAGCCAGCCTGCCACTCCAAGCCATAGGCTGCCAAACTCAAACCACAGCCCTTTTCCCTGGCAAACAAAATTCAGATGCCCCGCTTCCGGTTGCCAGATTGCAGGAGCCACTTGGCACTGTCAAACCAGCCTGACTTGGCACTGGTGCCACCTTGGGTCCGGGAACCATCTTGCGTATTGTGGATTTTCAGGAGCCAGCCGGCCACTCCCAGCCATAGGCTGCCAAACACAAACCACGGCCTTTTTCCCTGGCGAACAAAATTCAGATGCCTCGCTTCTGGATGGCAGATTGCAGGAGCCACTTGGCACTGTCAAACCAGCCGGACATGGCACTGGTGCCGCCTTGGGTCTGGGAACCATCCTAGGTATCGTGGATTTTCAGGAGCCAGCCGGCCACTCCCAGCCACAGAGCCCTAAACACAAACCACGGCCCATTTCCCTGGCTAACAAAATTCAGATGCCCTGCTCCTGGATGGCAGATTGCAGGAGCCACTTGGTACTATCAAACCAGCCCGACTTGGCACTGGTTCCAGCTTGGGTGTGGGAACCATCCTGCGTATCGTGGATTTTCAGGAGCCAGCCGGCCACTCCCAGCCATAGGCCGCCAAACTAAAACCACAGCCCTTTTCCCTGGCAAAGAAAATTCAGATGCCCCGCTTCTGGATGGCAGATTGCAGGAGCCATTTGGCACTGTCAAACCAGCTCGACTTGGCACTGGAGCCACCTTGGGTCTGGGAACCATCCTGTGTATTGTAGATTCTCAGGAGCCAGCCGGCCACTCCCAGCCACAAGCCCTCAAACTCAAACCACGGCCCTTTTTTTTGGCAAACAAAACTCAGCTGCCCTGCTTCTGGTTGGCAGATTCCAAGGGCCCGTTGGCACTATCAAACCAGTATAACTTGGAACTGGTGCCACCTTGGGTCTGGGAACCATCCTGCGTATCGTGGATTTTCAGGAGACTGCAAGCCAGTCCCAGCCACAAGCCCTCAAACTCAAACCACGGCCCTTTTCTCTGGAAAAACAAAACTCAGCTACCCTGCTTCTGGATGGCAGTTTGCAGGAGGCACTTGGTACTATCAAACCAGCCAAACTTGGCACTGGTGCCACCTTGGGTGTGGGAACCATCCTGCGTATCGTGGATTTTCAGGAGCCAACCGGCCACTCCCAGCCACAGGCCCTGAAACACAAACCACGGCCCTTATCCCTGGCTAACAAAATTCAGATGCCCCGCTTCTGGATGGCAGATTGCAGGAGCAACTTGGCACTGTCAAACCAGCCAAACTTGGCACTGGTGCCACCTTGGGTCTGGGAACCATTCTGGGTATCATGGATTTTCAGGAGCCATCCGGCCACTCCCAGCCACAGGCCCCCAAACACAAACCACGGCCCATTTCCCTGGCTAACAAAATTCAGATGCCCTGCTCCTGGATTGCAGATTGCAGGAGCCACTTGGTACTATCAAACCAGCCCGACTTGGCACTGGTTCCAGCTTGGGTCTGGGAACCATCCTGCGTATCGTGGATTTTCAGGAGCCAGCCGGCCACTCCCAGCCATAGGCTGCCAAACATAAACCACGGCCCTTTTCCCTGGCTAACAAAATTCAGCTGCCCTGCTTCTGGATGGCAGATTGCAGGAGCCACTTGGCACTGTCAAACCTGCCCGACTTGGCACTGGTGCCACCTTGGGTCTTGGAAGTCGCCCGCGTATCATGGATTTTAAGAAGCCTGCCGGCCACTCCCAGCCACAGGCCCCCAAAAACAAACCCCGGCCCGTTTCCCTGCCAAACAAAATTCAGCTACCTTGCTTCAGGATGCCAGTTTGCAGGAGGCACTTGGTACTATCAAACCAGCCCAACTTGGCACTGGTGCCACCTTGGTCTGGGAACTATCCTGGGTATCGTGGATTTTAAGGAGCCAGCCGGCCACTCCCAGCCACAGGCCCCCAAACACAAACCACGGCCCTTATCCCTGGCGAAAAAAATTCAGATGCCCCGCTTCTGGATGGCAGATTGCATGAGCCACTTGGCACTGTCAAACCACCCCTGCTTGGAACTGGTGCCACCTTGGGTCGGGGAACCATCCTGCGTATTGTGGTATTTCAGGAGCCAGCCGGCCACTCCCAGCCACAAGCCCTCAAACTCAAACCGCGGCCCTTTTCTCTTGCAAACAAAACTCAGCTGCCCTGCTTCTGGATGGCAGATTGCAGGAGCCACTTGGCACTTTCAAACCAGCCCTACTTTCACTGGTTCTACCTTGGGTCTGGGAACCATCCTGCGTATTGTGGATTTTCAGGAGCCAGCCAGCCACTCCCAGCCACAGGCCCCCAAAAACAATCCTCGGACCATTTCCCTGAAAAACAAGATTCAGCTACCCCACAATTTAATGGCAGATTGCAGGAGCCACATGGTACCATCAAACCAGCCTGACTTGGCACTGGTGCCACCTTGGGTCTGGGAACCATCCTGCGTATCGTGGATTTTCAGGAGCCAGCCGGCCACTCCCAGCCATAGGCTGCCAAACACTAACCACGGCCCTTTTCCCTGGCTAAAAAAATTCAGATGCCCCGCTTCTGGATGGCAGATTGCAGGAGCCACTTGGCACTGTCAAACCAGCCCAACTTGGCACAGGTGCCACCTTGGGTCTGGGAACCATCCTGCGTATCGTGGATTTTCAGGAGCCAGCCTGCCACTCCAAGCCATAGGCTGCCAAACTCAAACCACAGCCCTTTTCCCTGGCAAACAAAATTCAGATGCCCCGCTTCCGGTTGCCAGATTGCAGGAGCCACTTGGCACTGTCAAACCAGCCTGACTTGGCACTGGTGCCACCTTGGGTCCGGGAACCATCTTGCGTATTGTGGATTTTCAGGAGCCAGCCGGCCACTCCCAGCCATAGGCTGCCAAACACAAACCACGGCCTTTTTCCCTGGCGAACAAAATTCAGATGCCTCGCTTCTGGATGGCAGATTGCAGGAGCCACTTGGCACTGTCAAACCAGCCGGACATGGCACTGGTGCCGCCTTGGGTCTGGGAACCATCCTAGGTATCGTGGATTTTCAGGAGCCAGCCGGCCACTCCCAGCCACAGAGCCCTAAACACAAACCACGGCCCATTTCCCTGGCTAACAAAATTCAGATGCCCTGCTCCTGGATGGCAGATTGCAGGAGCCACTTGGTACTATCAAACCAGCCCGACTTGGCACTGGTTCCAGCTTGGGTGTGGGAACCATCCTGCGTATCGTGGATTTTCAGGAGCCAGCCGGCCACTCCCAGCCATAGGCCGCCAAACTAAAACCACAGCCCTTTTCCCTGGCAAAGAAAATTCAGATGCCCCGCTTCTGGATGGCAGATTGCAGGAGCCATTTGGCACTGTCAAACCAGCTCGACTTGGCACTGGAGCCACCTTGGGTCTGGGAACCATCCTGTGTATTGTAGATTCTCAGGAGCCAGCCGGCCACTCCCAGCCACAAGCCCTCAAACTCAAACCACGGCCCTTTTTTTTGGCAAACAAAACTCAGCTGCCCTGCTTCTGGTTGGCAGATTCCAAGGGCCCGTTGGCACTATCAAACCAGTATAACTTGGAACTGGTGCCACCTTGGGTCTGGGAACCATCCTGCGTATCGTGGATTTTCAGGAGACAGCAAGCCAGTCCCAGCCACAAGCCCTCAAACTCAAACCACGGCCCTTTTCTCTGGAAAAACAAAACTCAGCTACCCTGCTTCTGGATGGCAGTTTGCAGGAGGCACTTGGTACTATCAAACCAGCCAAACTTGGCACTGGTGCCACCTTGGGTGTGGGAACCATCCTGCGTATCGTGGATTTTCAGGAGCCAACCGGCCACTCCCAGCCACAGGCCCTGAAACACAAACCACGGCCCTTATCCCTGGCTAACAAAATTCAGATGCCCCGCTTCTGGATGGCAGATTGCAGGAGCAACTTGGCACTGTCAAACCAGCCAAACTTGGCACTGGTGCCACCTTGGGTCTGGGAACCATTCTGGGTATCATGGATTTTCAGGAGCCATCCGGCCACTCCCAGCCACAGGCCCCCAAACACAAACCACGGCCCATTTCCCTGGCTAACAAAATTCAGATGCCCTGCTCCTGGATTGCAGATTGCAGGAGCCACTTGGTACTATCAAACCAGCCCGACTTGGCACTGGTTCCAGCTTGGGTCTGGGAACCATCCTGCGTATCGTGGATTTTCAGGAGCCAGCCGGCCACTCCCAGCCATAGGCTGCCAAACATAAACCACGGCCCTTTTCCCTGGCTAACAAAATTCAGCTGCCCTGCTTCTGGATGGCAGATTGCAGGAGCCACTTGGCACTGTCAAACCTGCCCGACTTGGCACTGGTGCCACCTTGGGTCTTGGAAGTCGCCCGCGTATCATGGATTTTCAGAAGCCTGCCGGCCACTCCCAGCCACAGGCCCCCAAAAACAAACCCCGGCCCGTTTCCCTGCCAAACAAAATTCAGCTACCTTGCTTCAGGATGCCAGTTTGCAGGAGGCACTTGGTACTATCAAACCAGCCAAACTCTGCACTGGTGCCACCTTGGGTCTGGGAACCATCCTGCGTATCGTGGATTTTCAGGAGCCAGCCGGCTGCTCCCAGCCACAGGCCCCAAACACAAACCAGGGCCCTTTTCTCTGGCTAACAAAATTCAGCTGCCCTGCTTCTGGACGGCAGATTGCAGGAGCCACTTGGCACTGGTGCCACCTTGGGTCTGGGAACCATCCTGCGTATTGTGGATTTTCAGGAGCCAGCCGGCCACTCCCAGCCATAGGCTGCCAAACACTAACCACGGCCCTTTTCCCTGGCTAAAAAAATTCAGATGCCCCGCTTCTGGATGGCAGATTGCAGGAGCCACTTGGCACTTTTAAACCAGCCCGACTTGGCACTGGTGCCACCTTGGGTCTAGGAACCATCCTGCGTATTGTGGATTTTCAGGAGCCAGCCGGCCACTCCCAGCCACAAGCCCTCAAACTCAAATCACAGCCCTTTTCTCTGGCAAACAAAACTCAGCTGCCCTGCTTTTGGATGGCAGGTTGGAGGAGCCACATGGTACTATCAAACCAGCCCGACTTGCAGTGGTGCTACCTTGGGTCTGGGAACCATCCTGCGTATCGTGGATTTTCAAGAGCCAGCCGGCCAGTCCCAGCCATAGGATGCCAAACACAAACCACGGCCCTTTTCCCTGGCTAACAAAATTCAGATGCCCCGCTCCTGGATGGCAAATTGCAGGAGCCACTTTGCACTGTCAAACCTGCCCGACTTGGCACAGGTGCCACCTTGGGTCTAGGAAGCCGCCCGCGTATCATGGATTTTCAGGAGCCAGCCGGCCACTCCGAGCCACAGGCCCTCAAAAACAATCCTCGGCCCATTTCCCTGAAAAACAAAATTCAGCTACCCCACAATTGGACGGCAGATTGCAGGAGCCACTTGGTACTATCAAGCCAGCCAAACTTGGCACTGCTGCCACCTTGGGTCTGTGAACCATCCTGCGTATAGTGGATTTTCAGGAGCCAGCCGGCCACTCCTGGCCACAGGCCCTCAAAAAAAAACCTCGTCCTATTTCCCTGAAAAACAAAATTCAGCTACCCCACTTTTGGATGGCCGATTGCAGCAGCCACATGGTACCATCAAACCAGCCCGACGTGGCACTGGTGCCACCTTGGGTCTGGGAACCATCCTGCGTATCGTGGATTTTCAGGAGCCAGCCGGCCACTCCCAGCCATAGGCTGCCACACACAAACCACGGCCCTTTTCCTAGGCTAACACAATTCAGATGCCCCGCCTCTGGATGGCAGATTGCAGGAGCCACTTGGCACTGTCAAACCAGCCCAACTTGGACCTGGTACCACCTTGGGTCTGGGAACCATTCTGGATATCGTGGATTTTCAGGAGCCAGCCGGCCTCTCCCATCCACAAGCCCTCAAACTCAAACCACGGCCCGTTACTCTGGCAAACAAAGCTCAGCTGACCTGCTTCTGGATGGCAGATTGCAGGAGCCACTTGGCACTGTCAAACCAGCCCAACTTGGCACAGGTGCCACCTTGGGTCTGGGAACCATCCTGCGTATCGTGGATTTTCAGGAGCCAGCCTGCCACTCCAAGCCATAGGCTGCCAAACTCAAACCACAGCCCTTTTCCCTGGCAAACAAAATTCAGATGCCCCGCTTCCGGATGCCAGATTGCAGGAGCCACTTGGCACTGTCAAACCAGCCTGACTTGGCACTGGTGCCACCTTGGGTCCGGGAACCATCTTGCGTATTGTGGATTTTCAGGAGCCAGCCGGCCACTCCCAGCCATAGGCTGCCAAACACAAACCACGGCCTTTTTCCCTGGCGAACAAAATTCAGATGCCCCGCTTCTGGATGGCAGATTGCAGGAGCCACTTGGCACTTTCAAACCAGCCCGACCTGGAACTGGTGCCGCCTTGGGTCTGGGAACCATCCTGGGTATCGTGGATTTTCAGGAGCCAGCCGGCCACTCCCAGCCACAGGGCCCTAAACACAAACCACGGC
Organism: Passerculus sandwichensis; assembly: GCA_031885435.1. Lineage (NCBI taxonomy): Eukaryota > Metazoa > Chordata > Aves > Passeriformes > Passerellidae > Passerculus > Passerculus sandwichensis. Next base: position 28,921,058 of record CM063166.1, read on the forward strand.
CCATTTGCCTGGCTAACAAAATTCAGATGCCCTGCTCCTGGATGGCAGATTGCAGGAGCCACTTGGTACTATCAAACCAGCCCGACTTGGCACTGGTTCCAGCTTGGGTGTGGGAACCATCCTGCGTATCGTGGATTTTCAGGAGCCAGCCGGCCACTCCCAGCCATAGGCTGCCAAACATAAACCACGGCCCTTTTCCCTGGTTAACAAAATTCAGCTGCCCTGCTTCTGGATGGCAGATTGCAGGAGCCACTTGGCACTGTCAAACCTGCCCGACTTGGCACTCGTGCCACCTTGGGTCTTGGAAATCGCCTGCTTATCATGGATTTTCAGAAGCCAGCCGGCCACTCCAAGCCACAGGCCCCCAAAAATAAACCCCGGCCCGTTTCCCTGCCAAACAAAATTCAGCTACCTTGCTTCAGGATGCCAGTTTGCAGGAGGCACTTGGTACTATGAAACCAGCCAAACTCTGCACTGGTGCCACCTTGGGTTTTGGAACCATCCTGCGTATCGTGGATTTTCAGGAGCCAGCTGGCCACTCCCAGCCACAGGCCCTCAAACACAAACCACGGCCCTTATCCCTGGCTAACCAAATTCAGATGCCCCGCTTCTCGATGGCAGATTGCAGGAGACACTTGGCACTGTCAAACCAGCCCGACTTGGCACTGGTGCCACCTTGGGTCTGGGAACCATCCTGCGTATTGTGGATTTTCAGGAGCCAGCCGGCCACTCCCAGCCCTAGGCTGCCAAACACAACCCACGGCCTTTTTCCCTGGCGAACAAAATTCAGATGCCCGGTTTCTGAAAGGCAGATTGCAGGAGCCACTTCGCACTTTCAAACCAGCCCGACTTGGCACTGGTGCCACCTTGCGTCTGGGAACTATCCTGGGTATCGTGGATTTTCAAAAGCCAGCCGGCAGCTCCCAGCCACAGGCCCCAAAACACAAACCACGGCCCATTTCCCTGGCTAACAAAATTCAGATGCCCTGCTCCTGGATGGCAGATTGCAGGAGCCACTTTGTACTATCAAACCAGCTCCACTTTGCACTGGTGCCACCTTGGGTCTGGGAACCATCCTGCGTATTGTGGATTTTCAGGAGCCAGCCGGCCACTCCCAGCCACAAGCCCTCAAACTCAAACCACGGCCCTTTTCTCTGGCAAACAAAACTCAGCTGCCCTGCTTCTGGATGGCAGATTGCAAGGGCCTGTTGGCACTATCAAACCAGTTCGACTTGGAACTGGTGCCACCTTGGGTCTGGGAACCATCTTGCATATCGTGGATTTTCAGGAGCCAGCAAGCCAGTCCCAGCCACAAGCCCTCAAACTCAAACCACGGCCCTTTTCTCTGGCAAACAAAACTCAGGTGCCCTGCATCTGGATGGCAGGTTGCAGGGGCCACTTGGTACTATCAAACCAGCCCGACTTGCAGTGGTGCTACCTTGGGTCTGGGAACCATCCGGCGTATCGTGGATTTTCAGGAGCCAGCCGGCCACTCCCAGCCATAGGATGCCAAACATAAACCACGGCCCTTTTCCCTGGCTAACAAAATTTAGCTGCCCTGCTTCTGGATGGCAGACTGCAGGAGCCACTTGGCACTGTCAAACCAGCCCGACTTGCAGTGGTGCTACCTTGGGTCTGGGAACCATCCTGCGTATCGTGGATTTTCAGGAGCCAGCCGGCCAGTCCCAGCCATTGGATGCCAAACACAAACCACGGCCCTTTTCCCTGGCTAACACAATTCAGATGCCCCACTTCTGGATGGCAGACTGCAGGAGCCACTTTGCACTGTCAAACCTGCCCGAATTGGAACAGGTGCCACCTTGGGTCTAGGAAGCCGCCCGCGTATCATGGATTTTCAGGAGCCAGCCGGCAACTCCGAGCCACAGGCCCTCAAAAACAAACCTCGGCCCTTTTTTCTGGCAAACAAAACTCAGCTACCCCGCTTCTGGATGGCAGATTGCAGGAGCCACTTGGTACTATCAAACCAGCCCAACTTGGCACGGGTGCTACCTTGGGTCTGGGAACCATCCTGCGTATCGTGGATTTTCAGGAGCCAGCCGGCCACTCCCAGCCACAAGCCCTAAAACACAAACCACGGCCCTTTTTTCTGGCAAACAAAACTCAGCTACCCTGCTTTGGGATGGCAGATTGCAGGAGCCACTTGGTACTATCAAACCAGCCTGACTTGCCACTGGTGCCACCTTGGGTCTGTGAACCATCCTGCGTATAGTGGATTTTCAGGAGGCAGCCAGCCACTCCCGGCCACAGGCCCCCCAAAAAAAATCTCGGCCCATTTCCCTGAAAAACAAAATTCAGCTAACCCACTTTTGGATGGCAGATTGCAGGAGCCACATGGTACCATCAATCCAGCCCGACATGGCACTGGTGCCACCTTGGGTCTGGGAACCATCCTGCATATCGTGGATTTTCAGGAGCCAGCCGGCCACTCCCAGCCTTAGGCTTCCACACACAAACCACGGCCCTCTTCCCTGGCTAACAAAATTCAGATGCCCCGCCTCTGGATGGCAGATTGCAGGAGCCACTTGGTACTATCAAACCAGCCAGACTTGGCACTGGTTCCAGCTTGGGTCTGGGAACCATCCTGGATATCGTGGATTTTCAGGAGCCAGCCGGCCTCTCCCATCCACAAGCCTTCAAACTTAAACCACGGCCCGTTACTCTGGCAAACAAAACTCTGCGGCCCTGCTTCTGGATGGAAGATTGCAGGAGCCACTTGGTACTATCAAACCAGCCCAACTTGGTACAGGTGCCACCTTGGGTCTGGGAACCATCCTGCATATTGTGGATTTTCAGGAGCCAGCCTGCCACTCCAAGCCATAGGCTTCCAAACTCAAACCACCGCTTTTTTCCCTGGCAAACAAAATTCAGATGCCCCGCTTCCGGATGGCAGATTGCAGGAGCCACTTGGCACTGTAAACCAGCCCGACTTGGCACTGGTGCCACCTTGGGTCTGGGAACCATCCTGCGTATTGTGGATTTTCAGGAGCCAGACGGCCACTCCCAGCCATAGGCTGCCAAACAAAAACCACAACCTATTTCCCTGGCGAAAAAAATTCAGATGCCCCGCTTCTGGATGGCAGATTACAGGAGCCACTTGGCACTTTCAAACCAGCCCGACTTGGCACTGGTGCCACCTTGGGTCTGGGAACCATCCTGGGTATCGTGGATTTTCAAAAGCCAGCCGGCCACTCCCAGCCATAGGATGCCAAACACAAACCACGGCCCTTTTCCCTGGCTAAAAAAAATTCAGCTGCCCTGCTTCTGGATGGCAGATTGCAGGAGCCACTTGGCACTGTCAAACCTGCCCGACTTGGCACTGGTGCCACCATGGTCTAGGAAGTCGCCCGCGTATCATGGATTTTCAGGAGCCAGCCGGCCACTCCCAGCCACAGGCCCTCAAAAACAAACCCCGGCCTGTTTCCCTTGCAAACAAAATTCAGCTACCCTGCTTCTGGATGGCAGTTTGCAGGAGGCACTTGGTACTATCAAACCAGCCCGACTTGGTACAGGTGCCACCTTGGGTCTGGGAACCATCCTGCATATTGTGGATTTTCAGGAGCCAGCCTGCCACTCCCCGCCATAGGCTGCAAAACTCAAACCACCGCTTTTTTCCCTGGCAAACAAAATTCAGATGCCCCGCTTCCGGATGGCAGATTGCAGGAGCCACTTGGCACTGTCAAACCAGCCCGACTTGGCACTGGTGCCAGCTTGGGTCTGGGAACCATCCTAGGTATCGTGGATTTTCAGGAGCCAGCCGGCCACTCCCAGCCACAGAGCCCTAAACACAAACCACGGCCCATTTCCCTGCCTAACAAAATTCAGATGCCCTGCTCCTGGATGGCAGATTGCAGGAGCCACTTGGTACTATCAAACCAGCCCGACTTGGCACTGGTTCCAGCTTGGGTGTGAGAACCATCCTGCGTATCGTGGATTTTCAGGAGCCAGCCGGCCACTCCCAGCCATAGGCCGCCAAACTAAAACCACAGCCCTTTTCCCTGGCAAAGAAAATTCAGATGCCCCGCTTCTGGATGGCAGATTGCAGGAGCCATTTGGCACTGTCAAACCAGCTCGACTTGGCACTGGAGCCACCTTGGGTCTGGGAACCATCCTGCGTATCGTGGATTTTCAGGAGCCAGCCGGCCACTCCCAGCCATAGGCTGCCAAACTAAAACCACTGCCCTTTTCCCAGGCAAAGAAAATTCAGATGCCCCGCTTCTGGATGGCAGATTGCAGGAGCCACTTGGCACTGTCAAACCACCCCGGCTTGGAACTGGTGCCACCTTGGGTCTGGGAACCATCCTGCATATTGTGGATTTTCAGGAGCCAGCCGGCCACTCCCAGCCACAAGCCCTCAAACTCAAACCCCGGCCCTTTTCTCTGGCAAACAAAACTCAGCTGCCCTGCTTCTGGATGGCAGATTGCAAGGGCCTGTTGGCACTATCAAACCAGCCCGACTTGGAACTGGTGCCACCTTGGGTCTGGGAACCATCCTGCATATCGTGGATTTTCAGGAGCCAGCAAGCCAGTCCCAGCCACAAGCCCTCAAACTCAAACCACGGCCCTTTTCTCTGGCAAACAAAACTCAGGTGCCCTGCTTCTGGATGGCAGGTTGCAGGGGCCACTTGGTACTATCAAACCAGCCCCACTTGCAGTGGGGCTACCTTGGGTCTGGGAACCATCCTGCGTATCGTGGATTTTCAGGAGCCAGCCGGCCACTCCCAGCCATAGGATGCCAAACATAAACCACGGCCCTTTTCCCTGACTAACAAAATTTAGCTACCCTGCTTCTGGATGGCAGACTGCAGGAGCCACTTGGCACTGTCAAACCAGCCCGACTTGCAGTGGTGCTACCTTGGGTCTGGGAACCATCCTGCGTATCGTGGATTTTCAGGAGCCAGCCGGCCAGTCCCAGCCATTGGATGCCAAACACAACCCTCGGCCCTTGTCCCTGGAAAACAAAACTCAGCTACCCCGCTTCTGGATGGCAGTTTGCAGGAGCCACTTGGTACTATCAAACCAGCCCAACTTGGCACGGGTGCCACCTTGAGTCTGGGAACCATCCTGCGTATCGTGGATTTTCAGGAGCCAGCCGGCCACTCCCAGCCACCAGCCCTCAAACTCAAACCACGGCCCCTTTTTTCTGGCAAACAAAACTCAGCTACCCTGCTTTGGGATGGCAGATTGCAGGAGCCACTTTGTACTATCAAACCAGCCTGACTTGCCACTGGTGCCACCTTGGGTCTGGGAACCATCCTGCGTATAGTGGATTTTCAGGAGCCAGCCAGCCACTCCCGGCCACAGGCCCCCCAAAAAAAATCTCGGCCCAATTCCCTGAAAAACAAAATTCAGCTACCCCACTTTTGGATGGCAGATTGCAGGAGCCACATGGTACGATCAAACCAGCCCGACGTGGCACTGGTGCCACCTTGGGTCTGGGATCCATCCTGCATATCGTGGATTTTCAGGAGCCAGCCGGCCACTCCCAGCCTTAGGCTGCCACACACAAACCACGGCCCACTTCCCTGGCTAACAAAATTCAGATGCCCCGCCTCTGGATGGCAGATTGCAGGAGTCACTTGGCACTGTCAAACCAGCCCAACTTGGCACTGGTACCACCTTGGGTCTGGGAACCATCCTGGATATCGTGGATTTTCAGGAGCCAGCCGGCCTCTCCCAGCCACAAGCCCTCAAACTCAAACCACGGCCCGTTACTCTGGCAAACAAAACTCTGCGTCCCTGCTTCTGGATGGCAGATTGCAGGAGCCACTTGGTACTATCAAACCAGCCCAACTTGGTACAGGTGCCACCTTGGGTCTGGGAACCATCCTGCATATTGTGGATTTTCAGGAGCCAGCCTGCCACTCCCCGCCATAGGCTGCCAAACTCAAACCACCGCTTTTTTCCCTGGCAAACAAAATTCAGATGCCCCGCTTCCGGATGGCAGATTGCAGGAGCCACTTGGCACTGTCAAACCAGCCCGACTTGGCACTGGTGCCAGCTTGGGTCTGGGAACCATCCTGCGTATCGTGGATTTTCAGGAGCCAGCCGGCCACTCCCAGCCATAGGCTGCCAAACTAAAACCACAGCCCTTTTCCCAGGCAAAGAAAATTCAGATGCCCCGCATCTGGATGGCAGATTGCAGGAGCCACTTGGCACTGTCAAACCACCCCGGCTTGGAACTGGTGCCACCTTGGGTCTGGGAACTATCCTGCATATTGTGGATTTTCAGGAGCCAGCCGGCCACTCCCAGCCACAAGCCCTCAAACTCAAACCACGGCCCTTTTCTCTGGCAAACAAAACTCAGCTTCCCTGCTTCTGGATGGCAGATTGCAAGGGCCTGTTGCCACTATCAAACCAGCCCGACTTGGAACTGGTGCCACCTTGGGTCTGGGAACCATCCTGCATATCGTGGATTTTCAGGAGCCTGCAAGCCAGTCCCAGCCACAAGCCCTCAAACTCAAACCACGGCCCTTTTCTCTGGCAAACAAAACTCAGGTGCCCTGCTTCTGGATGGCCGGTTGCAGGGGCCACTTGGTACTATCAAACCAGCCCGACTTGCAGTGGTGCTACCTTGGGTCTGGGAACCATCCTGCGTATCGTGGATTTTCAGGAGCCAGCCGGCCACTCCCAGCCATAGGATGCCAAACATAAACCACGGCCCTTTTCCCTGACTAACAAAATTTAGCTACTCTGCTTCTGGATGGCAGACTGCAGGAGCCACTTGGCACTGTCAAACCAGCCCGACTTGCAGTGGTGCTACCTTGGGTCTGGAACCATCCTGCGTATCGTGGATTTTCAGGAGCCAGCTGGCCAGTCCCAGCCATTGGATGCCAAACACAAACCACGGCCCTTTTCCCTGGCTAACAAAATTCAGATGCCCCGCTTCTGGATGGCAGATCGCAGGAGCCACTTTGCACTGTCAAACCTGCCCGACTTGAAACAGGTGCCACCTTGGGTCTAGGAAGCCGCCCGCGTATCATGGATTTTCAGGAGCCAGCCGGCCACTCCGAGCCACAGGCCCTCAAAAACAAACCTCGGCCCTTGTTCCTGGAAAACAAAACTCAGCTACCCCGCTTCTGGATGGCAGTTTGCAGGAGCCACTTGGCACTTTCAAACCAGCCCGACTTGGCACTGGTGCCACCTTGGGTCTGGGAACCATCCTGGGTATCGTGGATTTTCAAAAGCCAGCCGGCCACTCCCAGCCATAGGATGCCAAACACAAACCACGGCCCTTTTCCCTGGCTAAAAAAAATTCAGCTGCCCTGCTTCTGGATGGCAGATTGCAGAAGCCACTTGGCACTGTGAAACCTGCCCGACTTGGCACTGGTGCCACCATGGTCTAGGAAGTCGCCCGCGTATCATGGATTTTCAGGAGCCAGCCAGCCACTCCAAGCCACAGGCCCTCAAAAACAAACCCCAGCCCGTTTCCCTTGCAAACAAAATTCAGCTACCCTGCTTCTGGATGGCAGTTTGCAGGAGGCACTTGGTACTATCAAACCAGCCAAACTTGGAACTGGTGCCACCTTGGGTCTGGGAACCATCCTGCGTATCGTGGATTTTAAAGAGCCAGCCGGCCACTCCCAGCCACAGGCCCCCAAACACAAACCACGGCCCTTATCCCTGGCTAACAAAATTCAGATGCCCCGCTTCTGGATGGCAGATTGCAGGAGCCACTTGGCACTGTCAAACCAGCCCGACTTGGAACTGGTGCCACCTTGGGTCTGGGAACCATCCTGCGTATTGTGGATTTTCAGGAGCCAGCCGGCCACTCCCATCCGCAAGGCCTCATACTCAAACCACTGCCGGTTACTCTGGCAAACAAAACTCAGCTGCCCTGCTTCTGGATGGCAGATTGCAGGAGCCACTTGGTACTATCAAAACAGCCCGACTTGGCACTGGTGCCACCTTTGGTCTCGGAACCATCCTGCGTATCGTGGATTTTCAGGAGCCAGCCAGCCACTCCCAGCCATAGGCTGCCAAACTCAAACCACAGGCCTTTACCCTGGCAAATAAAATTCAGATGCCCTGCTTCTGGATGGCAGATTGCAGGAGCCACTTGGCACTGTCAAACCAGCCCGACTTGGCACTGGTGCCGCCTTGGGTCTGGGAACCATCCTGCGTATCGTGGATTTTCAGGAGCCAGCCGGCCGATCCCGGCCACAAGCCCTCAAACTCAAACCACGGCCCTTATCCCTGGCAAACAAAATTCAGATGCACCGCTTCTGGATGGCAGATTGCAGGAGCCACTTGGTACTATCAAACCAGCCCGCCTTGACACTGGTACCACCTTGGGTCTGTGAACCATCCTGCGTATCGTGGATTTTCAGGAGCCAGCCGGCCACTTCCAGCCACAAGCCCCAAACACAAACCAGGGCCCTTTTCTCTGGCTAACAAAATTCAGATGCCCTGCTTCCGGATGGCAGATTGCAGGAGCCACTTGGCACTGTCAAACCAGCCCGACTTGGCACTGGTGCCACTTAGGGTCTGGGAACCATCCTGCATATTGTGGATTTTCAGGAGCCAGACGGCCACTCCCAGCCATAGGCTGCCAAACAAAAACCACAACCTTTTTCCCTGGCTAACAAAATTCAGATGCCCCGCCTCTGGATGGCAGATTACAGGAGCCACTTGGCACTTTCAAACCAGCCAGACTTGGCACTGGTGCCACCTTGGGTCTGGGAACCATCCTGGGTATCGTGGATTTTCAAAAGCCAGCCGGCCACTCCCAGCCATAGGATGCCAAACACAAACCACGGCCCTTTTCCCTGGCTAAAAAAAATTCAGCTGCCCTGCTTCTGGATGGCAGATTGCAGGAGCCACTTGGCACTGTCAAACCTGCCCGACTTGGCACTGGTGCCACCATGGTCTAGGAAGTCGCCCGCGTATCATGGATTTTCAGGAGCCAGCCAGCCACTCCAAGCCACAGGCCCTCAAAAACAAACCCCAGCCCGTTTCCCTTGCAAAAAAAATTCAGCTACCCTGCTTCTGGATGGCAGTTTGCAGGAGGCACTTGGTACTATCAAACCAGCAAAACTTGGAACTGGTGCCACCTTGGGTCTGGGAACCATCCTGCGTATCGTGGATTTTAAAGAGCCAGCCGGCCACTCCCAGCCACAGGCCCCCAAACACAAACCACGGCCCTTATCCCTGGCAAACACATATCAGATGCCCCGCTTCTCGATGGCAGATTGCAGGAGCCACTTGGTGCTATCAAACCAGCCAAACTTGGCACTGGTGCCACCTTGGGTCTGGGAACCATCCTGCGTATTGTGGATTTTCAGGAGCCAGCCGGCCACTCCCAGCCACAGGCCCCAAAACACAAACCACGGCCCTTATCCCTGGCTAACAAAATTCAGATGCCTTGCTTCCGGATGGCAGATTGCAGGAGCCACTTGGCACTTTCAAACCAGCCCGACTTGGCACTGGTGCCACCTTGGGTCTGGTAACCATCCTGGGTATCGTGGATTTTCAGGAGCCAGCCGGCCACTCCCAGCCACAGGCCCCCAAACCCAAACCACGGCCCTTTTCCCTGGCTAACAAAATTCAGATGCCCTGCTTCTGGATGGCAGATTGCAGGAGCCACTTGGCACTGTCAAACCAGCCCAACTTGGCACTGGTACCACCTTGGGTCTGGGAACCATCCTGGGTATCGTGGATTTTCAGGAGCCAGCCGGCCACTCCTAGCTACAGGCCCCCAAACACAAACCACGGCCCTTATCCCTGGCTAAAAAAATTCAGATGCCCCGCTTCTGGATGGCAGATTGCAGGAGCCACTTGGCACTGTCAAACCAGCCCAACTTGGAACTGGTGCCACCTTGGGTCTGGGAACCATCCTGCGTATTGTGGATTTTCAGGAGCCAGCCGGCCACTCCCCTCCGCAAGGCCTCATACTCAAACCACTGCCGGTTACTCTGGCAAACAAAACTCAGCTGCCCTGCTTCTGGATGGCAGATTGCAGGAGCCACTTGGTACTATCAAAACAGCCCGACTTGGCACTGGTGCCACCTTTGGTCTCGGAACCATCCTGCGTATCGTGGATTTTCAGGAGCCAGCCAGCCACTCCCAGCCATAGGCTGCCAAACTCAAACCACAGGCCTTTACCCTGGCAAATAAAATTCAGATGCCCTGCTTCTGGATGGCAGATTGCAGGAGCCACTTGGCACTGTCAAACCAGCCCGACTTGGCACTGGTGCCGCCTTGGGTCTGGGAACCATCCTGCGTATCGTGGATTTTCAGGAGCCAGCCGGCCAATCCCGGCCACAAGCCCTCAAACTCAAACCACGGCCCTTATCCCTGGCAAACAAAATTCAGATGCACCGCTTCTGGATGGCAGATTGCAGGAGACACTTTGCACTGTCAAACCAGCCCGACGTGGAACTGGTGATGCCTTGTGTCTGGCACTTTCAAGTCAGCCCGACTTGGCACTGGTCCCACCTTGGGTCTGGGAACCATCCTGCGTATTTTGGATTTTCAGGAGCCAGCCGGCCACTCCCAGCCTCAAGCCCCAAACACAAACCAGGGCCGTTTTCTCTGGCTAACAAAATTCAGATGCCCTGCTTCTGGATGGCAGATTGTGGGAGCCACATGGCACTATCAAACCAGCCCAACTTGGCACTGGAGCCACCTTCGGTCTGGGAACCATCCTGCGTATCGTGGATTTTCAAGAGCCAGCCGGCCACTCCCAGCCACAGGCCCCAAACACAAACCACGGCACTTTTCTCTGGCTAACAATATTCAGATGCCCCGCTTCTGGATGGCAGATTGCAGGAGCCACTTGGCCCTTTCAAACCAGCCCGACTTGGCACTGGTGCCACCGTGGTCTAGGAAGTCGCCCGCGTATCATGGATTTTCAGGAGCCAGCCAGCCACTCCAAGCCACAGGCCCTGAAAAAGAAACCCCAGCCCGTTTCCCTTGCAAACAAAATTCAGCTACCCTGCTTCTGGATGGCAGTTTGCAGGAGGCACTTGGTACTATCAAACCAGCCAAACTTGGAACTGGTGCCACCTTGGGTCTGGGAACCATCCTGCGTATCGTGGATTTTCAGGAGCCAGCCGGCCACTCCCAGCCACAGGCCCCCAAACACAAACCACGGCCCTTATCCCTGGCTAACACAATTCAGATGCCCCGCTTCTCGATGGCAGATTGCAGGAGCCACTTGGCACTGTCAAACCAGCCCGACTTGGCGCTGGTGCCACCTTGGATCTGGTAACCATCCTGGGTATCGTGGATTTTCAGGAGCCAGCCGGCCACTTCCAGCCACAGGCCCCCAAACCCAAACCACGGCCCTTTTCCCTGGCTAACAAAATTCAGATGCCCTGCTTCTGGATGGCAGATTGCAGGAGCCACTTGGCACTGTCAAACCAGCCCAACTTGGCACTGGTACCACCTTGGGTCTGGGAACCATCCAGGGTATCGTGGATTTTCAGGAGCCAGCCGGCCACTCCTAGCTACAGGCCCCCAAACACAAACCACGGCCCTTATCCCTGGCTAAAAAAATTCAGATGCCCCGCTTCTGGATGGCAGATTGCAGGAGCCACTTGGCACTGTAAAACAAGCCCGACTTGGCACTGGTGCCACCTTGGGTCTGGGAACCATCCTGCGTATTGTGGATTTTCAGGAGCCAGCCGTCCACTCCCAGCCATAGGCTGCCAAACACAAACCCCGGCCCTTTTAACTGGCTAACAAAATTCAGATGCCCCGCTTTTGGATGGCAGATTGCAGGAGCAACTTGGCGCTCTAAAACAAGCCCGACTTGGCACTGGTGCCACCTTGGGTCTGGGAACCCTCCTGCGTATTGTGGATTTTCAGGAGCCCTCCAGCCACTCCAAGGCACAAGCCCTAAAACTCAAACCACAAGGCTTTTCTCTGGCAAAAAAAACTCAGATGCCCCGCTTCTAAATGGCATATTGCAGGCGCCACTTGGTGCTATCAAACCAGCCTGACTTGGCACTGGTGCCACCTTAGGTTTGGGAACTATTTTGCGTGTCGTGGATTTTTAGGAGCCAGCTGGCCACTCCCAGCCACAGGCCCCAAACAAAAACCACGGCACTTTTCTCTGGCTAACAAAATTCAGATGCCCCGCTTCTGGATGGCAGATTGCAGGAGCCACTTGGCACTGTCAAACCAGCCCGACTTGGCACTGGTGCCACCGTGGGTCTGGGAACTCGCCCGCATATTTTGGATTTTCAGGAGCCAGACGGACACACACAGAACAGGCCCCCAAAATCAAACCTCGGCCCATTTCCTTGACAAAAAAAACTCAGCTCCCCCGCTTCTGGATGGCAGATTGCAGGAGCCACTTGGTACTACCAAACCAGCCCAACTTGGCACTGGTGCCACCTTGGGTCTGGGAACCATCCTGCGTATTGCGAATTCTCAGGAGCCAGCCTGCCACTCCAAGCCACCGGCCCCCAAAAACAAACCTCGGCCCGTTTCCCTGAAAAACAAAATTCAGCGGCCCGACTTATGGATGGCAGATTGCAGGAGCCACTTGGTACTATCAAACCAGCCCAACTTGGCACTTGTGCCACCTTGAGTCTGGAAACCATCCTGCGTATCGTGGATTTTCAGGAGCCAGCCGTCCACTCCCAGCTATTGGGTGCCAAACACAAACCAAGGCCCTTTTCCCTGGCTAACAAAATTCAGATGCCCCGCTTCTAAATGGCAGACTGCAGGAGCCTCTTTGCACTGACAAACCTGCCCGACTTGGAACAGGTGCCACCTTGAGTGTAGGAAGCCGCCCGCGTATCATGGATTTTCAGGAGCCAGCCGGCCACTCCGAGCCACAGGCCCTCAAAAACAAACCTCGGCCCTTGTCCCTGGAAAACAAAACTCAGCTACCCCGCTTCTGGATGGCAGTTTGCAGGAGCCACTTGGTACTATCAAACCAGCCCAACTTGGCACGGGTGCCACCTTGAGTCTGGGAACCATCCTGCGTATCGTGGATTTTCAGGAGCCAGCCGGCCACTCCCAGCCACAAGCCCTCAAACTCAAACCACGGCCCTTTTTTCTGGCAAACAAAACTCAGCTACCCTGCTTTGGGATGGCAGATTGCAGGAGCCACTTGGTACTATCAAACCAGCCTGACTTGCCACTGGTGCCACCTTGGGTCTGTGAACCATCCTGCGTATAGTGGATTTTCAGGAGCCAGCCAGCCACTCCCGGCCACAGGCCCCCCAAAAAAAATCTCGACCCATTTCCCTGAAAAAAAAAATTCAGCTACCCCACTTTTGGATGGCAGATTGCAGGAGCCACATGGTACCATCAAACCAGCCCGACGTGGCACTGGTGCCACCTTGGGTCTGGGAACCATCCTGCATATCGTGGATTTTCAGGAGCCAGCCGGCCACTCCCAGCCTTAGGCTGCCACACACAAACCACGGCCCTCTTCCCTGGCTAACAAAATTCAGATGCCCCGCCTCTGGATGGCAGATTGCAGGAGCCACTTGGCACTGTCAAACCAGCCCAACTTGGCACTGGTACCACCTTGGGTCTGGGAACCATCCTGGATATCTTGGATTTTCAGGAGCCAGCCGGCCTCTCTTAGCCACAAGCCCTCAAACTCAAACCACGGCCCGTTACTCTGGCAAACAAAACTCTGCGGCCCTGCTTCTGGATGGCAGATTGCAGGAGCCACTTGGTACTATCAAACCAGCCCAACTTGGTACAGGTGCCACCTTGGGTCTGGGAACCATCCTGCATATTTTGGATTTTCAGGAGCCAGCCTGCCACTCCAAGCCATAGGCTGCCAATCTCAAACCACCGCTTTTTTCCCTGGCAAACAAAATTCAGATGCCCCGCTTCCGGATGGCAGATTGCAGGAGCCACTTGGCACTGTCAAACCAGCCCGACTTGGCACTGGTGCCACCTTGGGTCTGGGAACCATCCTGCGTATTGTGGATTTTCAGGAGCCAGACGGCCACTCCCAGCCGTAGGCTGCCAAACAAAAACCACAACCTTTTTCCCTGGCGAAAAAATTTCAGATGCCCCGCGTCTGGATGGCAGATTACAGGAGCCACTTGGCACTTTCAAATGAGCCCGACTTGGCACTGGTGCCACCTTGGGTCTGGGAACCATCCTGGGTATCGTGGATTTTCAAAAGCCAGCCGGCCACTCCCAGCCATAGGATGCCAAACACAAACCATGGCCCTTTTCCCTGGCTAAAAAAAATTCAGCTTCCCTGCTTCTGGATGGCAGATTGCAGGAGCCACTTGGCACTGTCAAACCTGCCCGACTTGGCACTGGTGCCACCATGGTCTAGGAAGTCGCCCGCGTATCATGGATTTTCAGGAGCCAGCCAGCCACTCCAAGCCACAGGCCCTCAAAAACAAACCCCGGCCCGTTTCCCTTGCAAACAAAATTCAGCTACCCTGCTTCTGGATGGCAGTTTGCAGGAGGCACTTGGTACTATCAAACCAGCCAAACTTGGAACTGGTGCCACCTTGGGTCTGGGAACCATCCTGCGTATCGTGGATTTTCAGGAGCCAGCCGGCCACTCCCAGCCACAGGCCCCCAAACACAAACCACGGCCCTTATCCCTGGCTAACAAAATTCAGATGCCCCGCTTCCGGACGGCAGATTGCAGGAGCCACTTGGCACTGTCAAACCAGCCCGACTTGGCACTGGTGCCACCTTGGGTCTGGTAACCATCCTGCATATCGTGGATTTTCAGGAGCCAGCCGGCCACTCCCAGCCTTAGGCTGCCACACACAAACCACGGCCCTCTTCCCTGGCTAACAAAATTCAGATGCCCCGCCTCTGGATGGCAGATTGCAGGAGCCACTTGGCACTGTCAAACCAGCCCAACTTGGCACTGGTACCACCTTGGGTCTGGGAACCATCCTGGATATCGTGGATTTTCAGGAGCCAGCCGGCCTCTCCCAGCCACAAGCCCTCAAACTCAAACCACGGCCTGTTACTCTGGCAAACAAAACTCTGCGGCCCTGCTTCTGGATGGCAGATTGCAGGAGCCACTTGGTACTATCAAACCAGCCCAACTTGGTACAGGTGCCACCTTGGGTCTGGGAACCATCCTGCATTATTTGGATTTTCAGGAGCCAGCCTGCCACTCCAAGCCATAGGCTGCCAAACTCAAACCACCGCTTTTTTCCCTGGCAAACAAAATTCAGATGCCCCGCTTCCGGATGGCAGATTGCAGGAGCCACTTGGCACTGTCAAACCAGCCCGACTTGGCACTGGTGCCACCTTGGGTCTGGGAACCATCCTGCGTATTGTGGATTTTCAGGAGCCAGACGGCCACTCCCAGCCATAGGCTGCCAAACAAAAACCACAATCTTTTCCCCTGGCGAAAAAAATTCAGATGCCCCGCGTCTGGATGGCAGATTACAGGAGCCACTTGGCACTTTCAAACCAGGCCGACTTGGCACTGGTGCCACCTTGGGTCTGGGAACCATCCTGGGTATCGTGGATTTTCAAAAGCCAGCCGGCCACTCCCAGCCATAGGCTGCCAAACAAAAACCACAATCTTTTCCCCTGGCGAAAAAAATTCAGCTGCCCTGCTTCTGGATGGCAGATTGCAGGAGCCACTTGGCACTGTCAAACCTGCCCGACTTGGCACTGGTGCCACCATGGTCTAGGAAGTCGCCCGCGTATCATGGATTTTCAGGAGCCAGCCAGCCACTCCAAGCCACAGGCCCTCAAAAACAAACCCCGGCCCGTTTCCCTTGCAAACAAAATTCAGCTACCCTGCTTCTGGATGGCAGTTTGCAGGAGGCACTTGGTACTATCAAACCAGCCAAACTTGGAACTGGTGCCACCTTGGGTCTGGGAACCATCCTGCGTATCGTGGATTTTCAGGAGCCAGCCGGCCACTCCCAGCCACAGGCCCCCAAACACAAACCACGGCCCTTATCCCTGGCTAACAAAATTCAGATGCCCCGCTTCCGGACGGCAGATTGCAGGAGCCACTTGGCACTGTCAAACCAGCCCGACTTGGCACTGGTGCCACCTTGGGTCTGGGAACCATCCTTGGTATCGTGGATTTTCAAAAGCCAGCCGGCCACTCCCAGCCATAGGATGCCAAACACAAACCATGGCCCTTTTCCCTGGCTAAAAAAAATTCAGCTGCCCTGCTTCTGGATGGCAGATTGCAGGAGCCACTTGGCACTGTCAAACCTGCCCGACTTGGCACTGGTGCCACCATGGTCTAGGAAGTCGCCCGCGTATCATGGATTTTCAGGAGCCAGCCAGCCACTCCAAGCCACAGGCCCTCAAAAACAAACCCCGGTCCGTTTCCCTTGCAAAAAAAATTCAGCTACCCTGCTTCTGGATGGCAGTTTGCAGGAGGCACTTGGTACTATCAAACCAGCCAAACTTGGAACTGGTGCCACCTTGGGTCTGGGAACCATCCTGCGTATCGTGGATTTTCAGGAGCCAGCCGGCCACTCCCAGCCACAGGCCCCCAAACACAAACCACGGCCCTTTTCTCTGGCTAACAAAATTCAGATGCCCCGCCTCTGGATGGCAGATTGCAGGAGTCACTTGGCACTGTCAAACCAGCCCAACTTGGCACTGGTGCCACCTTGGGTCTGGTAACCATCCTGGGTATCGTAGATTTTCAGGAGCCAGCCGGCCACTTCCAGTCACAGGCCCCCAAACCCAAACCACGGCCCTTTTCCCTGGCTAACAAAATTCAGATGCCCTGCTTCTGGATGGCAGATTGCAGGAGCCACATGGTACCATCAAACCAGCCCAACTTGGCACTGGTACCACCTTGGGTCTGGGAACCATCCTGGGTATCGTGGATTTTCAGGAGCCAGCCGGCCACTCCTAGCTACAGGCCCCCAAACACAAACCACGGCCCTTATCCCTGGCTAAAAAAATTCAGATGCCCCGCTTCTGGATGGCAGATTACAGGAGCCACTTGGCACTGTCAAACCAGCCCGACTTGGAACTGGTGCCACCTTGGGTCTGGGAACCATCCTGCGTATTGTGGATTTTCAGGAGCCAGCCGTCCACTCCCAGCCATAGGCTGCCAAACACAAACCACGGCCCTTTTAACTGGCTAACAAAATTCAGATGCCCCGCTTTTGGATGGCAGATTGCAGGAGCAACTTGGCGCTCTAAAACAAGCCCGACTTGGCACTGGTGCCACCTTGGGTCTGGGAACCCTCCTGCGTATTGTGGATTTTCAGGAGCCCTCCAGCCACTCCAAGGCACAAGCCCTAAAACTCAAACCACAAGGCTTTTCTCGGGCAAAAAAAACTCAGATGCCCCGCTTCTAAATGGCATATTGCAGGCGTCACTTGGTACTATCAAACCAGCCTGACTTGGCACTGGTGCCAGATTGGGTCTGGGAACCATCCTGCGTATAGTGGATTTTCAGGAGCCAGCCGCCCGCTCCCAGCCACAAGCCCTCAAACTCAAACCACGGCCCTTTTCTGTGGCAAACTAAACTCAGCTGCCCTGCTTCTGGATGGCAGATTGCAGGAGCCACTTGGTACTATCAAACCAGCCCAACTTGGCACTGGTGCCACCTTAGGTTTGGGAACTATCCTGCGTGTCGTGGATTTTTAGGAGCCAGCCGGCCACTCCTAGCTACAGGCCCCCAAACACAAACCACGGCCCTTATCCCTGGCTAAAAAAATTCAGATGCCCCGCTTCTGGATGGCAGATTGCAGGAGCAACTTGGCACTGTCAAACCAGCCCGACTTGGAACTGGTGCCACCTGGGGTCTGGGAACCATCCTGCGTATTGTGGATTTTCAGGAGCCAGCCGGCCACTCCCATCCGCAAGGCCTCAAACTCTTACCACTGCCGGTTACTCTGGCAAACAAAACTCAGCTACCCCGCTTCTGGATGGCAGATTGCAGGAGCCACTTGGTACTATCAAACCAGCCTGCCTTGACACTGGTACTACCTTGGGTCTGGGAACCATCCTGCGTATCGCGAATTCTCAGGAGCCAGCCTGCCACTCCAAGCCACCGGCCCCCAAAAACAAACCTCGGCCCGTTTCTCTGGCTAAAAAAATTCAGATGCCCTGCTTCTGGATGGCAGATTGTGGGAGCCACTTGGCACTATCAAACCAGCTCGACTTGGCACTGGTGCCACCTTCGGTCTGGGAACCATCCTGGGTATCGTGGATTTTCAAGAGCCAGCCGGCCACTCCCAGCCACAGGCCCCAAACACAAACCACGGCACTTTTCTCTGGCTAACAATATTCAGATGCCCCGCTTCTGGATGGCAGATTGCAGGAGCCACTTGGCCCTTTCAAACCAGCCCGACTTGGCGCTGGTGCCACCTTGGGTCTAGGGACTCGCCCGCGTATCATGGATTTTCAGGAGCCAGCCGGCCACTCCCAGCCACAAGCCCTCAGACACAAACCACGGCTCTTTTCTCTGGCAAAAAAAACTCAGCTGCCCGGCATCTGGATAACAGATTGCAGGAGCCACTTGGTACTATCAAACCAACCCGAATTGACACTTGTGCCACCGTGGGTCGGGGAACCATCCTGCGTATTGTGGATTTTCAGGAGCCAGCCGTCCACTCCCAGCTATAGGGTGCCAAACACAAACCACGGCACTTTTCCTTGGATGACAAAATTCAGATGCCCTGCTTCTAGATGGCAGATTGCAGGAGCCACTTGGCACTTTCAAACCAGCCCGACTTGGCACTGGTGCCACCTTGGGTCTAGGAACTCGCCCGCGTATCATGGATTTTCAGGAGCCAGCCGGCCACTCCCAGCCACAAGCCCTCAAACTCAAACCACGGCCCTTTTCTCTGGCAAACAAAACTCAGCTGCCCTGCTTCTGGATGGCAGATTGTAGGAGCCACATGGTGCCATCAAACCAGCCCGACTTTCACTGGTGCTACCTTGGGTCTTGGTACCATTCTGCGTATCCTGGATTTTCAGGAGGCAGCCGGAAACTTCCAGCCATAGGCTGCCAAAAATAACCACGGTCCTTTTCTCTGGCTAACAAAATTCAGATGCCACGCTTCTGGATGGCTGATTGCAGGAGCCACTTGGCACTGTCAAACCATCCTGACATTGCTCTGGTGCCACCTTGGGTCTGGGAACCATTCTGCGTATTGTGGATTTTCAGGAGCCAGCCGGCCACTCCCAGCCACAGGCCCAAAACTCAAACCACGGCCCTTTTCTCTGGCTAGACAAAATTCATATGCCTTGCTTCTGGATGGCAGATTGCAGGAGCCACTTGGCACTGTCAAACCAGCCCAACTAGGCACTGGTACCACCTTGGGTCTGGGAACCATCCTGGGTATCGTGGATTTTCAGGAGCCAGCCGGCCACTCCCAGCCACAGGCCCCCAAACCCAAACCACGGCCCTTTTCCCTGGCTAACAAAATTCAGATGCCCTGCTTCTGGATGGCAGATTGCAGGAGCCACTTGGCACTGTCAAACCAGCCCAACTTGGCACTGGTACAACCTTGGGTCTGGGAACCATCCTGGGTATCGTGGATTTTCAGGAGCCAGCCGGCCACTCATAGCTACAGGCCCCCAAACGCAAACCATGGCCCTTATCCCTGGCTAAAAAAATTCAGATGCCCCGCTTCTGGATGGCAGATTACAGGAGCCACTTGGCACTGTCAAACCAGCCCGACTTGGAACTGGTGCCACCTTGGGTCTGGGAACCATCCTGCATATTGTGGATTTTCAGGAGCCAGCCGGCCGCTCCCATCCGCAAGGCCTCAAACTCAAACCACTGCCGGTTACTCTGGCAAACAAAACTCAGCTGCCCTGCTTCTGGATGGCAGATTTCAGGAGCCACTTGGTACTATCAAAACAGCCCGACTTGGCACTGGTGCCACCTTTGGTCTCGGAACCATCCGGCGTATCGTGGATTTTCAGGAGCCAGCCGGCCACTCCCAGCCATCGGCTGCCAAACTCAAACCACAGGCCTTTTCCCTGGCAAATAAAATTCAGATGCCCTGCTTCTGGATGGCAGATTGCAGGAGCCACTTGGCACTGTCAAACCAGCCCGACTTGGAACTGGTGCCACCTTGGGTCTGGGAACCATCCTGGGTATCATGGATTTTCAGGAGCCAGCCGGCCACTCCCAGCCACAGGCCCCTAAACACAAACCACGGCCCATTTCCCTGGCTAACAAAATTCAGATGCCCTGCTCCTGGATGGCAGATTGCAGGAGCCACTTGGTACTATCAAACCAGCCCGACTTGGCACTGGTTCCAGCTTGGGTCTGGGAACCATCCTGCGTATCGTGGATTTTCAGGAGCCAGCCGGCCACTCCCAGCCATAGGCTGCCAAACATAAACCACGGCCCATTTCCCTGGCTAACAAAATTCAGCTGCCCTGCTTCAGTATGGCTGATTGCAGGAGCCACTTGGCACTGTCAAACCTGCCCCACTTGGCACTGGTGCCACCTTGGGTCTTGGAAGTCGCCCGCGTATCATGGATTTTCAGAAGCCAGCCGGCCACTCCAAGCCACAGGCCCCCAAAAACAAACCCCGGCCCGTTTCCCTGCCAAACAAAATTCAGCTACCCTGCTTCAGGATGCCATTTTGCAGGAGGCACTTGGTACTATCAAACCAGCCAAACTCTGCACTGGTGCCACCTTGGGTCTGGGAACCATCCTGCGTATCGTGCATTTTCAGGAGCCAGCCGGCCACTCTCAGCCAAATGCCCTAAAACTCAAACCACGGCCCTTATCCCTGGCTAACAAAATTCAGATGCCCCGCTTCTCGATGGCAGATTGCAGGAGACACTTGGCACTGTCAAACCAGCCCGACTTGGCACTGGTGCCACCTTGGGTCTGGGAACCATCCTGCGTATTGTGGATTTTCAGGAGCCAGCCGGCCACTCCAAGCCAAAGGCTGCCAAAGACAAACCACGGCCTTTTTCCCTGGCGAACAAAATTCAGATGCCCGCCTTCTGAAAGGCAGATTGCAGGAGCCACTTCGCACTTTCAAACCAGCTCGACTTGGCACTGGTGCCACCTTGGGTCTGGGAACCATCCTGGGTATCGTGGATTTTCAGGAGCCAGCCGGCCACTCCCAGCCACAGGCCCCCAAACACAAACCACGGCCCATTTCCCTGGCTAACAAAATTCAGATGCCCTGCTCCTGGATGGCAGATTGCAGGAGCCACTTGGTACTATCAAACCAGCCCGACTTGGCACTGGTTCCAGCTTGGGTCTGGGAACCATCCTGCGTATCGTGGATTTTCAGGAGCCAGCCGGCCACTCCCAGCCATAGGCTGCAAAACTAAAACCACAGCCCTTTTCCCTGGCAAAGAAAATTCAGATGCCCCGCTTCTGGATGGCAGATTGCAGGAGCCACTTGGCACTGTCAAACCAGCTCGACTTGGCACTGGTGCCACCTTGGGTCTGGGAACCATCCTGCGTATCGTGGATTTTCAGGAGCCAGCCGGCCACTCCCAGCCACAAGCCCTCAAACTCAAACCACGGCCCTTTTCTCTGGCAAACAAAACTCAGCTGCCCTGCTTCTGGATGGCAGATTGCAAGGGCCCCTTGGCACTATCAAACCAGTATAACTTGGAACTGGTGCCACCTTGGGTCTGGGAACCATCCTGCGTATCGTGGATTTTCAGGAGCCAGCAAGCCAGTCCCAGCCACAAGGCCTCAAACTCAAACCACGGCCCTTTTCTCTGGCAAACAAAACTCAGCTGCCCTGCTTCTGGATGGCAGGTTGCAGGGGCCACTTGGTACTATCAAACCAGCCCTACTTGCAGTGGTTCTACCTTAGGTCTGGGAACCATCCTGCGTATCGTGGATTTTCAGGAGCCAGCCGGCCACTCCCAGCCATAGGATGCCAAACATAAACTACGGCCCTTTTCCCTGGCTAACAAAATTCAGCTGCCCTGCTTCTGGATGGCAGATTGCAGGAGCCACTTGGCACTGTCAAACCTGCGCGACTTGGCACTGGTGCCACCTTGGGTATAAGAAGTCGCCCGCGTATCATGGATTTTCAGAAGCCAGCCGGCCACTCCAAGCCACAGGCCCCCAAAAACAAACCCCGGCCTGTTTCCCTGCCAAACAAAATTCAGCTACCCAGCTTCTGGATGGCAGATTGCAGGAGGCACTTGGTACTATCAAACCAGCCAAACTTGGCACTGGTGCCACCTTGGGTCTGGGAACCATCCTGGGTATCATGGATTTTCAGGAGCCAGCCGGCCACTCCCAGCCACAGGCCCCCAAACACAAAAAACGGCCCATTTCCCTGGCTAACAAAATTCAGATGCCCTGCTCCTGGATGGCAGATTGCAGGAGCCACTTGGCACTATCAAACCAGCCCGACTTGGCACTGGTGCCAGCTTGGGTCTGGGAACCATCCTGCGTATCGTGGATTTTCAGGAGCCAACCGGCCACTCCCAGCCATAGGCTGCCAAATTAAAACCACAGCCCTTTTCCCAGGCAAAGAAAATTCAGATGCCCCGCTTCTGGATGGCAGATTGCAGGAGCGACTTGGCACTGTCAAACCACCCCGGCTTGGAACTGGTGCCACCTTGGGTCTGGGAACCATCCTGCATATTGTGGATTTTCAGGAGCCAGCCGGCCACTCCCAGCCACAAGCCCTCAGACTCAAACCACGGCCCTTTTCTCTGGCAAACAAAACTCAGCTGCCCTGCTTCTGGATGGCTGATTGCAAGGGCCTGTTGGCACTATCAAACCAGCCCGACTTGGAACTGGTGCCACCTTGGGTCTGGGAACCATCCTGCATATCGTGGATTTTCAGGAGCCAGCAAGCCAGTCCCAGCCACAAGCCCTCAAACTCAAACCACGGCCCTTTTCTCTGGCAAACAAAACTCAGGTGCCCTGCTTCTGGATGGCAGGTTGCAGGAGCCACTTGGTACTATCAAACCAGCCCAACTTGGCACGGGTGCCACCTTTAGTCTGGGAACCATCCTGCGTATCGTGGATTTTAAGGAGCCAGCCGGCCACTCCCAGCCATTGGATGCCAAACACAAACCATGGCCCTTTTCCCTGGCTAGCAAAGTTCAGATGCCCCGCTTCTGGATGGCAGACTGCAGGAGCCACTTTGCACTGTCAAACCAGCTCGAATTGGAACAGCTGCCACCTTGGGTCTTGGAAGCCGCCCGCTTATCATGGATTTTCAGGAGCCAGCCGGCGACTCCGAGCCACAGGCCCTCAAAAACAAACCTCGACCCTTGTCCCTGGAAAACAAAACTCAGCTACCCCGCTTCTGGATGGCAGTTTGCAGGAGCCACTTGGTACTATCAAACCAGCCCAACTTGGCACGGGTGCCACCTTTAGTCTGGGAACCATCCTGCGTATCGTGGATTTTCAGGAGCCAGCCGGCCACTCCCAGCCACAAGCCCTCAAACTCAAACCACGGCCCTTTTTTCTGGCAAACAAAACTCAGCTACCCTGCTTTGGGATGGCCGATTGCAGGAGCCACTTGGTACTATCAAACCAACCTGACTTGCCTCTGGTGCCACCTTGGGTCTGTGAACCATCCTGCGTATAGTGGATTTTCAGGAGCCAGCCTGCCACTCCAAGCCATAGGCTGCCAAACTCAAACCACCGCTTTTTTCCCTGGCAAACAAAATTCAGATGCCCCGCTTCCGGATGGCAGATTGCAGGAGCCACTTGGCACTGTCAAACCAGCCCGACTTGGCACTGGTGCCACCTTGGGTCTGGGAACCATCCTGCGTATTGTGGATTTTCAGGAGCCAGACGGCCACTCCCAGCCATAGGCTGCCAAACACAAACCATGGCCCTTTTCCCTGGCTAAAAAAAATTCAGCTGCCCTGCTTCTGGATGGCAGATTGCAGGAGCCACTTGGCACTGTCAAACCTGCCCGACTTGGCACTGGTGCCACCATGGTCTAGGAAGACGCCCGCGTATCATGGATTTTCAGGAGCCAGCCAGCCACTCCAAGCCACAGGCCCTCAAAAACAAACCCCGGCCCGTTTCCCTTGCAATCAAAATTCAGCTACCCTGCCTCTGGATGGCAGTTTGCAGGAGGCACTTGGTACTATCAAACCAGCCAAACTTGGAACTGGTGCCACCTTGGGTCTGGGAACCATCCTGCGTATCGTGGATTTTCAGGAGCCAGCCGGCCACTCCCAGCCACAGGCCCCCAAACACAAACCACGGCCCTTATCCCTGGCTAACAAAACTCAGATGCCCCGCTTCCGGATGGCAGATTGCAGGAGCCACTTGCCACTGTCAAACCAGCCCGAGTTGGCACTGGTGCCACCTTGGGTCTGGTATCCCTCCTGGGTATCGTGGATTTTCAGGAGCCAGCCGGCCACTTCCAGCCACAGGCCCCCAAACCCAAACCACGGCCCTTTTCCCTGGCTAACAAAATTCAGATGCCCTGCTTCTGGATGGCAGATTGCAGGAGCCACATGGCACTGTCAAACCAGCCCAACTTGGCACTGGTACCACCTTGGGTCTTGGAACCATCCTGGGTATCGTGGATTTTCAGGAGCCAGCCGGCCACTCCTAGCTACAGGCCCCCAAACACAAACCACGGCCCTTATCCCTGGCTAAAAAAATTCAGATGCCCCGCTTCTGGATGGCAGATTGCAGGAGCCACTTGGCACTGCCAAACCAGCCCGACTTGGAACTGGTGCCACCTTGGGTCTGGGAACCATCCTGCGTATTGTGGATTTTCAGGAGCCAGCCGGCCACTCCCATCCGCAAGGCCTCAAACTCAAACCACTGCCGGTTACTCTGGCAAACAAAACTCAGCTGCCCTGCTTCTGGATGGCAGATTGCAGGAGCCACTTGGTACTACCAAAACAGCCCGACTTGGCACTGGTGCCACCTTTGGTCTCGGAACCATCCTGCGTATCGTGGATTTTCAGGAGCCAGCCGGCCACTCCCAGCCATAGACTGCCAAACTCAAACCACAGGCCTTTTCCCTGGCAAATAAAATTCAGATGCCCTGCTTCTGGATGGCAGATTGCAGGAGCCACTTGGCACTGTCAAACCAGCCTGACTTGGCACTGGTGCCACCTTGGGTCTGGGAACCATCCTGCGTATCGTGGATTTTCAGGAGCCAGCCGGCCAATCCCGGCCACAAGCCCTCAAACTCAAACCACGGCCCTTATCCCTGGCAAACAAAATTCAGATGCACCGCTTCTGGATGGCAGATTGCAGGAGACACTTTGCACTGTCAAACCAGCCCGACGTGGAACTGGTGACGCCTTGTGTCTGGCACTTTCAAGTCAGCCCGACTTGGCACTGGTCCCACCTTGGGTCTAGGAACCATCCTGCGTATTTTGGATTTTCAGGAGCCAGCCGGCCACACCCAGCCACAAGCCCCCAAACTCAAACCACGGCCCTTTTCCCTGAAAAACAAAACTCAGCTACCCCGCTTCTGGATGGCAGATTGCAGGAGCCACTTGGTACTATCAAACCAGCCTGCCTTGACACTGGTACCACCTTGGGTCTGGGAACCATCCTGCGTATCGTGGATTTTCAGGAGCCAGCCGGCCACTTCCAGCCACAAGCCCCAAACACAAACCAGGGCCCTTTTCTCTGGCTAAAAAAATTCAGATGCCCTGCTTCTGGATGGCAGATTGTGGGAGCCACTTGGCACTATCAAACCAGCCAAACTTGGCACTGGTGCCACCTTCGGTCTGGGAACCATCCTGGGTATCGTGGATTTTCAAGAGCCAGCCGGCCACTCCCAGCCACAGGCCCCAAACACAAACCACGGCACTTTTCTCTGGCTAACAATATTCAGATGCCCCGCTTCTGGATGGCAGATTGCAGGAGCCACTTGGCCTTTTCAAACCAGCCCGACTTGGCGCTGGTGCCACCTTGGGTCTAGGGACTCGCCCGCGTATCATGGATTTTCAGGAGCCAGCCGGCCACTCCCCGCCATAGGCTGCCAAACTTAAACAACGGCCCTTTTCTCTGGCAAACAAAATTCAGATGCCCCGCTTCTGGAAGGCAGATTGCAGGAGCCACTAGGTACTATCAAACCAGCCAGACTTGGCACTGGTGCCACCTTGGGTCTGGGAACCATCCTGCGTATCGTGGATTTTCAGGAGCCAGCCGGCCACTCCCAGCCACAAGCCCTCAGACTCAAACCACGGCTCTTTTCTCTGGCAAAAAAAACTCAGCTGCCCGGCATCTGGATAACAGATTGCAGGAGCCACTTGGTACTATCAAACCAAGCCGACTTGACACTGGTGCCACCGTGGGTCAGGGAACCATCCTGCGTATTGTGGATTTTCAGGAGCCAGCCGTCCACTCCCAGGCATAGGCTGCCAAACACAAACCACGGCCCTTTTAACTGGCTAACAAAATTCAGATGCCCCGCTTTTGGATGGCAGATTGCAGGAGCAACTTGGCGCTGTAAAACAAGCCCGACTTGGCACTGGTGCCACCTTGGGTCTGGGAACCCTCCTGCGTATTGTGGATTTTCAGGAGCCAGCCAGCCACGCCAAGCCACAGGCCCAAAACTCAAACCACGACCCTTTTCTCTGGCTAGACAAAATTCAGATGCCCCGCTTCTGGATGGCAGATTGCAGGAGCCACTTGGCACTGTCAAACCAGCCCAACTTGGCACTGGTACCACCTTGAGTCTGGGAACCATCCTGGGTATCGTGGATTTTCAGGAGCCAGCCGGCCACTCCCAGCCACAGGCCCCCAAACCCAAACCACGGCCCTTTTCCCTGGCTAACAAAATTCAGATGCCCTGCTTCTGGATGGCAGATTGCAGGAGCCACTTGGCACTGTCAAACCAGCCCAACTTGGCACTGGTACCACCTTGGGTCTGGGAACCATCCTGGGTATCGTGGATTTTCAGGAGCCAGCCGGCCACTCATAGCTACAGGCCCCCAAATGCAAACCACAGCCGTTATCCCTGGCTAAAAAAATTCAGATGCCCCGCTTCTGGATGGCAGATTGCAGGAGCCACTTGGCACTGTCAAACCAGCCCGACTTGGAACTGGTGCCACCTTGGGTCTGGGAACCATCCTGCGTATTGTGGATTTTCAGGAGCCAGCTGGCCACTCCCATCCGCAAGGCCTCAAACTCAAACCACTGCCGGTTACCCTGGCAAACAAAACTCAGCTACCCTGCTTCTGGATGGCAGTTTGCAGGAGCCACTTGGTACTATCAAAACAGCCCGACTTGGCACTGGTGCCACCTTTAGTCTCGGAACCATCCGGCGTATCGTGGATTTTCAGGAGCCAGCCGGCCACTCCCAGCCATCGGCTGCCAAACTCAAACCACAGGCCTTTTCCCTGGCAAATAAAATTCAGATGCCCTGCTTCTGGATGGCAGATTGCAGGAGCCACTTGGCCTTTTCAAACCAGCCCGACTTGGCGCTGGTGCCACCTTGGGTCTAGGGACTCGCCCGCGTATCATGGATTTTCAGGAGCCAGCCGGCCACTCCCCGCCATAGGCTGCCAAACTTAAACCACGGCCCTTTTCTCTGGCAAACAAAATTCAGATGCCCCGCTTCTTGAAGGCAGATTGCAGGAGCCACTAGGTACTATCAAACCAGCCAGACTTGGCACTGGTGCCACCTTGGGTCTGGGAACCATCCTGCGTATCGTGGATTTTACGGAGCCAGCCGGCCACTCCCAGCCACAAGCCCTCAGACTCAAACCACGGCTCTTTTCTCTGGCAAAAAAAACTCAGCTGCCCGGCATCTGGATAACAGATTGCAGGAGCCACTTGGTACTATCAAACCAAGCCGACTTGACACTGGTGCCACCGTGGGTCAGGGAACCATCCTGCGTATTGTGGATTTTCAGGAGCCAGCCGTCCACTCCCAGGCATAGGCTGCCAAACACAAACCACGGCCCTTTTAACTGGCTAACAAAATTCAGATGCCCCGCTTTTGGATGGCAGATCGCAGGAGCAACTTGGCGCTGTAAAACAAGCCCGACGTGGCACTGGTGCCACCTTGGGTCTGGGAACCCTCCTGCGTATTGTGGATTTTCAGGAGCCAGCCAGCCACGCCAAGCCACAGGCCCAAAACTCAAACCACGACCCTTTTCTCTGGCTAGACAAAATTCAGATGCCCCGCTTCTGGATGGCAGATTGCAGGAGCCACTTGGCACTGTCAAACCAGCCCAACTTGGCACTGGTACCACCTTGAGTCTGGGAACAATCCTGGGTATCGTGGATTTTCAGGAGCCAGCCGGCCACTCCCAGCCACAGGCCCCCAAACCCAAACCACGGCCCTTTTCCCTGGCTAACAAAATTCAGATGCCCTGCTTCTGGATGGCAGATTGCAGGAGCCACATGGCACTGTCAAACCAGCCCAACTTGGCACTGGTACCACCTTGGGTCTGGGAACCATCCTGGGTATCGTGGATTTTCAGGAGCCAGCCGGCCACTCATAGCTACAGGCCCCCAAATGCAAACCACAGCCGTTATCCCTGGCTAAAAAAATTCAGATGCCCCGCTTCTGGATGGCAGATTGCAGGAGCCACTTGGCACTGTCAAACCAGCCCGACTTGGAACTGGTGCCACCTTGGGTCTGGGAACCATCCTGCGTATTGTGGATTTTCAGGAGCCAGCTGGCCACTCCCATCCGCAAGGCCTCAAACTCAAACCACTGCCGGTTACTCTGGCAAACAAAACTCAGCTACCCTGCTTCTGGATGGCAGATTGCAGGAGCCACTTGGTACTATCAAAACAGCCCGACTTGGCACTGGTGCCACCTTTAGTCTCGGAACCATCCGGCGTATCGTGGATTTTCAGGAGCCAGCCGGCCACTCCCAGCCATCGGCTGCCAAACTCAAACCACAGGCCTTTTCCCTGGCAAATAAAATTCAGATGCCCTGCTTCTGGATGGCAGATTGCAGGAGCCACTTGGCACTGTCAAACCAGCCCGACTTGGAACTGGTGCCACTTTGGGTCTGGGAACCATCCTGGGTATCATGGATTTTCAGGAGCCAGCCGGCCACTCCCAGCCACAGGCCCCCAAACACAAACCACGGCCCATTTCCCTGGATAACAAAATTCAGATGCCCTGCTCCTGGATGGGAGATTGCAGGAGCCACTTGGTACTATCAAACCAGCCCGACTTGGCACTGGTTCCAGCTTGGGTCTGGGAACCATCCTGCGTATCTTGGATTTTCAGGAGCCAGCCGGCCACTCCCAGCCATAGGCTGCCAAACATAAACCACGGCCCTTTTCCCTGGGTAACAAAATTCAGCTGCCCTGCTTCTGGATGGCAGATTGCAGGAGCCACTTGGCACTGTCAAACCTGCCTGACTTGGCACTGGTGCCACGTTGGGTCTTGGAAGTTGCCCGCGTATCATGGATTTTCAGAAGCCAGCCGGCCACTCCAAGCCACAGGCCCCCAAAAACAAACCCCGGCCCGTTTCCCTGCCAAACAAAATTCAGCTACCCTGCTTCAGGATGCCAGTTTGCAGGAGGCACTTGGTACTATCAAACCAGCCAAACTCTGCACTGGTGCCACCTTGGGTCTGGGAACCATCCTGCGTATCGTGGATTTTCAGGAGCCAGCCGGCCACTCTCAGCCAAATGCCCTAAAACTCAAACCACGGCCCTTATCCCTGGCTAACAAAATTCTGATGCCCCGCTTCTCGATGGCAGATTGCAGGAGACACTTGGCACTGTCAAACCAGCCCGACTTGGCACAGGTGCCACCTTGGGTCTGGGAACCATCCTGCGTATTGTGGATTTTCAGGAGCCAGCCGGCCACTCCCAGCCATAGGCTGCCAAACACAAACCACGGCCTTTTTCCCTGGCGAACAAAATTCAGATGCCCGGCTTCTGAAAGGCAGATTGCAGGAGCCACTTCGCACTTTCAAACCAGCCCGACTTGGCACTGGTGCCACCTTGGGTCTGGGAACCATCCTGGGTATCGTGGATTTTCAGGAGCCAGCCGGCCACTCCCAGCCACAGGCCCCCAAACACAAACCACGGCCCATTTCCCTGGCTAACAAAATTCAGCTACCCTGCTCCTGGATGGCAGATTGCAGGAGCCACTTGGTACAATCAAAACAGCCCGACTTGGCACTGGTGCCACCTTTAGTCTCGGAACCATCCGGCGTATCGTGGATTTTCAGGAGCCAGCCGGCCACTCCCAGCCATAGGCCGCCAAACTAAAACCACAGCCCTTTTCCCTGGCAAAGAAAATTCAGATGCCCCACTTCTGCATGGCAGATTGCAGGAGCCACTTGGCACTGTCAAACCAGCTCGACTTGGCACTGGTGCCACCTTGGGTCTGGGAACCATCCCGCGTATTGTGGATTTTCAGGAGCCAGCCGGCCACTCCCAGCCACAAGCCCTCAAACTCAAACCACGGCCCTTTTCTCTGGCAAACAAAACTCAGCTGCCCTGCTTCTGGATGGCAGATTGCACGGGCCCGTTGGCACTATCAAACCAGTATAACTTGGAACTGGTGCCACCTTGGGTCTGGGAACCATCCTGCATATCGTGGATTTTCAGGAGCCAGCCGGCCTCTCCCAGCCACAAGCCCTCAAACTCAAACCACAGCCCGTTACTCTGGCAAACAAAACTCTGCAGCCCCGCTTCTGGATGGCAGATTGCAGGAGCCACTTGGTACTATCAAATCAGCCCAACTTGGTACAGGTGCCACCTTGGGTCTGGGAACCATCCTGCGTATTGTGGATTTTCAGGAGCCAGACGGCCACTCCCAGCCATAGGCCGCCAAACAAAAACCACAACCTTTTTCCCTGGCTAGACAAAATTCAGATGCCCCGCTTCTGGATGGCAGATTACAGGAGCCACTTGGCACTTTCAAACCAGCCCGACTTGGCACTGGTGCCACCTTGGGTCTGGGAACCATCCTGGGTATCGTGGATTTTCAAAAGCCAGCCGGCCACTCCCAGCCATAGGATGCCAAACACAAACCCCGGCCCGTTTCCCTTGCAAACAAAATTCAGCTACCCTGCTTCTGGATGGCAGTTTGCAGGAGGCACTTGGTACTATCAAAACAGCCCGACTTGGCACTGGTGCCACCTTGGGTCTAGGAAGTCGCCCGCGTATCATGGATTTTCAGAAGCCAGCCGGCCACTCCAAGCCACAGGCCCCCAAAAACAAACCCCCGCCCGTTTCCCTGCCAAACAAAATTCAGCTACCCTGCTTCTGGATGGCAGATTGCAGGAGGCACTTGGTACTATCAAACCAGCCAAACTTGGCACTGGTGCCACCTTGGGTCTGGTAACCATCCTGGGTATCGTGGATTTTCAGGAGCCAGCCGGCCACTCCCAGCCACAGGCCCCCAAACACAAACCACGGCCCTTATCCCTGGCTAACAAAATTCAGATGCCCCGCTTCCGGATGGCAGATTGCAGGAGCCACTTGGCACTGTCAAACCAGCCCGACTTGGCACTGGTGCCACCTTGGGTCTGGGAACCATCCTGGGTATCGTGGATTTTCAGGAGCCAGCCGGCCACTCCCAGCCACAGGCCCCCAAACACAAAAAACGGCCCATTTCCCTGGCTAACAAAATTCAGATGCCCTGCTCCTGGATGGCAGATTGCAGGAGCCACTTGGCACTATCAAACCAGCCCGACTTGGCACTGGTGCCAGCTTGGGTCTGGGAACCATCCTGCGTATCGTGGATTTTCAGGAGCCAGCCGGCCACTCCCAGCCATAGGCTGCCAAACTAAAACCACAGCCCTTTTCCCAGGCAAAGAAAATTCAGATGCCCCGCTTCTGGATGGCAGATTTCAGGAGCGACTTGGCCCTGTCAATGCAGCCCAACTTGGCACTGGTGCCACCTTGGGTCTGGGAACCATCCTGCATATTGTGGATTTTCAGGAGCCAGCCGGCCACTCACAGCCACAAGCCCTCAAACTCAAACCACGGCCCTTTTCTCTGGCAAACAAAACTCAGCTGCCCTGCTTCTGGATGGCAGATTGAGAGGGCCTGTTGGCACTATCAAACCAGCCCGACTTGGAACTGGTGCCACCTTGGGTCTGGAAACCATCCTGCATATCGTGGATTTTCAGGAGCCAGCAAGCCAGTCCCAGCCACAAGCCCTCAAACTCAAACCACGGCCCTTTTCTCTGGCAAACAAAACTCAGGTGCCCTGCTTCTGGATGGCAGGTTGCAGGGGCCACTTGGTACTTTCAAACCAGCCCGACTTGCAGTGGTGCTACCTTGGGTCTGGGAACCATCCTGCGTATCGTGGATTTTCAGGAGCCAGCAAGCCAGTCCCAGCCACAAGCCCTCAAACTCAAACCACGGCCCTTTTCTCTGGCTAACAAAACTCAGGTGCCCTGCTTCTGGATGGCAGGTTGCAGGGGCCACTTGGTACTTTCAAACCAGCCCGACTTGCAGTGGTGCTACCTTGGGTCTGGGAACCATCCTGCGTATTGTGGATTTTCAGGAGCCAGCCGGCCACTCCCAGCCATAGGATGCCAAACTCAAACCACGGCCCTTTTCCCTGACTAACAAAATTTAGCTGCCCTGCTTCTGGATGGCAGACCGCAGGAGCCACTTGGCACTGTCAAACCAGCCCGACTTGCAGTGGTGCTACCTTGGGTCTGGGAACCATCCTGCGTATCGTGGATTTTCAGGAGCCAGCCGGCCAGTCCCAGCCATTGGATGCCAAACACAAACCACGGCCCTTTTCCCTGGCTAACAAAGTTCAGATGCCCCGCTTCTGGATGGCAGACTGCAGGAGCCACTTTGCACTTTCAAACCTGCCCGAATTGGAACATGTGCCACCTTGGGTCTAGGAAGCCGCCCGCGTATCATGGATTTCCAGGAGCCAGCCGGCCACTCCGAGCCATAGCCCCTAAAATACAAACCTCGGCCCTTGTCCCTGGAAAACAAAACTCAGCTACCCCGCTTCTGGATGGCAGTTTGCAGGAGCCACTTGGTACTATCAAACCAGCCCAACTTGGCACGGGTGCCACCTTGAGTCTGAGAACCATCCTGCGTATCGTGGATTTTCAGGAGCCAGCCGGCCACTCCCAGCCACAAGCCCTCAAACTCAAACCACGGCCCGTTACTCTGGCAAACAAAACTCAGCTACCCTGCTTTGGGATGGCAGATTGCAGGAGCTACTTGGTACTATCAAACCAGCCTGACTTGCCACTGGTGCCACCTTGGGTCTGTGAACCATCCTGCGTATAGTGGATTTTCAGGAGCCAGCCTGCCACTCCAAGCCATAGGCTGCCAAACTCAAACCACCGCTTTTTTCCCTGGCAAACAAAATTCAGATGCCCCGCTTCCGGATGGCAGATTGCAGGAGCCACTTGGCACTGTCAAACCAGCCCGACTTGGCACTGGTGCCACCTTGGGTCTGGGAACCATCCTGCGTATTGTGGATTTTCAGGAGCCAGACGGCCACTCCCAGCCATAGGCTGCCAAACAAAAACCACAACCTTTTTCCCTGGCGAAAAAAATTCAGATGCCCCGCTTCTGGATGGCAGATTACAGGAGCCACTTGGCACTTTCAAACCAGCCCGACTTGGCACTGGTGCCACCTTGGGTCTGGGAACCATCCTGGGTATCGTGGATTTTCAAAAGCCAGCCGGCCACTCCCAGCCATAGGATGCCAAACACAAACCCCGGCCCGTTTCCCTTGCAAACAAAATTCAGCTACCCTGCTTCTGGATGGCAGTTTGCAGGAGGCACTTGGTACTATCAAACCAGCCAAACTTGGAACTGGTGCCACCTTGGGTGTGGGAACCATCCTGCGTATCGTGGATTTTTAAGAGCCAGCCGGCCACTTCCAGCCACAGGCCCCCAAACACAAACCACGGCCCTTATCCCTGGCTAACACAATTCAGATGCCCCGCTTCTCGATGGCAGATTGCAGGAGCCACTTGGTGCTATCAAACCAGCCAAACTTGGCACTGGTGCCACCTTGGGTCTGGGAACCATCCTGCGTATCGTGGATTTTCAGGAGCCAGCCGGCCACTCCCAGCCACAGGCCCCCAAACACAAACCACGGCCCTTATCCCTGGCTAACAAAATTCAGATGCCCTGCTTCCGGATGGCAGATTGCAGGAGACACTTGGCGCTGTCAAACCAGCCCGACTTGGCACTGGTGCCACCTTGGGTCTGGGAACCATCCTGCGTATTGTGGATTTTCAGGAGCCAGCCGGCCACTCCCAGCCACAGGCCCCCAAACACAAACCACGGCCTTTTTCCCTGGCGAACAAAATTCAGATGCCCGGCTTCTGAAAGGCAGATTGCAGGAGCCACTTCGCACTTTCAAACCAGCCCGACTTGGCACTGGTGCCACCTTGGGTCTGGGAACCATCCTGGGTATCGTGGATTTTCAGGAGCCAGCCGGCCACTCCCAGCCACAGGCCCCCAAACACAAACCACGGCCCTTATCCCTGGCTAACAAAATTCAGCTACCCTGCTCCTGGATGGCAGATTGCAGGAGCCACTTGGTACTATCAAAACAGCCCGACTTGGCACTGGTGCCACCTTTAGTCTCGGAACCATCCGGCGTATCGTGGATTTTCTGGAGCCAGCCGGCCACTCCCAGCCATAGGCCGCCAAACTAAAACCACAGCCCTTTTCCCTGGCAAAGAAAATTCAGATGCCCCGCTTCTGGATGGCAGATTGCAGCAGCCACTTGGCACTGTCAAACAAGCTCGACTTGGCACTGGTGCCACCTGGGGTCTGGGAACCATCCTGCGTAGTGTGGATTTTCAGGAGCCAGCCGGCCACTCCCAGCCACAAGCCCTCAAACTCAAACCACGGCCCTTTTCTCTGGCAAACAAAACTCAGCTGCCCTGCTTCTGGATGGCAGATTGCAAGGGCCCGTTGGCACTATCAAACCAGTATAACTTGGAACTGGTGCCACATTGGGTCTGGGAACCATCCTGCATATCGTGGATTTTCAGGAGCCAGCAAGCCAGTCCCAGCCACAAGGACTCAAACTCAAACCACGGCCCTTTTCTCTGGCAAACAAAACTCAGCTACCCGGCTTTGGGATGGCAGATTGCAGGAGCCACTTGGTACTATCAAACCAGCCTGACTTGCCACTGGTGCCACCTTGGGTCTGTGAACCATCCTGCGTATAGTGGATTTTCAGGAGCCAGCCAGCCACTCCCGGCCACAGGCCCCCCAAAAAAAATCTCGGCCCATTTCCCTGAAAAACAAAATTCAGCTACCCCACTTTTGGATGGCAGATTGCAGGACCCACATGGTACCATCAAACCAGCCCGACGTGGCACCGGTGCCACCTTGGGTCTGGGAACCATCCTGCATATCGTGGATTTTCAGGAGCCAGCCGGCCACTCCTAGCCTTAGGCTGCCACACACAAACCACGGCCCGTTACTCTGGCAAACAAAACTCTGCAGCCCTGCTTCTGGATGGCAGATTGCAGGAGCCACTTGGTACTATCAAACCAGCCCAACTTGGTACAGGTGCCACCTTGGGTCTGGGAACCATCCTGCATATTGTGGATTTTCAGGAGCCAGCCTGCCACTCCAAGCCATAGGCTGCCAAACTCAAACCACCGCTTTTTTCCCTGGCAAACAAAATTCAGATGCCCCGCTTCCGGATGGCAGATTGCAGGAGCCACTTGGCACTGTCAAACCAGCCCGACTTGGCACTGGTGCCACCTTGGGTCTGGGAACCATCCTGCGTATTGTGGATTTTCAGGAGCCAGACGGCCACTCCCAGCCATAGGCTGCCAAACAAAAACCACAACCTTTTTCCCTGGCGAAAAAAATTCAGATGCCCCGCTTCTGGATGGCAGATTACAGGAGCCACTTGGCACTTTCAAACCAGCCCGACTTGGCACTGGTGCCACCTTGGGTCTGGGAACCATCCTGGGTATCGTGGATTTTCAAAAGCCAGCCGGCCACTCCCAGCCATAGGATGCCAAACACAAACCCTGGCCCGTTTCCCTTGCAAACAAAATTCAGCTACCCTGCTTCTGGATGGCAGTTTGCAGGAGGCACTTGGTACTTTAAAACCAGCCAAACTTGGAACTGGTGCCACCTTGGGTCTGGGAACCATCCTGCGTATCGTGGATTTTAAAGAGCCAGCCGGCCACTTCCAGCCACAGGCCCCCAAACACAAACCACGGCCCTTATCCCTGGCTAACACAATTCAGATGCCCCGCTTCTCGATGGCAGATTGCAGGAGCCACTTGGTGCTATCAAACCAGCCAAACTTGGCACTGGTGCCACCTTGGGTCTGGGAACCATCCTGCGTATCGTGGATTTTCAGGAGCCAGCCGGCCACTCCCAGCCACAGGCCCCCAAACACAAACCACGGCCCTTATCCCTGGCTAACAAAATTCAGATGCCCTGCTTCCGGATGGCAGATTGCAGGAGCCACTTGGCACTGTCAAACCAGCCCGACTTGGCACTGGTGCCACCTTGGGTCTGGTAACCATCCTGGGTATCGTGGATTTTCAGGAGCCAGCCGGCCACTCCCAGCCACAGGCCCCCAAACCCAAACCACGGCCCTTTTCCCGGGCTAACAAAATTCAGATGCCCTGCTTCTGGATGGCAGATTGCAGGAGCCACTTGACACTGTCAAACCAGCCCAACTTGGCACTGGTACCACCTTGGGTCTGGGAACCATCCTGGGTATCGTGGATTTTCAGGAGCCAGCCGGCCACTCATAGCTACAGGCCCCCAAACGCAAACCACAGCCCTTATCCCTGGCTAAAAAAATTCAGATGCCCCGCTTCTGGATGGCAGATTGCAGGAGCCACTTGGCACTTTCAAACCAGCCCGACTTGGAACTGGTGCCACCTTGGGTCTGGGAACCATCCTGCGTATTGTGGATTTTCAGGAGCCAGCTGGCCACTCCCATCCGCAAGGCCTCAAACTCAAACCACTGCCGGTTACTCTGGCAAACAAAACTCAGCTGCCCTGCTTCTGGATGGCAGATTGCAGGAGCCACTTGGTACTATCAAAACAGCCCGACTTGGCACTGGTGCCACCTTTAGTCTCGGAACCATCCGGCGTATCGTGGATTTTCAGGAGCCAGCCGGCCACTCCCAGCCATCAGCTGCCAAACTAAAACCACAGGCCTTTTCCCTGGCAAATAAAATTCAGATGCCCTGCTTCTGGATGGCAGATTGCAGGAGCCACTTGGCACTGTCAAACCAGCCCGACTTGGCACTGGTGCCACCTTGGGTCTGGGAACCATCCTGGGTATCGTGGATTTTCAGGAGCCAGCCGGCCACTCCCAGCCACAGGCCCCCAAACACAAACCACGGCCCATTTCCCTGGCTAACAAAATTCAGATGCCCTGCTCCTGGATGGCAGATTGCAGGAGCCACTTGGTACTATCAAACCAGCCCGACTTGGCACTGGTTCCAGCTTGGGTCTGGGAACCATCCTGCGTATCTTGGATTTTCAGGAGCCAGCCGGCCACTCCCAGCCATAGGCTGCCAAACATAAACCACGGCCCTTTTCCCTGGGTAACAAAATTCAGCTGCCCTGCTTCTGGATGGCAGATTGCAGGAGCCACTTGGCACTGTCAAACCTGCCCGACTTGGCACTGGTGCCACCATGGGTCTTGGAAGTCGCCCGCGTATCATGGATTTTCAGAAGCCAGACGGCCACTCCAAGCCACAGGCCCCCAAAAACAAACCCCGGCCCGTTTCCCTGCCAAACAAAATTCAGCTACCCTGCTTCAGGATGCCAGTTTGCAGGAGGCACATGGTACTATCAAACAAGCCAAACTCTGCACTGGTGCCACCTTGGGTCTGGGAACCATCCTGCGTATCGTGGATTTTCAGGAGCCAGCCGGCCACTCTCAGCCAAATGCCCTAAAACTCAAACCACGGCCCTTATCCTTGGCTAACAAAATTCTGATGCCCCGCTTCTCGATGGCAGATTGCAGGAGACACTTGGCGCTGTCAAACCAGCCCGACTTGGCACTGGTGCCACCTTGGGTCTGGGAACCATCCTGCGTATTGTGGATTTTCAGGAGCCAGCCAGCCACTCCCAGCCATAGGCTGCCAAACACAAACCACGGCCTTTTTCCCTGGCGAACAAAATTCAGATGCCCGGCTTCTGAAAGGCAGATTGCAGGAGCCACTTCGCACTTTCAAACCAGCCCGACTTGGCACTGGTGCCACCTTGGGTCTGGGAACCATCCTGGGTATCGTGGATTTTCAGGAGCCAGCCGGCCACTCCCAGCCACAGGCCCCCAAACACAAACCACGGCCCATTGCCCTGGCTAACAAAATTAAGCTACCCTGCTCCTGGATGTCAGATTGCAGGAGCCACTTGGTACTATCAAAACAGCCCGACTTGGCAATGGTGCCACCTTTAGTCTCGGAACCATCCGGCGTATCGTGGATTTTCAGGAGCCAGCCGGCCACTCCCAGCCATAGGGCGCCAAACTAAAACCACAGCCCTTTTCCCTGGCAAAGAAAATTCAGATGCCCCGCTTCTGGATGGCAGATTGCAGGAGCCACTTGGCACTGTCAAACCAGCTCGACTTGGCACTGGTGCCACCTGGGGTCTGGGAACCATCCTGCGTAGTGTGGATTTTCAGGAGCCAGCCGGCCACTCCCAGCCACAAGCCCTCAAACTCAAACCACGGCCCTTTTCTCTGGCAAACAAAACTCAGCTGCCCTGCTTCTGGATGGCAGATTGCAAGGGCCCGTTGGCACTATCAAACCAGTATAACTTGGAACTGGTGCCACATTGAGTCTGGGAACCATCCTGCATATCGTGGATTTTCAGGAGCCAGCAAGCCAGTCCCAGCCACAAGGACTCAAACTCAAACCACGGCCCTTTTCTCTGGCAAACAAAACTCAGCTACCCTGCTTTGGGATGGCAGATTGCAGGAGCCACTTGGTACTATCAAACCAGCCTGACTTGCCACTGGTGCCACCTTGGGTCTGTGAACCATCCTGCGTATAGTGGATTTTCAGGAGCCAGCCAGCCACTCCCGGCCACAGGCCCCCCAAAAAAAATCTCGGCCCATTTCCCTGAAAAACAAAATTCAGCTACCCCACTTTTGGATGGCAGATTGCAGGACCCACATGGTACCATCAAACCAGCCCGACGTGGCACGGGTGCCACCTTGGGTCTGAGAACCATCCTGCATATCGTGGATTTTCAGGAGCCAGCCGGCCACTCCTAGCCTTAGGCTGCCACACACAAACCACGGCCCTTTAACCTGGCTAACAAAACTCTGCAGCCCTGCTTCTGGATGGCAGATTGCAGGAGCCACTTGGTACTATCAAACCAGCCCAACTTGGTACAGGTGCCACCTTGGGTCTGGGAACCATCCTGCATATTGTGGATTTTCAGGAGCCAGCCTGCCACTCCAAGCCATAGGCTGCCAAACACAAACCACGGCACTTTTCTCTGGCTAACAAAATTCAGATGCCCCGCTTCTGGATGGCAGATTGCAGGAGCCACTTGGCACTTTCAAACCAGCCCGACTTGGCGCTGGTGCCACCTTAGGTCTAGGGACTCGCCCGCGTATCATGGATTTTCAGGAGCCATCCGGCCACTCCCCGCCATAGGCTGCCAAACGTAAACCACGGCCCTTTTCTCTGGCTAACAAAATTCAGATGCCCCGCTTCTGGAAGGCAGATTGCAGGAGCCACTAGGTACTATCAAACCAGCCAGACTTGGCACTGGTGCCACCTTGGGTCTGGGAACCATCCTGCGTATTGTGGATTTTCAGGAGCCAGCCGGCCACTCCCAGTCACAAGCCCTCAGACTCAAACCACGGGTCTTTTCTCTGTCAAAAAAAACTCAGCTGCCCGGCATCTGGATAACAGATATCAGGAGCCACTTGGTACTATCAAACCAGCCCGACTTGACACTGGTGCCACCGTGGGTCGGGGAACCATCCTGCGTATCGTGGATTTTCAGGAGCCAGCCGGCCACACCCAGCCACAGGCCCCCAAAAACAAACCTCGGCCCGTTTCCCTGAAAAACAAAATTCAGCTACCCCGCTTTTGGATGGCAGATTGCAGGAGCCACTTAATAGTATCAAACCAGACCAACTTGGCACTTTTGCCACCTTCAGTCTGGGAACCATCCTGCGTATCGTGGATTTTCAGGAGCCAGCCATCCACTCCCAGCCATGGGCTGCCAAACACAAACCACGGCACTTTTAACTGGCTAACAACATTCAGATGCCCCGCTTTTGGATGGCAGATTGCAGGAGCAACTTGGCGCTGTAAAAGAAGCCCGACTTGGCACTGGTGCCACCTTGGGTCTGGGAACCCTCCTGCGTATTGTGGATTTTCAGGAGCCAGCCAGCCACTCCAAGCCACAAGCCCTAAAACTCAAACCACGGGGCTTTTCTCTGGCTAACAAAATTCAGATGCCCCACTTCTGGATGGCTGATTGCAGGAGCCAGTTGGCGCTTTCAAACCATCCCGACATTGCTCTGGGGCCACCTTGTGTCTGGGAACCATTCTGCGTATTGTGGATTTTCAGGAGCCAGCCGGCCACTCCCACCCACAGGCCCAAAACTCAAACCACGGCCCTTTTCTCTGGCAAACAAAACTCTGCGGCCCTGCTTCTGGATGGAAGATAGCAGGAGCCACTTGGTACTATCAAACCAGCCCAACTTGGCACTGGTGCCACCTTGGGTTTGGGAACCATCCTGCGTGTCGTGAATTTTTAGGAGCCAGCTGGCCACTCCCAGCCACAGGCCCAAAACACAAAGCACGGCACTTTTCTCTGGCTAACAAAATTCAGATGCCCCGTTTCTGGATGGTAGATTGCAGGAGCCACTTGGCACTGTCAAACCAGACCGACTTGGCACTGGTGCCACCTTGGGTCTGGGAACTCGCCCGCGTACTGTGGATTTTCAGGAGCCGACCGGCACTTCCCATCCACAAGCCCTCAAACTCAAACAACGGCCCTTTTCTCTGGCAAAGAAAACTCAGCTGCCCTGCTTCTGGATGGCAGATTTCAGGAGCCACTTGGTACTATCAAACGAGCCCGACTTGGAACTTGTGCCACCTTGGGTCTGGGAACCATCCTGCGTGTCGTGGATTTTCAGGAGCCAGCCGGCCCCTCCCAGGCATAGGCTGCCAAACACCAACCACGGCCCTTTTCCGTGGCTAACAAAATTCAGATGCCCCGCTTCTGGATGGCAGATTGCAGGAGCCACTTGGCACTTTCAAACCAGCCCGACTTGGCACTGGCGATACTTGGGTCTGGGAACTCGCCCGCGTATTGTGGATTTTCAGGAGCCAGACGGACACTCTCAGCAACAGGCCTCCAAAATAAAACCTCGGCCCATTTCCCCGGCAAACAAAACTCAGCTGCCCCGCTTCTGGATGGCAGATTGCAGGAGGCACTTGGTACTATCAAACCAGCCAGATTTGGCACTGGTGCCACTTTGGGTCTGGGAACCATCCTTCGTATAGTGGATTTTCAGGAGCCAGCCGGCGACTCCCAGCCACAGGCCCCAAAAAATAAACCGCGGCCCGTTTCCCTGAAAAACAAAACTCACCTTCCCCGCTTCTGGATGGCAGATTGCAGGAGCCACTTGGTTCGGTCAAACCAGCCCAACTTGGCACTGGTGCCACCTTGGGTCTCGGAACCATCCCGCGTATTGTGGATTTTCAGGAGCCAGCCGGCCACTCCCAGCCACAAGCCCTCAAACTCAAACCACGGACCTTTTCTCTGGCAAACAAAACTCAGCTGCCCTGCTTCTGGATGGCAGATTGCAAGGGCCTGTTGGCACTATCAAACCAGCATAACTTGGAACTGGTGCCACCTTGGGTCTGGGAACCATCCTGCGTATCTTGGATTTTCAGGAGCCAGCCGGCCACTCCCAGCCATAGGCTGCCAAACATAAACCACGGCCCTTTTCCCTGGCTAACAAAATTCAGCTGCCCTGCTTCTGGATGGCAGATTGCAGGAGCCACTTGGCACTGTCAAACCTGCCCGACTTGGCACTGGTGCCACCATGGGTCTTGGAAGTCGCCCGCGTATCATGGATTTTCAGAAGCCAGACGGCCACTCCAAGCCACAGGCCCCCAAAAACAAACCCCGGCCTGTTTCCCTGCCAAACAAAATTCAGCTACCCTGCTTCAGGATGCCAGTTTGCAGGAGGCACATGGTACTATCAAACAAGCCAAACTCTGCACTGGTGCCACCTTGGGTCTGGGAACCATCCTGCGTATCGTGGATTTTCAGGAGCCAGCCGGCCACTCTCAGCCAAATGCCCTAAAACTCAAACCACGGCCCTTATCCTTGGCTAACAAAATTCTGATGCCCCGCTTCTCGATGGCAGATTGCAGGAGACACTTGGCGCTGTCAAACCAGCCCGACTTGGCACTGGTGCCACCTTGGGTCTGGGAACCATCCTGCGTATTGTGGATTTTCAGGAGCCAGCCAGCCACTCCCAGCCATAGGCTGCCAAACACAAACCACGGCCTTTTTCCCTGGCGAACAAAATTCAGATGCCCGGCTTCTGAAAGGCAGATTGCAGGAGCCACTTCGCACTTTCAAACCAGCCCGACTTGGCACTGGTGCCACCTTGGGTCTGGGAACCATCCTGGGTATCGTGGATTTTCAGGAGCCAGCCGGCCACTCCCAGCCACAAGCCCCCAAACACAAACCACGGCCCATTGCCCTGGCTAACAAAATTAAGCTACCCTGCTCCTGGATGGCAGATTGCAGGAGCCACTTGGTACTATCAAAACAGCCCGACTTGGCACTGGTGCCACCTTTAGTCTCGGAACCATCCGGCGTATCGTGGATTTTCAGGAGCCAGCCGGCCACTCCCAGCCATAGGGCGCCAAACTAAAACCACAGCCCTTTTCCCTGGCAAAGAAAATTCAGATGCCCCGCTTCTGGATGGCAGATTGCAGGAGCCACTTGGCACTGTCAAACCAGCTCGACTTGGCACTGGTGCCACCTGGGGTCTGGGAACCATCCTGCGTAGTGTGGATTTTCAGGAGCCAGCCGGCCACTCCCAGCCACAAGCCCTCAAACTCAAACCACGGCCCTTTTCTCTGGCAAACAAAACTCAGCTGCCCTGCTTCTGGATGGCAGATTGCAAGGGCCCGTTGGCACTATCAAACCAGTATAACTTGGAACTGGTGCCACATTGGGTCTGGGAACCATCCTGCATATCGTGGATTTTCAGGAGCCAGCAAGCCAGTCCCAGCCACAAGGACTCAAACTCAAACCACGGCCCTTTTCTCTGGCAAACAAAACTCAGCTACCCTGCTTTGGGATGGCAGATTGCAGGAGCCACTTGGTACTATCAAACCAGCCTGACTTGCCACTGGTGCCACCT
This sequence comes from Passerculus sandwichensis, assembly GCA_031885435.1. Classification (NCBI taxonomy): domain Eukaryota; kingdom Metazoa; phylum Chordata; class Aves; order Passeriformes; family Passerellidae; genus Passerculus; species Passerculus sandwichensis. The sequence continues at coordinate 28,964,206 of CM063166.1, forward strand.
TGGGTCTGTGAACCATCCTGCGTATAGTGGATTTTCAGGAGCCAGCCAGCCACTCCCGGCCACAGGCCCCCCAAAAAAAATCTCGGCCCATTTCCCTGAAAAACAAAATTCAGCTACCCCACTTTTGGATGGCAGATTGCCGGACCCACATGGTACCATCAAACCAGCCCGACGTGGCACGGGTGCCACCTTGGGTCTGAGAACCATCCTGCATATCGTGGATTTTCAGGAGCCAGCCGGCCACTCCTAGCCTTAGGCTGCCACACACAAACCACGGCCCTTTAACCTGGCTAACAAAACTCTGCAGCCCTGCTTCTGGATGGCAGATTGCAGGAGCCACTTGGTACTATCAAACCAGCCCAACTTGGTACAGGTGCCACCTTGGGTCTGGGAACCATCCTGCATATTGTGGATTTTCAGGAGCCAGCCTGCCACTCCAAGCCATAGGCTGCCAAACACAAACCACGGCACTTTTCTCTGGCTAACAAAATTCAGATGCCCCGCTTCTGGATGGCAGATTGCAGGAGCCACTTGGCACTTTCAAACCAGCCCGACTTGGCGCTGGTGCCACCTTAGGTCTAGGGACTCGCCCGCGTATCATGGATTTTCAGGAGCCATCCGGCCACTCCCCGCCATAGGCTGCCAAACGTAAACCACGGCCCTTTTCTCTGGCTAACAAAATTCAGATGCCCCGCTTCTGGAAGGCAGATTGCAGGAGCCACTAGGTACTATCAAACCAGCCAGACTTGGCACTGGTGCCACCTTGGGTCTGGGAACCATCCTGCGTATTGTGGATTTTCAGGAGCCAGCCGGCCACTCCCAGTCACAAGCCCTCAGACTCAAACCACGGGTCTTTTCTCTGTCAAAAAAAACTCAGCTGCCCGGCATCTGGATAACAGATATCAGGAGCCACTTGGTACTATCAAACCAGCCCGACTTGACACTGGTGCCACCGTGGGTCGGGGAACCATCCTGCGTATCGTGGATTTTCAGGAGCCAGCCGGCCACACCCAGCCACAGGCCCCCAAAAACAAACCTCGGCCCGTTTCCCTGAAAAACAAAATTCAGCTACCCCGCTTTTGGATGGCAGATTGCAGGAGCCACTTAATAGTATCAAACCAGACCAACTTGGCACTTTTGCCACCTTCAGTCTGGGAACCATCCTGCGTATCGTGGATTTTCAGGAGCCAGCCATCCACTCCCAGCCATGGGCTGCCAAACACAAACCACGGCACTTTTAACTGGCTAACAACATTCAGATGCCCCGCTTTTGGATGGCAGATTGCAGGAGCAACTTGGCGCTGTAAAAGAAGCCCGACTTGGCACTGGTGCCACCTTGGGTCTGGGAACCCTCCTGCGTATTGTGGATTTTCAGGAGCCAGCCAGCCACTCCAAGCCACAAGCCCTAAAACTCAAATCACGGGGCTTTTCTCTGGCTAACAAAATTCAGATGCCCCACTTCTGGATGGCTGATTGCAGGAGCCAGTTGGCGCTTTCAAACCATCCCGACATTGCTCTGGGGCCACCTTGTGTCTGGGAACCATTCTGCGTATTGTGGATTTTCAGGAGCCAGCCGGCCACTCCCACCCACAGGCCCAAAACTCAAACCACGGCCCTTTTCTCTGGCAAACAAAACTCTGCGGCCCTGCTTCTGGATGGCAGATAGCAGGAGCCACTTGGTACTATCAAACCAGCCCAACTTGGCACTGGTGCCACCTTGGGTTTGGGAACCATCCTGCGTGTCGTGAATTTTTAGGAGCCAGCTGGCCACTCCCAGCCACAGGCCCAAAACACAAAGCACGGCACTTTTCTCTGGCTAACAAAATTCAGATGCCCCGTTTCTGGATGGCAGATTGCAGGAGCCACTTGGCACTGTCAAACCAGACCGACTTGGCACTGGTGCCACCTTGGGTCTGGGAACTCGCCCGCGTACTGTGGATTTTCAGGAGCCGACCGGCACTTCCCATCCACAAGCCCTCAAACTCAAACAACGGCCCTTTTCTCTGGCAAAGAAAACTCAGCTGCCCTGCTTCTGGATGGCAGATTTCAGGAGCCACTTGGTACTATCAAACGAGCCCGACTTGGAACTTGTGCCACCTTGGGTCTGGGAACCATCCTGCGTGTCGTGGATTTTCAGGAGCCAGCCGGCCCCTCCCAGGCATAGGCTGCCAAACACCAACCACGGCCCTTTTCCGTGGCTAACAAAATTCAGATGCCCCGCTTCTGGATGGCAGATTGCAGGAGCCACTTGGCACTTTCAAACCAGCCCGACTTGGCACTGGTCCCACCTTGGGTCTGGGAACCATCCTGCGTATTGTGGATTTTCAAGAGCCAGCCGGCCACTCCCAGCCACAAGCCCTCAAACTCAAACCACAGCCCTTTTCCCAGGCAAACAAAATTCAGCTGCCCTGCTTCTGGATGGCAGATTGCAGGAGCCACTTGGTACAATCAAACCAGCCACACTTGTCACTGGTGCCAGCTTGGGTCTGAGAACCATCCTGCGTATCGTGGATTTCAAGGCGCCAGCCGGTTGCTCCCAGCCACAAGCCCTCAAACTCAAACCACGGCCCTTTTCTCTGGCAAACAAAACTCTGCGGCCCTGCTTCTGGATGGCAGATAGCAGGAGCCACTTGGTACTATCAAACCAGCCCGACTTGGCACTGGTGCCACTGTGGGTTTGGGAACCATCCTGCGTATCGTGGATTTTCAGGAGCCAGCCGGCCACTCCCAGCCACAGGCCCCAAACACAAACCACGGCACTTTTCTCTGGCTAACAAAATTCAGATGCCGCGCTTCTGGATGGCAGATTGCAGGAGCCACTTGGTACTATCAAACCAGCCCGACTTGGCACTGGCGATACTTGGGTCTGGGAACTCGCCCGCGTATTGTGGATTTTCAGGAGCCAGACGGACACTCTCAGCAACAGGCCTCCAAAATAAAACCTCGGCCCATTTCCCCGGCAAACAAAACTCAGCTGCCCCGCTTCTGGATGGCAGATTGCAGGAGGCACTTGGTACTATCAAACCAGCCAGATTTGGCACTGGTGCCACTTTGGGTCTGGGAACCATCCTTCGTATAGTGGATTTTCAGGAGCCAGCCGGCGACTCCCAGCCACAGGCCCCAAAAAATAAACCGCGGCCCGTTTCCCTGAAAAACAAAACTCACCTTCCCCGCTTCTGGATGGCAGATTGCAGGAGCCACTTGGTTCGGTCAAACCAGCCCAACTTGGCACTGGTGCCACCTTGGGTCTCGGAACCATCCCGCGTATTGTGGATTTTCAGGAGCCAGCCGGCCACTCCCAGCCACAAGCCCTCAAACTCAAACCACGGACCTTTTCTCTGGCAAACAAAACTCAGCTGCCCTGCTTCTGGATGGCAGATTGCAAGGGCCTGTTGGCACTATCAAACCAGCATAACTTGGAACTGGTGCCACCTTGGGTCTGGGAACCATCCTGCGTATCTTGGATTTTCAGGAGCCAGCCGGCCACTCCCAGCCATAGGCTGCCAAACATAAACCACGGCCCTTTTCCCTGGCTAACAAAATTCAGCTGCCCTGCTTCTGGATGGCAGATTGCAGGAGCCACTTGGCACTGTCAAACCTGCCCGACTTGGCACTGGTGCCACCATGGGTCTTGGAAGTCGCCCGCGTATCATGGATTTTCAGAAGCCAGACGGCCACTCCAAGCCACAGGCCCCCAAAAACAAACCCCGGCCTGTTTCCCTGCCAAACAAAATTCAGCTACCCTGCTTCAGGATGCCAGTTTGCAGGAGGCACATGGTACTATCAAACAAGCCAAACTCTGCACTGGTGCCACCTTGGGTCTGGGAACCATCCTGCGTATCGTGGATTTTCAGGAGCCAGCCGGCCACTCTCAGCCAAATGCCCTAAAACTCAAACCACGGCCCTTATCCTTGGCTAACAAAATTCTGATGCCCCGCTTCTCGATGGCAGATTGCAGGAGACACTTGGCGCTGTCAAACCAGCCCGACTTGGCACTGGTGCCACCTTGGGTCTGGGAACCATCCTGCGTATTGTGGATTTTCAGGAGCCAGCCAGCCACTCCCAGCCATAGGCTGCCAAACACAAACCACGGCCTTTTTCCCTGGCGAACAAAATTCAGATGCCCGGCTTCTGAAAGGCAGATTGCAGGAGCCACTTCGCACTTTCAAACCAGCCCGACTTGGCACTGGTGCCACCTTGGGTCTGGGAACCATCCTGGGTATCGTGGATTTTCAGGAGCCAGCCGGCCACTCCCAGCCACAAGCCCCCAAACACAAACCACGGCCCATTGCCCTGGCTAACAAAATTAAGCTACCCTGCTCCTGGATGGCAGATTGCAGGAGCCACTTGGTACTATCAAAACAGCCCGACTTGGCACTGGTGCCACCTTTAGTCTCGGAACCATCCTGCGTATCGTGGATTTTCAGGAGCCAGCCGGCCACTCCCAGCCATAGGGCGCCAAACTAAAACCACAGCCCTTTTCCCTGGCAAAGAAAATTCAGATGCCCCGCTTCTGGATGGCAGATTGCAGGAGCCACTTGGCACTGTCAAACCAGCTCGACTTGGCACTGGTGCCACCTGGGGTCTGGGAACCATCCTGCGTAGTGTGGATTTTCAGGAGCCAGCCGGCCACTCCCAGCCACAAGCCCTCAAACTCAAACCACGGCCCTTTTCTCTGGCAAACAAAACTCAGCTGCCCTGCTTCTGGATGGCAGATTGCAAGGGCCCGTTGGCACTATCAAACCAGTATAACTTGGAACTGGTGCCACATTGGGTCTGGGAACCATCCTGCATATCGTGGATTTTCAGGAGCCAGCAAGCCAGTCCCAGCCACAAGGACTCAAACTCAAACCACGGCCCTTTTCTCTGGCAAACAAAACTCAGCTACCCTGCTTTGGGATGGCAGATTGCAGGAGCCACTTGGTACTATCAAACCAGCCTGACTTGCCACTGGTGCCACCTTGGGTCTGTGAACCATCCTGCGTATAGTGGATTTTCAGGAGCCAGCCAGCCACTCCCGGCCACAGGCCCCCCAAAAAAAATCTCGGCCCATTTCCCTGAAAAACAAAATTCAGCTACCCCACTTTTGGATGGCAGATTGCCGGACCCACATGGTACCATCAAACCAGCCCGACGTGGCACGGGTGCCACCTTGGGTCTGAGAACCATCCTGCATATCGTGGATTTTCAGGAGCCAGCCGGCCACTCCTAGCCTTAGGCTGCCACACACAAACCACGGCCCTTTAACCTGGCTAACAAAACTCTGCAGCCCTGCTTCTGGATGGCAGATTGCAGGAGCCACTTGGTACTATCAAACCAGCCCAACTTGGTACAGGTGCCACCTTGGGTCTGGGAACCATCCTGCATATTGTGGATTTTCAGGAGCCAGCCTGCCACTCCAAGCCATAGGCTGCCAAACACAAACCACGGCACTTTTCTCTGGCTAACAAAATTCAGATGCCCCGCTTCTGGATGGCAGATTGCAGGAGCCACTTGGCACTTTCAAACCAGCCCGACTTGGCGCTGGTGCCACCTTAGGTCTAGGGACTCGCCCGCGTATCATGGATTTTCAGGAGCCATCCGGCCACTCCCCGCCATAGGCTGCCAAACGTAAACCACGGCCCTTTTCTCTGGCTAACAAAATTCAGATGCCCCGCTTCTGGAAGGCAGATTGCAGGAGCCACTAGGTACTATCAAACCAGCCAGACTTGGCACTGGTGCCACCTTGGGTCTGGGAACCATCCTGCGTATTGTGGATTTTCAGGAGCCAGCCGGCCACTCCCAGTCACAAGCCCTCAGACTCAAACCACGGGTCTTTTCTCTGTCAAAAAAAACTCAGCTGCCCGGCATCTGGATAACAGATATCAGGAGCCACTTGGTACTATCAAACCAGCCCGACTTGACACTGGTGCCACCGTGGGTCGGGGAACCATCCTGCGTATCGTGGATTTTCAGGAGCCAGCCGGCCACACCCAGCCACAGGCCCCCAAAAACAAACCTCGGCCCGTTTCCCTGAAAAACAAAATTCAGCTACCCCGCTTTTGGATGGCAGATTGCAGGAGCCACTTAATAGTATCAAACCAGACCAACTTGGCACTTTTGCCACCTTCAGTCTGGGAACCATCCTGCGTATCGTGGATTTTCAGGAGCCAGCCATCCACTCCCAGCCATGGGCTGCCAAACACAAACCACGGCACTTTTAACTGGCTAACAACATTCAGATGCCCCGCTTTTGGATGGCAGATTGCAGGAGCAACTTGGCGCTGTAAAAGAAGCCCGACTTGGCACTGGTGCCACCTTGGGTCTGGGAACCCTCCTGCGTATTGTGGATTTTCAGGAGCCAGCCAGCCACTCCAAGCCACAAGCCCTAAAACTCAAATCACGGGGCTTTTCTCTGGCTAACAAAATTCAGATGCCCCACTTCTGGATGGCTGATTGCAGGAGCCAGTTGGCGCTTTCAAACCATCCCGACATTGCTCTGGGGCCACCTTGTGTCTGGGAACCATTCTGCGTATTGTGGATTTTCAGGAGCCAGCCGGCCACTCCCACCCACAGGCCCAAAACTCAAACCACGGCCCTTTTCTCTGGCAAACAAAACTCTGCGGCCCTGCTTCTGGATGGCAGATAGCAGGAGCCACTTGGTACTATCAAACCAGCCCAACTTGGCACTGGTGCCACCTTGGGTTTGGGAACCATCCTGCGTGTCGTGAATTTTTAGGAGCCAGCTGGCCACTCCCAGCCACAGGCCCAAAACACAAAGCACGGCACTTTTCTCTGGCTAACAAAATTCAGATGCCCCGTTTCTGGATGGCAGATTGCAGGAGCCACTTGGCACTGTCAAACCAGACCGACTTGGCACTGGTGCCACCTTGGGTCTGGGAACTCGCCCGCGTACTGTGGATTTTCAGGAGCCGACCGGCACTTCCCATCCACAAGCCCTCAAACTCAAACAACGGCCCTTTTCTCTGGCAAAGAAAACTCAGCTGCCCTGCTTCTGGATGGCAGATTTCAGGAGCCACTTGGTACTATCAAACGAGCCCGACTTGGAACTTGTGCCACCTTGGGTCTGGGAACCATCCTGCGTGTCGTGGATTTTCAGGAGCCAGCCGGCCCCTCCCAGGCATAGGCTGCCAAACACCAACCACGGCCCTTTTCCGTGGCTAACAAAATTCAGATGCCCCGCTTCTGGATGGCAGATTGCAGGAGCCACTTGGCACTTTCAAACCAGCCCGACTTGGCACTGGTCCCACCTTGGGTCTGGGAACCATCCTGCGTATTGTGGATTTTCAAGAGCCAGCCGGCCACTCCCAGCCACAAGCCCTCAAACTCAAACCACAGCCCTTTTCCCAGGCAAACAAAATTCAGCTGCCCTGCTTCTGGATGGCAGATTGCAGGAGCCACTTGGTACAATCAAACCAGCCACACTTGTCACTGGTGCCAGCTTGGGTCTGAGAACCATCCTGCGTATCGTGGATTTCAAGGCGCCAGCCGGTTGCTCCCAGCCACAAGCCCTCAAACTCAAACCACGGCCCTTTTCTCTGGCAAACAAAACTCTGCGGCCCTGCTTCTGGATGGCAGATAGCAGGAGCCACTTGGTACTATCAAACCAGCCCGACTTGGCACTGGTGCCACTGTGGGTTTGGGAACCATCCTGCGTATCGTGGATTTTCAGGAGCCAGCCGGCCACTCCCAGCCACAGGCCCCAAACACAAACCACGGCACTTTTCTCTGGCTAACAAAATTCAGATGCCGCGCTTCTGGATGGCAGATTGCAGGAGCCACTTGGTACTATCAAACCAGCCCGACTTGGCACTGGCGATACTTGGGTCTGGGAACTCGCCCGCGTATTGTGGATTTTCAGGAGCCAGACGGACACTCTCAGCAACAGGCCTCCAAAATAAAACCTCGGCCCATTTCCCCGGCAAACAAAACTCAGCTGCCCCGCTTCTGGATGGCAGATTGCAGGAGGCACTTGGTACTATCAAACCAGCCAGATTTGGCACTGGTGCCACTTTGGGTCTGGGAACCATCCTTCGTATAGTGGATTTTCAGGAGCCAGCCGGCGACTCCCAGCCACAGGCCCCAAAAAATAAACCGCGGCCCGTTTCCCTGAAAAACAAAACTCACCTTCCCCGCTTCTGGATGGCAGATTGCAGGAGCCACTTGGTTCGGTCAAACCAGCCCAACTTGGCACTGGTGCCACCTTGGGTCTCGGAACCATCCCGCGTATTGTGGATTTTCAGGAGCCAGCCGGCCACTCCCAGCCACAAGCCCTCAAACTCAAACCACGGACCTTTTCTCTGGCAAACAAAACTCAGCTGCCCTGCTTCTGGATGGCAGATTGCAAGGGCCTGTTGGCACTATCAAACCAGCATAACTTGGAACTGGTGCCACCTTGGGTCTGGGAACCATCCTGCGTATCTTGGATTTTCAGGAGCCAGCCGGCCACTCCCAGCCATAGGCTGCCAAACATAAACCACGGCCCTTTTCCCTGGCTAACAAAATTCAGCTGCCCTGCTTCTGGATGGCAGATTGCAGGAGCCACTTGGCACTGTCAAACCTGCCCGACTTGGCACTGGTGCCACCATGGGTCTTGGAAGTCGCCCGCGTATCATGGATTTTCAGAAGCCAGACGGCCACTCCAAGCCACAGGCCCCCAAAAACAAACCCCGGCCCGTTTCCCTGCCAAACAAAATTCAGCTACCCTGCTTCAGGATGCCAGTTTGCAGGAGGCACATGGTACTATCAAACAAGCCAAACTCTGCACTGGTGCCACCTTGGGTCTGGGAACCATCCTGCGTATCGTGGATTTTCAGGAGCCAGCCGGCCACTCTCAGCCAAATGCCCTAAAACTCAAACCACGGCCCTTATCCTTGGCTAACAAAATTCTGATGCCCCGCTTCTCGATGGCAGATTGCAGGAGACACTTGGCGCTGTCAAACCAGCCCGACTTGGCACTGGTGCCACCTTGGGTCTGGGAACCATCCTGCGTATTGTGGAGTTTCAGGAGCCAGCCAGCCACTCCCAGCCATAGGCTGCCAAACACAAACCACGGCCTTTTTCTATGGCGAACAAAATTCAGATGCCCGGCTTCTGAAAGGCAGATTGCAGGAGCCACTTCGCACTTTCAAACCAGCCCGACTTGGCACTGGTGCCACCTTGGGTCTGGGAACCATCCTGGGTATCGTGGATTTTCAGGAGCCAGCCGGCCACTCCCAGCCACAGGCCCCCAAACACAAACCACGGCCCATTGCCCTGGCTAACAAAATTAAGCTACCCTGCTCCTGGATGGCAGATTGCAGGAGCCACTTGGTACTATCAAAACAGCCCGACTTGGCACTGGTGCCACCTTTAGTCTCGGAACCATCCGGCGTATCGTGGATTTTCAGGAGCCAGCCGGCCACTCCCAGCCATAGGGCGCCAAACTAAAACCACAGCCCTTTTCCCTGGCAAAGAAAATTCAGATGCCCCGCTTCTGGATGGCAGATTGCAGGAGCCACTTGGCACTGTCAAACCAGCTCGACTTGGCACTGGTGCCACCTGGGGTCTGGGAACCATCCTGCGTAGTGTGGATTTTCAGGAGCCAGCCGGCCACTCCCAGCCACAAGCCCTCAAACTCAAACCACGGCCCTTTTCCCAGGCAAACAAAATTCAGCTGCCCTGCTTCTGGATGGCAGATTGCAGGAGCCACTTGGTACAATCAAACCAGCCACACTTGTCACTGGTGCCAGCTTGGGTCTGAGAACCATCCTGCGTATCGTGGATTTCAAGGAGCCAGCCGGTTGCTCCCAGCCACAAGCCCTCAAACTCAAACCACGGCCCTTTTCTCTGGCAAACAAAACTCTGCGGCCCTGCTTCTGGATGGCAGATAGCAGGAGCCACTTGGTACTATCAAACCAGCCCGACTTGGCACTGGTGCCACTGTGGGTTTGGGAACCATCCTGCGTATCGTGGATTTTCAGGAGCCAGCCGGCCACTCCCAGCCACAGGCCCCAAACACAAACCACGGCACTTTTCTCTGGCTAACAAAATTCAGATGCCGCGCTTCTGGATGGCAGATTGCAGGAGCCACTTGGTACTATCAAACCAGCCCGACTTGGCACTGGCGATACTTGGGTCTGGGAACTCGCCCGCGTATTGTGGATTTTCAGGAGCCAGACGGACACTCTCAGCAACAGGCCTCCAAAATAAAACCTCGGCCCATTTCCCCGGCAAACAAAACTCAGCTGCCCCGCTTCTGGATGGCAGATTGCAGGAGCCACATGGTACCATGAAACCAGCCAGATTTGGCACTGGTGCCACTTTGGGTCTGGGAACCATCCTTCGTATAGTGGATTTTCAGGAGCCAGCCGGCGACTCCCAGCCACAGGCCCCAAAAAATAAACCGCGGCCCGTTTCCCTGAAAAACAAAACTCACCTTCCCCGCTTCTGGATGGCAGATTGCAGGAGCCACTTGGTTCGGTCAAACCAGCCCAACTTGGCACTGGTGCCACCTTGGGTCTCGGAACCATCCCGCGTATTGTGGATTTTCAGGAGCCAGCCGGCCACTCCCAGCCACAAGCCCTCAAACTCAAACCACGGACCTTTTCTCTGGCAAACAAAACTCAGCTGCCCTGCTTCTGGATGGCAGATTGCAAGGGCCTGTTGGCACTATCAAACCAGCATAACTTGGAACTGGTGCCACCTTGGGTCGGGGAACCATCCTGCGTATCGTGGATTTTCAGGAGCCAGCCGGCCACACCCAGCCACAGGCCCCCAAAAACAAACCTCGGCCCGTTTCCCTGAAAAACAAAATTCAGCTACCCCGCTTTTGGATGGCAGATTGCAGGAGCCACTTAATAGTATCAAACCAGACCAACTTGGCACTTTTGCCACCTTCAGCCTGGGAACCATCCTGCGTATCGTGGATTTTCAGGAGCCAGCCATCCACTCCCAGCCATGGGCTGCCAAACACAAACCACGGCACTTTTAACTGGCTAACAACATTCAGATGCCCCGCTTTTGGATGGCAGATTGCAGGAGCAACTTGGCGCTGTAAAAGAAGCCCGACTTGGCACTGGTGCCACCTTGGGTCTGGGAACCCTCCTGCGTATTGTGGATTTTCAGGAGCCAGCCAGCCACTCCCAGCCACAAGCCCTCAAACTCAAACCACGGACCTTTTCTCTGGCAAACAAAACTCAGCTGCCCTGCTTTTGGATGGCAGATTGCAAGGGCCTGTTGGCACTATCAAACCAGCATAACTTGGAACTGGTGCCACCTTGGGTCTGAGTACCATCCGGCATATTGTGGATTTTCAGGAGCCAGCCGGCCATTTCTAGCCATAGGCTGCTAAACACAAACCACGGCCCTTTTTCCTGGCTAAAAAATTCAGATGCCCCGCTTCTGGATGGCAGATTGCAGGAGCCACTTGGCACTGTCAAACCAGCCTGACTTGGCACTGGTGCCACCTTGGGTCTGGGAACCATCCTGCGTATCATGGATTTTCAGGAGCCAGCCAGCCACTCCAAGCTACAGGCCCCCAAAATCAAACCCCGGCCCGTTTCCCTGGCAAACAAAATTCAGCTACCCTGCTTCTGGATAGCAGTTTGCAGGAGGCACTTGGTAATATCAAACCAGCCCAACTTGGCACTGGTGCCACCTTGGGTCTGGGAACCATCCTGGGTATCGTGGATTTTCCTGAGCCAGCCGGCCACTCCCAGCCACAGGCCCCCAAACACAAACCACGGCCCTTTTTCCTGGCTAAAAAATTCAGATGCCCCGCTTCTGGATGGCAGATTGCAGGAGCCACTTGGCACTGTCAAACCAGCCCGACTTGGAACTGGTGCCACTGTTTTGCGGAGAAAAGATGAAACCTCACAACTTCGTAAAAGTTGTAAAGTTCGGTATGCTTTATTGCGACACGTGCCGGACGCAAGCCTCCCCAATAGGCAAGCGTTCCTCTGAAGACCTCAGGTCGTCTTTTATCCCCCTCCCAAATGCATATGCATACAGTTTCACGATAAGTTCATACATATTCATTCCGCGTGACATTTAGCACTAATTCTTCTTTATCAGAGGAATTCCTAGGTCTGGGGCAGACGACCTTGCGGTAATTTCTGTTTTCCTTTCTCTGTCTCCTTGCTGTCTCTGGAATGCGGCCTTTGCTTCAGCTTTGGCTCCATAGACCTTTCACCTCTTCCAGGCCCTTCACCTAATTCAGAATGGATCCCCACTTCGTCTCATTCCCCCCTTTCCTAGGAAATAAGTAAATTCTTTTACTTAAGGAAAACCCCCGCGACGATAAGTGTCTTTTAATGCTTCACCATGCACGTTTGACAAAGAGGTTAGTACAGCTATTCGTTGCAGCATCCTACAGTTCCAAATTAACAATGTAATAGATAGTCCTAAACTTATCCCAACTAATATTAGTAAAACTACAATGGGGTGACACAACTTATTAAAGATTCCATTCGCAGTTGGTGACCACCCAAATATCACATCCCACCTGTGATGATCTATATTCTGTTTTATTCTTTGTAGAACCCTGGTTATCTCCTTTGTATCGTGTTGAACAGTAATTAAGGTTTTCTTTCCACTTTCTTGGATTTCCTTCAGGATTTCCATTAAGTCTTGGTGCTCAATTAATTGTTTCACTAATGTAAGGTTCATCCCAATAGGGGTAGGTGGTAGTCTGTGATACATTATGTAATTAGCTTTAATCAGCTGGTGGGATGTCACTGGGGCAAAGTACGAAAAATCACACCCGATAATCTTAACAAAATTACAAATACAGAAGTTAGAATGATTTTTACTAGACAGAATCACATCATTACTATCAATATTTACTGCAGCACAGGCAGTCCTCAGACACATACACCCTTTTCCAGTATATACGAGCACAGTTTTCTGGTCAGTGACTGGATGGACTTCAAAGTGACAAATACTCTGTTCAGTGTCCAAACACACATCCTGAGCATTAATAGTATTGCTTTCGCAAATGAATCCCATCTGTTCTCTAGTAATGCAGGATTCTAAGTTTACTGTCTGCCACTTTCCATTCATCTTTTGTGCCCACACTCTATGTTCTGAAGGATAGAGTATAGTTTTTTCATGATTTAATCCTAGGGCGATGATGGGATGGATAACATAAACAGTGGCATTACGTATGGTAAGCACAAAGGCAGTTGCCACATTAGAAACAGGATCATAGGTGAAATTCACCATAGTCCACCAGGACTGGAATTTCCTTTCAAAATCAATTGCATTATCCCACACAACCTTCTGAATTTCAGCTGGAAAATTGCCTTCACCCCCTTCCCGTATGATCAGAGCTGCTGTTGTCTGCATCCATAACTGTGCTTGTATACAACTGAAAGCTAAGGACACATTATCTTGAACTGTACCAAGTGCCTCTACTATCAGCTTGTGGTCTTGGTCCCCAGCCGTTTCCCATTTTGACAGAACCTTCGAAATCTGCCACTGGCTAGTTCCTAATGCCAATAGAGATGACTGCAAGGGTTGCTTCAATTTTGTTAGGCTACCTGCTGCAGTGGCCAGCCTACTCATCAGTATTTCTGAATCAATTCCATTTATAACTCCTAATCCTGTCCCTAATATGCCAGTTAGATCCCTTCTTGTTCTGTTCCTAAGGTATGCCTGTCTTTGTAACCATGTTGTCCAGCCCCCAAATGAAGTTTTTAGGAAGGAGGAGCAGGCTGGTTGCATTTTTGAGATGTTAATTTGCATTATCAACTCCACACGTTTGAGAGACCATTCTGGATTGAATAATAGTTGCTGCTCACCCACATTCCTTACCACATAGGGGCCTACCCCATACACCTCAGGTTCAAGTTTGGGTTGAGTCTGAACTATTTGAGTCTTGGTGTGGGCTGTATAGGGTTCTGCTGTGGTAAAAGGTGTAGTATCTATTTTGAATTTAAATGAAAGCCCGATATCTTCCTGTGCCCAAAGGCAAGTTATTTCTACAGGCTGTATTAAGGTGAAATTGTACCAGCAGTCTGATTCATTTGAGCTATCACAGATTTTCTGGCGTTCATGTACACTAGGAGAGGTCGAGACAATAATCTCATTTGGTCTCTCATAAGCTGTCCCATTTATTATCCGGCATCCTACCTTAATTTCTTCTCCTCTGATCCCTTGAAGTGTCCACAGCCTTCGTTCCTGCCATTCCTGCTCCCCATATACCTGATCTCCATGAATTACCACAGTGGATAAGTTTAAATTCTTTATCTCAGAAGGTTTTCCCATGGATCCAGTATACTGATTAAACGCCTGGGACCAAGGCCATTTAGCATTGCTCTGAATAAGGGTACTTTCAAGTCCTAAAACTTCAGTTATGATTACACACAAAACAATTCTACAAACTAAAATATGAGCTACTCCCGACCGCAATATACTCATTTTGCCCGAGTAAGTTTTAGTCTCAGTTCATTGTCTCCCGGCGTCACTCCTCAAGAGGTTTCTGGGCCTTCTTCACCCGAGAGTGATGAATCCAGGCGTTCTGCTCCTTGATTTTGATTGCAGTGAAGGTGGTGAGAAGCACTTGGAATGGTCCTTCCCACTGTGGTTCCAAGGTCTTTTCTGTAAGAGACTTAACATATACATAATCTCCAGGTTGTATATTATGTACTGGCCCATCTAATTCCCTGCTCCGAGTTCCAGCCACATGTTTCTCAATTTCCTTGAGCTGTTTGTTTAAAGCCACCATGTAGGTGGCTAGTGTTACCTCTCCAATATGAGTGGACACTCCCTTTTGTATTCCATATGGTCTTCCATAGAGTATTTCAAAAGGGCTTAACTTTTCTTTAGCTCGAGGTTTTGTTTGAATTCGCATCAGTGCTATTGGAAGAGCCTGGGGCCAAGGTAGATTAGCTTCCTGCCCCAGTCTTATGATTTGCTGTTTAATCAAATGATTCATCTTCTCCACCTGGCCGCTTGATTGGGGGCGATAAGGGGTGTGGAGTTCCCAGTCTATGCCCAGGTGGCTACTAATCTGTTGTACTATTTTGGAAACGAAATGTGATCCTCTATCTGAGGATATTGTGGCTGGAACTCCAAAGCGTGGTATTATTTCTTGTAATAGTACTCTGGTCACCTCTCTAGCTTTGACAGTTCTTGTGGGGAACGCTTCTGGCCACCCTGAAAATGTGTCTGTCAATACTAGCAAATATCGATACCCCCCCTTTCCTTGGGAGTTCTGAAAAGTCAATTTGCCACTGTTGTCCAGGCCCATGGCCTCTCCCGATCTGACCGAGTTTCGGTCTGGGGGTATTTTTGGGGTTAGTCTGGAGGCAAAGATCACACTGTCGGGTCACCTGAGTAATGGTGGCATATAAATTTCTAGCAACAATTCTTTCAATCAGGTAGGTGTAAAGGGCATCTATTCCCCAGTGCGTTTTCTGGTGTTCCTCCCTTACTAGTGACCACAATAGATGGGAAGGGATTACCAGCTTCTTTTCAACGGTAGCCCACCCTTCTTGGTTATACGTCCCTTTTTGATCTTCGATTAATTTCCTATCTCTCTTGTTGTATTCTGGCTTACCTTCAAGGGAGATTTGTCCATCTGGAATAAGGGCTCCTTCGGTAGCTACCTCACCTTTTGCTGCTTCTTTTGCCTCTCTATCCGCCAGCTCATTTCCTTCTTCCAATTCTGAGCTCACTTTTTGGTGTGCCTTAATATGCATAATTGCTACCTTTTCAGGCAGCTGAACTGCTTCCAGCAGCTGGATTATCTCTTGTGCATGTTTGATGTTCTTTCCCTGTGAGGTAAGCAGTCCTCTCTCCTTCCAGATGGCCCCATGTGCGTGTACAACTCTGAATGCGTACCTCGAGTCTGTGTAGATGTTTATTCTCCTCCCTTTTGCCCTTTCCAAGGCACGGGTCAGGGCAATTATCTCAGCCTTCTGCGCGGAGGTACCTGTTGGTAAGGGTCCAGACTCGATTACCTCTCTGTAGGTGGTCACTGCATACCCAGCATGTCGCTTCCCATTGGTAACATAGCTGCTTCCGTCAGTGAACCAAGTTTCTGCATCCTCCAGAGGGGTGTCCTTTAAGTCTGGAAGGCTGGAGTAGGTCGCTTCGATGGTCTCCAGGCAATCATGGTGTACTGCTTCTCCTTGGTTCCCACTGAGAAAGGAAGCTGGGTTGACAATATTAGTCACCACGATCTCTACATCATCTTGCTCTACCATGATGGCCTGGTATTTCAAAAATCTCTGTGGCGAAAGCCAGTGGCCACCCTTTACTTCCAGTACTGCAGATACAGTGTGGGACACTAGCACAGTCAATTTTTGTCCCAGGGTAAACTTGCTTGCCTCTTGAATGTTCAGCACAACTGCTGCTACAGCTCTGAGGCAACCTGGCCATCCTTTGGCTGTTACATCTAGTTGTTTAGAGAGGTAGGCAACCGCCCTCCGGTATGGACCCAAGTCCTGAGCCAGTATTCCCAGGGCAATTCCCTGTTTCTCATGGGAAAATAGGAAGAATGGTTTACTCACATCTGGAAGTCCCAAAGCTGGAGCTGACATGAGGGCATTCTTCAGCTGGTGAAAGGCCCGTGTTGCTTCTTTTGTCCACTGGAGATCTCTGCTTCCATCGGCAATCAGGGCATAGAGGGGTCTGACAAGCAGTCCATAGTTATAAACCCACAACCGGCACCATCCTGCCATGCCTAAGAAGGTTCGGAGCTCTTTTATGGTCTGGGGTTTTGGGGTTTGGCATATGGCTTCCTTGCGAGCCTGCCCTAATGTCCGTTGCCCAGCACTCACCTCGTACCCCAGGTAGATAACTTTCTGTTTCACTACCTGTGCCTTTTTCTTTGATACTCTGTATCCTTGGAGCCCTAGGAAATTCAAAAGGCTTACCGTCCAGGCCACACATGCTTCCCTTGTCTGAGTGGCCACTAGAAGGTCGTCCACATACTGCAAAAGCCTTCCTTCTTCCTGTGGAGCTTCCCAGGACTCCAGATCCTTTGCAAGTTGCTCCCCGAACAAAGTCGGGGAGTTTTTCCAGCCTTGGGGTAGTCTGGTCCATGTGAGCTGGGTTTTGCGCCCACTCTTAGGGCTTTCCCATTCAAATGCAAAAATTTTTTGGCTGGCTTAATGGATGGGGAGGCAAAAGAAGGCATCCTTTAGATCTAAAACAGTAAACCAGGTTAGCTCAGGTGTTAGGCAAGTTAATAAAGTGTATGGATTGGCTACCACCGGATACAGATCTTCTGTTATTTTATTGACAGCCCTCAAATCCTGTACTATCCGGTATGACCCATCAGGTTTCCGAACAGGTAAGATGGGGGTATTGAAATCAGATTGGCATTCTTTCAGTAATCCTAGCCGCAGAAAATTTTCAATTATTGGGCTGATTCCTTCCCTATCCTCTTTCTTTAGGGGGTACTGCTTGATTCTCACTGGTTGCGCCCCCTCCTTGAGTTTGATTACTATGGGGGAGGCATTTTTCGCCCTCCCTGGCACATCAGAGGCCCACACCCCAGGAAATACCTGACTCAGTATTTCTTCATCAATTTCTTCCTTAATGCCAATAGCTGTCGGAGTTAAACTTAATAACTCTATGTACTTTTGATCATTTACCTCCAGAGTAATTTCCCCCTTTTTGAATGTAATGGTTGCTTGTAACTGTTCCAATAAATCTCTCCCTAAGAGTGCTCTTGGTGAGTTAGGCATGTACAAGAATTTATGAATACCCCATTGTTTTCCCAATTTATACCTCAAAGATTTACAAAAATATGCCCTTTCAGACTGGCCAGTTGCCCCCTGCACTACAACATAATCATTTTCCACAGGTACTAAAGCCTTATTTAAAACTGAATATGTAGCCCCCGTGTCAACCAAAAATTCCACCCTTTTCCCTTCTTCCCCCAGCCTCATTGTTATAACCAGTGGATCCGCTGGGGTGGAATCCCCCGGTCCTCCTCAGTTGTCTTGTACGCGTGCAGCCATCTGCTGGTTACTCCTTCTTCGTTCTGGGCATTGGTCTTTCCAGTGACCAATTCTCTTGCAGATTGCACACTGGTTCCTGTCCAGCCGAGGTGGTCCCTGTCTCGGCGGTCTCTGGTTGTATTTCCTCTGCCTTTCCTCCTGTACCACTGCCACCAACCTTTTCATTCCTTGTTTATATCCTTCCTCCCAGTTACTAAATACTCTCCAGGCTTCCTCTAACAAAGCTTCAAGATTCCTCCCATCTGGTCCCCGAATTTTCTGAAGTTTACACCTGATATCTCCAGCAGACTGCCCCAAAAATGAATTAACTAGTTGATTTATCCCTATCTCAGACTCCGGATCTAATGATGTATGACGACGCATAGCATCCCTCAAACGCTCTAGGAATTCAGATGGAGTCTCAGAAGGCCCCTGCTTAAGGGAATATAAGGCAGACCAGTTTATGGTTTTTGGAATAGCTCTTTCCACCCCTGTTGCTATCCACTCTTGATACTCTGTTAATTTCTTTACCTCTGCCGACACATTAGGATCCCATTCTGGATCTTGGAGGGGGAAATGTTCTTTTACATCCAGCTGTGTGGCCTTACAGTAATCCTCTGCCAAATTCCCTGCTGTCTTTAAGATCAGCTGTTTTTCAGTCTCAGTGAAAGCATCTAGTAGTAGCTGGATGTCAGCCCAGTCTGGATTGTGTTGTTTGATAACATATCGTAGGCGTTTGGCAGTGAGTATCGGGTCAACACGATAATTCCTTGCAATCCTTTCCCATGCTTCTAAATCAAGGGTGGTAAATGGCACTTTAATCATTAATCTGCCCCCTTCTGGTCCCACTGCCTGTCGCAGAGGGGCTTGTAGTACTACTTGCCTCCTAGTTCTAGATGCAACTGGACTCCCATGCGTAGGGTGGGTTCTAGTAGATGTGCCCTCCCCACCTGAGTCCTCCTCCTTTTTGGGGAAGTTCCCTTCCTCCTCATCCTCAGTTTCAGCCTCAACCTCCTCCGCCTCCCCCCCCCGGGGAGGAGCTGGAGGACCTTTCACCCACTCAAATGTGTCCGGTTCCTGCTCCTCAGAGCGATAGACCTTATCCGATCTTATACACCGTTGTCCTATACTGCATGCTGAACAACAGCGTTTGATTTGCCCTCTCTTTGCCTTGTTATCTTTTTCAAGGGCCAAGACCAGTGGGTCTGAAGGTGATTTAATCCCACAGTCCTTTTGCCACTCCTGGTGATTCCTTAAAACAAAAAACATATCAGCATATGAAACCTCATCCCATTTACCTTCCCGTCTTAAAAACAAAATTAACTGCAGTAAAGTGTTATAGTCTAGGGTTCCAGTGGGTGGCCACCTTGCTCTGTCCCCTAACCTGTACAAGGGCCACCAGCGTGTGCAATACTGGATTAAATCCTTTTTATTCTCAGAGCCCCCCCGGCTAGTGATTTCCTTCCAGTGGGCCAAGATGCACCCTAAGGGGCTAGCCCGTGGAACTTCCTTGCTCTGGTTAGTTCCCATTATTTCCTTCTTGCCCTCTCTCGCTTCCACCCAAACCTCTTTTCACAGGACTTCACAGTAGCTTCCCAGTCCTCCTCCCACACTCTCCAAGTGGCAGGTACCAAATGCGATTTTCCACACAAAAGCTTTAAGATCTTAGACTCTGAATTAGTTCGATGAGAAACCTCTAACTTACACGTGGGGCAAGTGCCCCGTCGCCTGCTGGAACAGCAATACCAGCGTTTCCCACAAACTATGCACTCTAATAATACCCACGCAGCGTGCCAGCCCCTTGATGCACCAAAGGCTACTGGAAATTTCCCGCAAAGGCAAGCTATTCCATTTATTACAGGGAGCTCTAAATCCTCTACGGCAGGCTGTTCCCAGTCCAGACTTACGAGAGCGCCAGCTGAAGTCCGGTAGAGCCCCTCTAAATGAACTCGTTCTCGTTCGTCTCCCCTATCTATCCAATAATTCACCGGATTCACAAACTCCCAGGGGTCGAGTCCAAACCACTGAGGCAGAGGAACCCCTCGGGTTCGTCTAGCCACGGTGAGAGTGTACACAACCTACACCACAATTCACCACCTTTATCCAATAACCGTCCTCACCCACACTTTTCTACAGTTTACTCTGTTTTCCTCTGTTTTCTCTGTCGGGCGCTCCCCGCCCCCACAGCCTGCTTCGGCCGGTGTTTACTCTGCCTCTCCAGCAGCGGGTAGGGCTTCCCCCCCCGCGCAGCCTGCTTCGGCCGGTGTTTACTCTGCCTCTCCGGCGGCGGGTAGGACTCCCCCCCGCGCAGCCTGCTTCGGCCGGTGTTTACTCTGCCTCTCCAGCAGTGGGTAGGGCATCCCCCCCCCGCGCAGCCTGCTTCGGCCGGTGTTTACTCTGCCTCTCCGGTGGCGGGTAGGGCTTCCCCCCCCGCGCAGC
Source organism: Passerculus sandwichensis (assembly GCA_031885435.1). Lineage (NCBI taxonomy): Eukaryota > Metazoa > Chordata > Aves > Passeriformes > Passerellidae > Passerculus > Passerculus sandwichensis. The sequence goes on from CM063166.1 coordinate 28,984,578, forward strand.
CTGCTTCGGCCAGTGTTTACTCTGCCTCTCCGGCAGCGGGTAGGACTCCCCCCCGCGCAGCCTGCTTCGGCCGGTGTTTACTCTGCCTCTCCAGCAGCGGGTAGGGCATCTCCCCCCCCGTGCAGCCTGCTTCGGCCGGTGTTTACTCTGCCTCTCCGGCGGCGGGTAGGGCTTCCCCCCCCCGCGCAGTAGAGCACTATAGATCCACTCTCTTTTATACACTTGCACAATTGCAAATACAGTGCGCTGATCACTCAATGCAACATACAGCTACACAGTGTCCGGACACTACACACACACACAGGCAAAGAAAACATACACGGGTCCAGCTCTGCCCTATCAGAACAATGAACCCCAATACACGCATACACGGGTTCACCCAGCCCACCCCCAGAGCTGCTAGCGGTTCCGCTCTATCAGAATCGTTGAACCCCGTCTCTAATACAGTTTTCAGCTGCTCTATCAGCTGAACTCAGCTGCTCTATCAGCTGATCCCAGACGTCTCTGGGTCTCTGGGTGATTTACTCTCTTGCTCTCCTTCCTCCCCCCCGGGGGCCCTCAGTACATACCGTATCTTCCTCCGCAGGCCAGCAGGTCCTTGTCTGTCCAAGCAGGAGGCAAGCCGAGACGAGCGGAGCCCCTCCAGGAAAATCCTGGGGCGCGCCTAGGAGCCCGTCGGTCCCCCCCACGCCCCTGCGGGGACAGAGATGGAGACAAAAAGTATCTCCTTCTCCTGGCTGGCTCGCCAAGAATGTTTTGCGGAGAAAAGATGAAACCTCACAACTTCGTAAAAGTTGTAAAGTTCGGTATGCTTTATTGCGACACGTGCCAGACGCAAGCCTCCCCAATAGGCAAGCGTACCTCTGAAGACCTCAGGTCGTCTTTTATCCCCCTCCCAAATGCATATGCATACAGTTTCACGATAAGTTCATACATATTCATTCCGCGTGACATTTAGCACTAGTTCTTCTTTATCAGAGGAATTCCTAGGTCTAGGGCAGACGACCATGCGGTAATTTCTGTTTTCCTTTCTCTGTCTCCTTGCAGTCTCTGGAATGCGGCCTTTGCTTCAGCTTTGGCTCCATAGACCTTTCACCTCTTCCAGGCCCTTCACCTAATTCAGAATGGATCCCCACTTCGTCTCACAACCTTGGGTCGGGGAACCATCCTGCGTATTGTGGGATTTCAGGAGCCAGCAGGCCACTCCCAGCCACAAGCCCTCAAAATCAAACCACGGCCCTTTTCTCTGGCAAACAAAACTCAGCTGCCCTGCTTCTGGATGGCAGATTGCAGGAGCCAGTTGGTGCTATCAAACCAGCCCAACTTTCACTGGTGCTACCTTGGGTCTGGGAACCATCCTGCGTATTTTGGATTTTCAGGAACCAGCCGGCCACTCCTAGCCACAAGCCCTCAAACTCAAACCACGTCCCTTTTCTCTGGCAAACAAAACTCAGCTGCCCTGCTTCTGGATGGCAGATTGCAGGAGCCACTTGGTACTATCAAACCAGCCACACTTGGCACTGCTGCCATCTTGGGTCTGGGAACCATCCTGCGTATAGTGGATTTTCAGGAGCCAGCCGGCCACTTCCAGCCATAGGCTGCCAAACACAAACCACGGCCCTTTTCCCTGGCTAAAAAAATTCAGATGCACCGCTTCTGGATGGCAGATTGCAGGAGCCACTTGGCACTGTCAAACCAGCCCGACTTGGAACTGGTGCCACCTTGGGTCTGGGAACGCGCCTGCGTATCATGGATTTTCAGGAGCCAGCCGGCCACTCCCAGCCATAGGCCCCCAAAAAATAAACCGCGGCCAGTTTCCCTGAAAAACAAAACTCACCTTCCCGGCTTCTGGCTGGCAGATTGCAGGAGCCACTTGGTACGGTCAAACCAGCCCAACTTGGCACTGGTGCCACCTTGGGTCTGGGAACCATCCTGCGTATTGTGGATTTTCAGGAGCCAGCCGGCCACTCCCAGCCACAAGCCCTAAAACTCAAACCACTTCCCTTTCCTCTGGCAAACAAAACTCAGCTGCCCTGCTTCTGGATGGCAGATTGCAAGGGCCCATTGGCACTATCAAACCAGTACAACTTGGAACTGGTGCCACCTTGGGTCTGGGAACCATCCTGCGTATCGTGGATTTTCAGGAGCCAGCCGGCCACTCCCAGCCATATGATGCAAAACACAAACCACGGCACTTTTCCCTGCCTAACAAAATTCAGATGCCCCGCTTCTGGATGGCAGATTGCAGGAGCCACTTGGCACTGTCAAACCAGCCCGACTTGGCACTGGTGCCACCTTGGGTCTGGGAACCATCCTGCGTATGGTGGATTTTCAGGAGCCAGCCGGCCACTCCAAGCTACAGGCCCCCAAAAACAAACCCCGGCCCGTTTCCCTGGCAAACAAAATTCAGCTACCCTGCTTCTGGGTGGCAGATTGCAGGAGCCACTTGGTACTATCAAACCAGCCCAACTTGGCACTGGTGCCACCTTGGGTCTGGCAACCATCCTGGGTATCGTGGATTTTCAGGAGACAGCCGGCCACTCCCAGCCACAGGCCCCCAAACACAAACCACGGACCTTTTCCCTGGCTAACAAAATTCAGATGCACCGCTTCTGGATGGCAGATTACAGGAGCCACATGGTGCCATCAAACCAGCCCGACTTGGCACTGGTGCCACCTTGGGTCTGAGAACCATCCTGCGTATCGTGGATTTTCAGGAGCCAGCCGGCCACTCCCAGCCATAGGCTGCCAAACACAAACCACGGCCCTTTTCCCTGGCTAACAAAATTCAGATGCACCGCTTCTGGATGGCAGATTACAGGAGCCACTTGGCACTTTCAAACCAGCCCGACTTGGCACTGGTGCCACCTTGGGTCTGGAAACCATCCTGCGTATTGTAGATTTTCAGGAGCCAGCCGGCCACTCCCAGAAGCATGCCCTCAAAAACATACCTCGGCTTTTGTCCCTGGATAACAAAACTCAGCTACCCCGCTTCTGGATGGCAGTTTGCAGGAGCCACATGGTACTATCAAACCAGCCTAACTTGGCACGGGTGCCACCCTGGGTCTGGGAACCATCCTGCGTATTGTGGATTTTCAGGAGCCAGCCGGCCACTCCCAGCCACAAGCACTCAAACTCAAACCACGGCCCTTTCCTCAGGCAAACAAAACTCAGCTGCCCTGCTTCGGGATGGCAGATTGCAGGAGCCACTTGTAACTATACAACCAGCCCAACTTGGCACTGCTGCCACCTTGGGTCTGGGAACCATCCTGCATATAGTGGATTTTCAGGAGCCAGCCGGCCACTCCCAGCCACAGGCCCCCAGAAAAAAACCTCGGCCAGTTTCCCTGAAAAACAAAATTCAGGTACCCCACTTTTGGATGGCCGATTGCAGGAGCCACATGGTACCATGAAACCAGCCCGACTTGGCACTGGTGCCACCTTGGGTCTGGGAACCATCCTGCGTATCGTGGATTTTCAGGAGCCAGCCGGCCACTCCCAGCCATAGGCCGCCACACACAAACCACGGCCTTTTTCCCTGGCTAAAAAAATTCAGATGCCCTGCTTCTGGATGGCAGATTGCAGGAGCCACTTGGCACTGTCAAACCAGCACGACTTGGCACTGGTGCCACCTTGGGTCTGGGAACCATCCTGCGTATCGTGGATTTTAAGGAGCCAGCCGGCCACTCCCAGCCACAGACCCCAAAAAAAACCCACGGCACTTTTCTCTGGCTAACAAAATTCAGATGCCCCGCTTCTGGATGGCAGATTGCAGGAGCCACTTGGCACTGTCAAACCAGCGCGACATGGCACTGGTACCACCTTGGGTCTGGGAACTCGCCCACGTATTATCGATTTTCAGGAGCCAGACGGACACTCTGAGCAACAGGCCCCCAAAATCCAACCTCGGCCCATTTCCCTGAAAAACAAAACTCAGCTACCTTGCTTCTGGATGGCAGATTGCAGGAGCCACTTGGTACTATCAAACCAGCCAGATTTGGCACTGGTGCCACCTTGGGTCTAGGAACCATCCTGCGTATTTTGGATTTTAAGGAGCCAGCCGGCCACTCCCAGCCACAGGCCCCCAAACAAAAACCACAGCCCTTTTCCCTGCCTAACAAAACTTAGCTGCCACGCTTCTGGATGGCAGATTGCAGGAGCCACTTGGTACTATCAAACCAGCCACACTTGGCCTTGGTACAACCTTGGGTCTGGGAACCATCCGGCGTATTGTGGATTTTCAGGAGCCAGCCGGCCGCTCCCAGCCACAGGCCCCAAACAAAAACCAGGGCCCATTTTCCTGGCTAACAAAATTCAGATGCCTTGTTTCTGGATGGCAGATTTCAGGAGCCACTTGGCACTGTCGATGCAGCCCAACTTGGCACTGGGGCCACCTTGGGTCTGGGAACCATCCTGCGTATCGTGGATTTTTAGGAGCCAGTCGGCCACTCCCATCCGCAAGGCCTCAAACTCAAACCACTGCCGGTTACTCTGGCAAACAAAACTCAGCTGCCCAACTTCTGGATGGAAGATTGCAGGAGCCTTTGGTACTATCAAACCAGCTGAACTTGGAACTGGTGCCACCTTGGGTCTGTGAACAATCATGCGTATCGTGGATTTTCAGGAGCCAGCCGGCCACTTCCAGACACAGGCTCCCAAAAAAAAACCTCGGCCCGTTTCCCTGACAAAGAAAACTCAGCTTCCCTGCTTCTGGATGGCAGATTGCAGGAGCCACTTGGTACTATCAAACCAGCCCGCCTTGGCACTGGTGCCACCTTGGGTCTGGGAACCATCCTGCGTATCGTGGATTTTCAGGAGCCAGCCGGCCGCTCCCAGCCACAGGCCCCAAACACAAAGCAGGGCCCTTTTCCCTGGATGACAAAATTCAGATGCCCTGCTTCTGGATGGCAGATTGCAGGAGCCACTTGGCACTGTCAATGCAGCCGAACTTGGCACTGGTGCCACCTTGGGTCTGGGAACCATCCTGCGTATAGTGGATTTTCAGGAGCCAGCCGGCCACTTTCAGCCATAGGCAGCCAAACACAAACCACGGCCCTTTTAACTGGCTTAAAAAATTAAATGCCCCGCTTCTGGATGGCAGACTGCAGGAGCCACTTGGCGCTGTAAAACAAGCCCGACTTGGCACTGGTGCCAACTTGGGTCTGGGAACCATCCTGCATATTGTGGATTTTCAGGAGCCAGCCGGCCACTCCTAGCCACAAGCCCTCAAACTCAAACCACAGCCTATTGCTCAGGCAAACAAAATTCAGTCGCCCTGCTTCAGGATGGCAGATTGCTGGAGCCAGTTGGTACTATCAAACCAGCCAAACTTGACACTGGTGCCACCTTGGGTCTGAGAACCATCCGGCGTATCGTGGATTTTCAGGAGCCAGCCGGCCACTCCCAGCCACAGGCCCCAAACACAAACCACGGCACTTTTCTCTGGCTAACAAAATTCAGATGCCCCGCTTCTGGATGGCAGATTGCAGGAGCCGCTTGACACTGTCAAACCAGCCCGACTTGGCACTGGGGCCACCTTGGGTCTGGGAACTCGCCCGCGTATTGTGGATTTTCAGGAGCCAGACGGACACTCTCAGCAACAGGCCCCCAAAATCAAACCTCGGCCCATTTCCCTGAAAAATAAAACTCAGCTACCTTTCTTCTGGATGGCAGATTGCAGGAGCCACTTGGTGCTATCAAACCAGACAGATTTGGCTCTGGTGCCACCTTGGGTCTGGGAACCATCCTGCGTATTGTGGATTTTCAGGAGCCAGCCGGCCACTCCCAGCCACAGGCGCCCCAACAAAAACATCGGCCCGTTTCCCTAAAAAAAAAAGCTGAGCTACCCCGCATCTGGATTGCAGATTGCCGGAGCCACTTGGTACTATCAAACCGGCCCAACTTTGCGCTGGTGGAACCTTGGGTCTGGGAACCATCCTGCGTATCTTGGATTTTCAAGAGCCAGCTAGCCACTTCCAGCCATAGGCTGCCAAACACAAACCGCGGCCCATTTCCCTGAAAAACAAAATTCACCTACCTTGCTTCGGGATGGCAGATTGCAGGAGCCACTTGGTACTATCAAACCAGCCAGATTTGGCACTGGCGCCACCTTGGGTCTGGGAACCATCCTGCGTATCGTGGATTTTCAGGAGCCAGCTGTCCACTCCCAGCCATAGGCTGCCAAACACAAACCACGGCCCTTTTAACTGGCTACAAAAATTCAGATGCCCTGCTTCTGGATGGCAGATTGCAGGAGCCACTTGTAACTATACAACCAGCCCAACTTGGCACTGCTGCCACCTTGGGTCTGGGAACCATCCTGCGTATAGTGGATTTTCAGGAGCCAGCCGGCCACTCCCAGCCACAGGCCCCCAGAAAAAAACCTCGGCCCGTTTCCCTGAAAAACAAAATTCAGCTACCCCACTTTTGGATGGCCGATTGCAGGAGCCACATGGCACCATGAAACCAGCCTGACTTGGCACTGGTGCCACCTTGGGTCTGGGAACCATCCTGCGTATCGTGGATTTTCAGGAGCCTGCCGGCCACTCCCAGCCATCGGCTGCCACACACAAACCACGGCCTTTTTCCCTGCCTAAAAAAATTCAGATGCCCTGCTTCTGGATGGCAGATTGCAGGAGACACTTGGCACTGTCAAACCAGCACGACTTGGCACTGGTGCCACCTTGGGTCTGGGAACCATCCTGCGTATCGTGGATTTTCAGGAGCCAGCCGGCCACTCCCAGCCAGAGACCCCAAAAAAAACCCACGGCACTTTTCTCTGGCTAACAAAATTCAGATGCCCCGCTTCTGGATGGCAGATTGCAGGAGCCACTTGGCACTGTCAAACCAGCCCGACATGGCACTGGTGCCACCTTGGGTCTGAGAACTCGCCCGCGTATTGTGGATTTTCAGGAGCCAGACGGACACTCTGAGCAACAGGCCCCCAAAAACAAACCCCCGCCCGTTTCCCTGCCAAACAAAATTCAGCTACCCTGCTTCTGGATGGCAGATCGCAGGAGGCACTTGGTACTATCAAACCAGCCAGATTTGGCACTGGTGCCACCTTGGGTCTGGGAACCATCCTGCGTATTGTGGATTTTCAGGAGCCAGCCGGCCACTCCCTGCCACAGGCCCTCAAACAAAAACCACGGCCCTTTTCCCTGGCTAACCAAATTCAGATGCCCCGCTTCTGGATGGCAGATTGCAGGAGCCAATTGGATCTTTCAAACCAGCCCGACTTGGCACTGGTGCCACCTTGGGTCTCGGAACTCGCCCGCGTATCGTGGATTTTCAGGAGCCAGCCGGCCACTCTCAGCCATAGGCTGCCAAACTTAAACCACGGCCCTTTTCCCTGCCTAACAAAACTCAGCTGCCACGCTTCTGGATGGCAGATTGCAGGAGCCACTTGGTACTATCAAACCAGCCACACTTGGCCTTGGTACAACCTTGGGTCTAGGAACCATCCGGCGTATTGTGGATTTTCAGGAGCCAGCCGGCCGCTCCCAGCCACAGGCCCCAAACAAAAACCAGGGCCCTTTTTCCTGGCTAACAAAATTCAGATGCCTTGCTTCTGGATGGCAGATTTCAGGAGCCACTTGGCATTGTCAATGCAGCCAAACTTGGCACTGGGGCCACCTTCGGTCTGGAAACCATCCTGCGTATCGTGGATTTTCAGGAGCCAGTCGGCCACTCCCATCCGCAAGGCCTCAAACTCAAACCACTGCCGGTTACTCTGGCAAACAAAACTCAGCTGCCCAACTTCTGGATGGAAGATTGCAGGAGCGACTTGGTACTATCAAACCAGCCGAACTTGGAACTGGTGCCACCTTGGGTCTGTAAAAAATCATGCGTATCGTGGATTTTCAGGAGCCAGCCGGCCACTTCCAGCCACAGGCCCCAAAAAATAACCTCGGCCCGTTTCCCTGACAAAGAAAACTCAGCTTCCCTGCTTCTGGATGGCAGATTGCAGGAGCCACTTGGTACTATCAAACCAGCCTGACTTGGCACTGGTGCCACCTTGGGTCTGGGAACCATCCTGCGTATCGTGGATTTTCAGGAGCCAGCCGGCCGCTCCCAGCCACAGGCCCCAAACACAAAGCAGGGCCCTTTTCCCTGGCTAACAAAATTCAGATGCCCTGCTTCTGGATGGCAGATTGCAGGAGCCACTTGGCACTGTCAATGCAGCCCGACTTGGCACTGGTGCCACCTTTGGTCTGGGAACCATCCTGCGTATCGTGGATTTTCAGGAGCCAGCCGGCCACTCCTAGCCACAAGCCCTAAAACTGAAACCACGGCCCTTTTCTCTAGCAAACAAAACTCAGCTTCCCTGCTTCTGGATGGCAGATTGCAGGAGCCATTTGGTACTATAAAACCAGCCGATCTTGGCACTGGTGCCACCTTGGGTCTGGGAACCATCCCGCGTATAGTGGATTTTCAGGAGCCAGCCGGCAACTTCCAGCCACAGGCCCCAAAAAAAAAACCTCAGCCCGTTTCCCTGACGAAGAAAACTCAGCTGCCCTTCTTCTGGATGGCAGATTGCAGGAGCCACTTGGTACTATCAAACCAGCCCGACTTGGCACTGGTGCCACCTTGGGTCTGGGAACCATCCTGCGTATCGTGGATTTTCAGGAGCCAGCCGGCCGCTTCCAGCCATAGGCTGCCAAACACAAACCACGGCCCTTTTAACTGGCTAAAAAAATTCAGATGCCCCGCTTCTGGATGGCAGATTGCAGGAGCCACTTGGCGCTGTAAAACAAGCTTGACTTGGCACTGGTGCCACCTTGGGTCTGGGAACCATCCTGCATATTGTGGATTTTCAGGAGCCAGCCGGCCACTCCTAGCCACAAGCCCTCAAACTCAAACCACAGCCTATTGCTCTGGCAAACAAAACTCAGTCGCTCTGCTTCAGGATGGCAGATTGCTGGAGCCAGTTGGTACTATCAAACCAGCCCAACTTGACACTGGTGCCACCTTGGGTCTGGGAACCATCCTGCGTATCGTGGATTTTCAGGAGCCAGCCGGCCACTACCAGCCACAGGCCCCAAACACAAACCACGGCACTTTTCTCTGGCTAACAAAATTCAGATGCCCCGCTTCTGGATGGCAGATTGCAGGAGCCGCTTGGCACTGTCAAACCAGCCCGACTTGGCACTGGTGCCACCTTGGGTCTGGGAACTCGCCCGCGTATTGTGGATTTTCAGGAGCCAGACGGACACTCTCAGAAACAGGCCCCCAAAATCAAACCTCGGCCCATTTCCCTGAAAAATAAAACTCAGCTACCTTTCTTCTGGATGGCAGATTGCAGGAGCCACTTGGTGCTATCAAACCAGACAGATTTGGCTCTGGTGCCACCTTGGGTCTGGGAACCATCCTGCGTATTGTGGATTTTCAGGAGCCAGCCGGCCACTCCCAGCCACAGGCGCCCAAACAAAAACATCGGCCCGTTTCCCTAAAAAAAAAAGCTGAGCTACCCCGCATCTGGATTGCAGATTGCCGGAGCCACTTGGTACTATCAAACCGGCCCAACTTTGCGCTGGTGGAACCTTGGGTCTGGGAACCATCCTGCGTATCTTGGATTTTCAAGAGCCAGCTAGCCACTTCCAGCCATAGGCTGCCAAACACAAACCGCGGCCCATTTCCCTGAAAAACAAAATTCACCTACCTTGCTTCGGGATGGCAGATTGCAGGAGCCACTTGGTACTATCAAACCAGCCAGATTTGGCACTGGCGCCACCTTGGGTCTGGGAACCATCCTGCGTATCGTGGATTTTCAGGAGCCAGCTGTCCACTCCCAGCCATAGGCTGCCAAACACAAACCACGGCCCTTTTAACTGGCTACAAAAATTCAGATGCCCTGCTTCTGGATGGCAGATTGCAGGAGCCACTTGTAACTATACAACCAGCCCAACTTGGCACTGCTGCCACCTTGGGTCTGGGAACCATCCTGCGTATAGTGGATTTTCAGGAGCCAGCCGGCCACTCCCAGCCACAGGCCCCCAGAAAAAAACCTCGGCCCGTTTCCCTGAAAAACAAAATTCAGCTACCCCACTTTTGGATGGCCGATTGCAGGAGCCACATGGCACCATGAAACCAGCCTTACTTGGCACTGGTGCCACCTTGGGTCTGGGAACCATCCTGCGTATCGTGGATTTTCAGGAGCCTGCCGGCCACTCCCAGCCATCGGCTGCCACACACAAACCACGGCCTTTTTCCCTGGCTAAAAAAATTCAGATGCCCTGCTTCTGGATGGCAGATTGCAGGAGACACTTGGCTCTGTCAAACCAGCACGACTTGGCACTGGTGCCACCTTGGGTCTGGGAACCATCCTGCGTATCGTGGATTTTCAGGAGCCAGCCGGCCACTCCCAGCCAGAGACCCCAAAAAAAACCCACGGCACTTTTCTCTGGCTAACAAAATTCAGATGCCCCGCTTCTGGATGGCAGATTGCAGGAGCCACTTGGCACTGTCAAACCAGCCCGACATGGCACTGGTGCCACCTTGGGTCTGAGAACTCGCCCGCGTATTGTGGATTTTCAGGAGCCAGACGGACACTCTGAGCAACAGGCCCCCAAAAACAAACCCCCGCCCATTTCCCTGCCTAACAAAATTCAGCTACCCTGCTTCTGGATGGCAGATTGCAGGAGGCACTTGGTACTATCAAACCAGCCAGATTTGGCACTGGTGCCACCTTGGGTCTGGGAACCATCCTGCGTATTGTGGATTTTCAGGAGCCAGCCGGCCACTCCCTGCCACAGGCCCTCAAACAAAACCCACGGCCCTTTTCCCTGGCTAACCAAATTCAGATGCCCCGCTTCTGGATGGCAGATTGCAGGAGCCAATTGGATCTTTCAAACCAGCCCGACTTGGCACTGGTGCCACCTTGGGTCTCGGAACTCGCCCGCGTATCGTGGATTTTCAGGAGCCAGCCGGCCACTCTCAGCCATAGGCTGCCAAACTTAAACCACGGCCCTTTTCCCTGCCTAACAAAACTCAGCTGCCACGCTTCTGGATGGCAGATTGCAGGAGCCACTTGGTACTATCAAACCAGCCACACTTGGCCTTGGTACAACCTTGGGTCTAGGAACCATCCGGCGTATTGTGGATTTTCAGGAGCCAGCCGGCCGCTCCCAGCCACAGGCCCCAAACAAAAACCAGGGCCCTTTTCCTGGCTAACAAAATTCAGATGCCTTGCTTCTGGATGGCAGATTTCAGGAGCCACTTGGCATTGTCAATGCAGCCAAACTTGGCACTGGGGCCACCTTCGGTCTGGAAACCATCCTGCGTATCGTGGATTTTCAGGAGCCAGTCGGCCACTCCCATCCGCAAGGCCTCAAACTCAAACCACTGCCGGTTACTCTGGCAAACAAAACTCAGCTGCCAAACTTCTGGATGGAAGACTGCAGGAGCGACTTGGTACTATCAAACCAGCCGAACTTGGAACTGGTGCCACCTTGGGTCTGTAAAAAATCATGCGTATCGTGGACTTTCAGGAGCCAGCCGGCCACTTCCAGCCACAGGCCCCAAAAAATAACCTCGGCCCGTTTCCCTGACAAAGAAAACTCAGCTTCCCTGCTTCTGGATGGCAGATTGCAGGAGCCACTTGGTACTATCAAACCAGCCCGACTTGGCACTGGTGCCACCTTGGGTCTGGGAACCATCCTGCGTATCGTGGATTTTCAGGAGCCAGCCGGCCGCTCCCAGCCACAGGCCCCAAACACAAAGCAGGGCCCTTTTCCCTGGCTAACAAAATTCAGATGCCCTGCTTCTGGATGGCAGATTGCAGGAGCCACTTGGCACTGTCAATGCAGCCCGACTTGGCACTGGTGCCACCTTTGGTCTGGGAACCATCCTGCGTATCGTGGATTTTCAGGAGCCAGCCGGCCACTCCCAGCCACAAGCCCTAAAACTGAAACCACGGCCCTTTTCTCTGGCAAACAAAACTCAGCTTCCCTGCTTCTGGATGGCAGATTGCAGGAGCCATTTGGTACTATAAAACCAGCCGATCTTGGCACTGGTGCCACCTTGGGTCTGGGAACCATCCCGCGTATAGTGGATTTTCAGGAGCCAGCCGGCAACTTCCAGCCACAGGCCCCAAAAAAAAAACCTCAGCCCGTTTCCCTGACAAAGAAAACTCAGCTGCCCTTCTTCTGGATGGCAGATTGCAGGAGCCACTTGGTACTATCAAACCAGCCCGACTTGGCACTGGTGCCACCTTGGGTCTGGGAACCATCCTGCGTATCGTGGATTTTCAGGAGCCAGCCGGCCGCTCCCAGCCATAGGCTGCCAAACACAAACCACGGCCCTTTTAACTGGCTAAAAAAATTCAGATGCCCCGCTTCTGGATGGCAGATTGCAGGAGCCACTTGGCGCTGTAAAACAAGCTTGACTTGGCACTGGTGCCACCTTGGGTCTGGGAACCATCCTGCATATTGTGGATTTTCAGGAGCCAGCCGGCCACTCCTAGCCACAAGCCCTCAAACTCAAACCACAGCCTATTGCTCTGGCAAACAAAACTCAGTCGCTCTGCTTCAGGATGGCAGATTGCTGGAGCCAGTTGGTACTATCAAACCAGCCCAACTTGACACTGGTGCCACCTTGGGTCTGGGAACCATCCTGCGTATCGTGGATTTTCAGGAGCCAGCCGGCCACTACCAGCCACAGGCCCCAAACACAAACCACGGCACTTTTCTCTGGCTAACAAAATTCAGATGCCCCGCTTCTGGATGGCAGATTGCAGGAGCCGCTTGGCACTGTCAAACCAGCCCGACTTGGCACTGGTGCCACCTTGGGTCTGGGAACTCGCCCGCGTATTGTGGATTTTCAGGAGCCAGACGGACACTCTCAGAAACAGGCCCCCAAAATCAAACCTCGGCCCATTTCCCTGAAAAATAAAACTCAGCTACCTTGCTTCTGGATGGCAGATTGCAGGAGCCACTTGGTGCTATCAAACAAGACAGATTTGGCTCTGGTGCCACCTTGAGTCTGGGAACCATCCTGCGTATCGTGGATTTTCAGGAGCCAGCCCGCCACTCCCAGCCACAAGCCCTCAAACTGAAACCACGGCCCTTTTCTCTGGCAAACAAAACTCAGCTGCCCTGCTTCTGGATGGCAGATTGCAGGAGCCATTTGGTACTATCAAACCAGCCGAACTTGGCACTGGTGCCACCTTGGGTCTGGGAACCATCCTGCGTATAGTGGATTTCCAGGAGCCAGCCGGCCACACCCAGCCACAGGCCCCCAAAAACAAACCTCTGCCCGTTTCCCTGAAAAACAAAATTCAGCTATCTTGCTTTTGGATGGCAGATTGCAGGAGCCTCTTGGTACTATCAAACCTACCCGACTTGGCACTTGTGCCACCTTGGGTCTGGGAACCATCCTGCGTATCGTGGATTTTCAGGAGCCAGCTGTCCACTCCCAGCCATAGGCTGCCAAACACAAACCACGGCCCTTTTAATTGGTTAGAAAAATTCAGATGCCCCGCTTCTGGATGGCAGATTGCAGGAGTAACTTGGTGCTGTAAAACAAGCCCGACTTGGCACTGGTGCCACCTTGGGTCGGGGAACCATCCTGCGTGTCGTGGATTTTCAGGAGCCAGCCGGCCACTCCCAGCCACAGGCCCCAAACACAAACCACGGCACTTTTCTCTGGCTAACAACATTCAGATGCCCCGCTTCTGGATGGCAGATTGCAGGAGCCGCTTGGCACTGTCAAACCTGCCCGACTTGGCACGGGTGCCACCTTGGGTCTGGGAACCATCCTGCGTATTGTGGATTTTCAGGAGCCAGCCGGCCGCTCCCACCCACAGGCCACCGAAATCAAACCTCAGCCTATTTGCCTGAAAAACAAAACTCAGCTACCTTGCTTCTGGATGGCAGATTGCCGGAGCCACTTGGTACTATCAAACCAGAAGGATTTGGCGCTGGTGCCGCCTTGGGTCTGGGAACCATCCAGCGTATTGTGGATTTTCAGGAGCCAGCCGGCCACTCCCAGCCACAGGCCCCCAAACAAAAACCTCGGCCCGTTTTCCTAAAAAAAAAAACTGAGCTACACCGCATCTGGATTGCAGATTGCCGGAGCCACTTGGTACTATCAAACCAGCCCAACTTTGCACTGGTGGCATCTTGGGTCTGGGAACCATCCTGCTTATCTTGGATTTTCAAGAGCTAGCCAGCCACTCCCAGCCATATACTACCAAACACAAACCACGGCCCGTTTCCCTGGCTAACAAAATTCAGATGCCCCGCTTCTGGATGGCAGATTGCAGGAGCCACATGGCACTTTCAAACCAGCTCGACTTGGCACTGGTGCCACCTTGGGTCCTGGAACTCGCCCGCGTATCATGGATTTTCAGGAGCCAGCCGGCCACTCTGCGCCATAGGCTGCCAAACTTAAACCACGGCCCTTTTCCCTGCCTAACAAAATTCAAATGCCTTGCTTCTGGATGGCAGATTGCAGGAGCCACTTGGCCCTTTCAAACCAGCCCGACTTGGCACTGGTGCCACCTTGGGTCAGGGAACCATCCTGCGTATTGTGGATTTTCAGGAGCCAGCCGGCCACTCCCAGCCCTAGGCCCCCAAAAACCACCCTCAACCCTTTTCCCTGACAAACAAAACTCAGCTATTTTGCTTCTGGATGGCACATTGCAGGAGCCACTTGGTACAATCCAACCAGGCCGACTTGGCACTGGTGCCACCTTGGGTCTCAGAACCATCTTGCGTATTGTGGATTTTCAGGAGCCAGCCGGCCACTCCCAGCCACAAGCCCTCAAACTGAAACCACGGCCCTTTTCTCAGGCAAACAAAGCTCAGCTGCCCTGCTTCTGGGTGGCAGATTGCAGGAGCCACTTGGTACTATCAAACCAGCGCAACTTGGCACTGGTGCCACCTTGGGTCTGGGAACCATCCTGCGTATCGTGGATTTTCAGGAGCCAGCCGGCCACTCCCAGCCACAAGCCTTCAAACAAAAACCAGGGCTCTTTTCTCTTGCGAACAAAATTCAGATATCTCCCTTCTGGATGGCAGATTGCAGGAGCCACTTGGCACTGTCAATGCAGCCCAACTTGGCACTGGTGCCACCTTGGGTCTGGGAACCATCCTGCGTATCTTGGATTTTCAGGAGCCAGCCAGCCACTCCCAGCCACAGGCCCCCAAAAATAAACCTCGGCCCGTTTCCCTGAAAAACAAAATTCAGCTCCCTCGCTTCTGGATGGCAGATTGCAGGAGCCTCTTGGTACTATCAAACCAGCCCGACTTGACACTTGTGCCACCTTGGGTCTGGGAACCATCCTGCGTATCGTGGATTTTCAGGAGCCAGCTGTCCTCTCCCAGCCATAGGCTGCCAAACACAAACCACGGCCCTTTTAACTCGTTAAAAAAATTCAGATGCCTTGCTTTTGGATGGCAGATTGCAGGAGCAACTTGGCGCAGTAAAACAAGCCCGACTTGGCACTGGTGCCACCTTGGGTCTCGGAACCATCTTGCGTATTGTGGATTTTCAGGAGCCAGCCGGCCACTCCCAGCCACAAGCCCTCAAACTGAAACCACGGCCCTTTTCTCAGGCAAACAAAGCTCAGCTGCCCTGCTTCTGGGTGGCAGATTGCAGGAGCCACTTGGTACTATCAAACCAGCGCAACTTGGCACTGGTGCCACCTTGGGTCTGGGAACCATCCTGCGTATCGTGGATTTTCAGGAGCCAGCCGGCCACTCCCAGCCACAAGCCTTCAAACAAAAACCAGGGCTCTTTTCTCTTGCGAACAAAATTCAGATATCTCCCTTCTGGATGGCAGATTGCAGGAGCCACTTGGCACTGTCAATGCAGCCCAACTTGGCACTGGTGCCACCTTGGGTCTGGGAACCATCCTGCGTATCTTGGATTTTCAGGAGCCAGCCAGCCACTCCCAGCCACAGGCCCCCAAAAACAAACCTCGGCCCGTTTCCCTGAAAAACAAAATTCAGCTCCCTCGCTTTTGGATGGCAGATTGCAGGAGCCTCTTGGTACTATCAAACCAGCCCGACTTGACACTTGTGCCACCTTGGGTCTGGGAACCATCCTGCGTATCGTGGATTTTCAGGAGCCCGCTGTCCTCTCCCAGCCATAGGCTGCCAAACACAAACCACGGCCCTTTTAACTCGCTAAAAAAATTCAGATGCCTTGCTTTTGGATGGCAGATTGCAGGAGCAACTTGGCGCAGTAAAACAAGCCCGACTTGGCACTGGTGCCACCTTGGGTCTGGGAACTCGCCCGCGTATTGTGGATTTTCAGGAGCCAGACGGACACTCTCAGCAACAGGCCCCCAAAATCAAACCTCGGCCCATTTCCCTGAAAAACAAAACTCAGCTTCCCTGCTTCTGGATGGCAGATTGCAGGAGCCAGTTGGTACTATCAAACCAGACAGATTTGGCACTGGTGCCACCTTGGGTCTGGGAACCATCCTGCGTATCTTGGATTTTCAAGAGCCAGCCAGCCACTCCCAGCCATAGGCTACCAAACACAAACCACGGCCCGTTTCCCTGGCTAAGAAAATTCAGATGCCCTGCATCTGGATGGCTGATTGCAGGAGCCACTTTGCACTTTCAAATTAACTTGACTTGGCACTGGTTCCACCTTGGGTCTGGGAACCATCCTGCGTATCGTGGATTTTAAGGAGCCAGCCGGCCACTCCCAGCCAAAGGCCCCCAAACCCAAACCAAAGCCCTTTTCCCTGGATAACAAAATTCAGATGCCCCGCTTCTGGATGGCAGATTGCAGGAGCTACTTGGCACTGTCAAACCTGCTCGACTTGGCACTGGTGCCACCTTGGGTCTAGGAACTCGCCCGCGTATCATGGATTTTCAGGAGCCAGCCGGCCACTCCCAGCCATAGGCTGCTAAACTCAAACCACGGCCCTTTTCTCTGGCAAACAAAACTCAGCTGCCCTGCTTCTGGATGGCAGATGGCAGGAGCCATTTGGTACTATCAAACACGCCGAACTTGGCACTGGTGCCACCTTGGGTCTGGGAACCATCCTGCGTATTGTGGATTTTCAGGAGCTAGCCGGCTACTCCTAGCCACAAGCCCTCAAAGCCAAACCACGGCCCTTTTCTCCGGCAAACAAAACTCAGCTACTCTGCTTCTGGATGGCAGATTGCAGGAGCCAATTGGTACTATCAAACCAGCCCGACTTGGCACTGGTGACACCTTGGGTCTGGGAACCATCCTGCGTATCGTGGATTTTCAGGAGCCAGCCGGCCACTCCCAGCCACAAGCCCTCAAACAAAAACCAGGGCTCTTTTCTCTGGTGAACAAAATTCAGATGCCCCCCTTCTGGATGGCAGAATGCAGGAGCCACTTGGCACTGTCAATGCAGCCAAACTTGGCACTGGTGCCACCTTGGGTCTGGGAAACATCCTGCGTATCTTGGATTTTCAGGAGCCAGCCAGCCACTCCCAGCCACAGGCCCCCAAAAACAAACCTCGGCCCGTTTCCCTGAAAAACAAAATTCAGCTCCCTCGCTTTTGGATGGCAGATTGCAGGAGCCTCTTGGTACTATCAAACCAGCCCGACTTGGCACTTGTGCCACCTTGGGTCTGGGAACCATCCTGCGTATCGTGGATTTTCAGGAGCCAGCTGTCCTCTCCCAGCCATAGGCTGCCAAACACAAACCACGGCTCTTTTAACTGGCGAAAAAAATTCAGATGCCCCGCTTTTGGATGGCAGATTGCAGGAGCCACTTGGAACTGTCAAACCAGCCCGACTTGGCACTGGTGCCACCTTGGGTCTGTGAAATCGCCCGCGTATTGTGGATTTTCAGGAGCCAGACGGACACTCTCAGCAACAGGCCCCCAAATCAAACCTCGGCCCGTTTCCCTGAAAAACAAAATTCAGCTTCCCCACTTTTGGATGGCAGATTGCAGGAGCCACTTGGAACTATCAAACCAGCCCGACTTGGCACTGGTGCCACCTCTGGTCTGGGAACCTTCTAGCGTATTGTGGATTTTCAGGAGTCAGCCGGCCACTCCTAGCCACAAGCCCTCAGACTCAAACCAAAGCCCTTTTCTCGGGACAAAAAAAACTCAGCTGCCCTGCTTCTGGATGGCAGGTTGCAGGAGCCACTTGGTACTATCAAACAAGCCAAACTGGGCACTGGTGCCACCTTGGGTCTAGGAACTCGCTCGCGTATCATGGATTTTCAGGAGCCAGCCGGCCACTCCCAGCCATAGGCTGCCAAACTTTAACCACGGCCCTTTTCCCTGCCTAACAAAATTCAGATGCCCCGCTTCTGGATGGCAGATTGCAGGAGCCACTTGGCACTTTCAAACCAGCCCGACTTGGCACTGGTGCCACCTTGGTCTGGGTACCATCCTGGGTATCGTGGATTTTCAGGACGCAGCCGGCCACTCCCAGCCACAGGCCCCTAAAAACAAACATCGTCCCGTTTCCCTGACAAACCAAACTCAGCTGCCCTGCTTCTGAATGGCAGATTGCAGGAGCCACTTGGTACTATCAAACCAGCCCGACTTGGCACTGGTGACGCCTTGAGTCTGGGAACCATCCTGCGTATCGTGGATTTTCAGGAGCCAGCCGGCCACTCCCAGCCACAGGCCCAAAACTCAAACCACGGCCCTTTTCTCTGGCTAACAACATTCAGATGCCCCGCTTCTGGATGGCAGATTGCAGGAGCCGCTTGGCACTCTCAAACCTGCCCGACTTGGCACTGGTGCCACCTTGGGTCTAGGAACCACCCTGCGTATCATGGATTTTCAGGAGCCAGCCGGCCACTCCCAGCCATAGGCTGCTAAAATCAAACCACAGCCTATTGCTCTGGCAAACAAAACTCAGCCGCCCTGCTTCTGGATGGCAGATTGCAGGAGCCACTTGGTACTATCAAACCAGCCCAACTTGACACTGGTGCCACCTTGGGTCTAGGAACCATCCTACGTATAGTGGATTTTCAGGAGCCAGCTGGCCACTCCCAGCCAAAGGCCCTCAAACTCAAACCACGGCCCTTTCCTCTGGCAAACAATGCTCAGCTGCCCTGCTTCTGGGTGGCAGATTGCAGGAGCCACTTGGTTCTATCAAACCAGCCCGTCTTGGCACTGGTGTCACCTTGGGCCTGGGAACCATCCTGCGTATCGTGGATTTTCAGGAGCCAGCCGGCCACTTCCAGCCAAAGGCCCCTAAAAACAAACCTCGTCCCGTTTCCCTGACAAGAAAACTCGGCTGCCCTGCTTCTGGATGGCAGATTGCAGGAGCCACTTGGTACTATCAAACCAGCCCGATTTGGCACTTGTGCCACCTTGGGTCTGGGAACCATCCTGCGTATCATGGATTTTCAGGAGCCAGCTGTCCTCTCCCAGCCATAGGCTACCAAACACAAACCACGGCCCGTTTCCCTGGCTAAAAAAATTCAGATGCCCCGCTTTTGGATGGCAGATTGCAGGAGCAACTTGGCGCTTTAAAACAAGCCCGACTTGGCACTGGTGCCACCTTGGGTCTGGGAACCATCCTGCATATTGTGGATTTTCAGGAGCCAGCCGGCCACTCCTAGCCACAAGCCCTCAAACTCAAACCACAGCCTATTGCTCTGGCAAAAAAACTCAGCCGCCCTGCTTCTGGATGGCAGATTGCAGGAGCCACTTGGTACTATCAAACCAGCCCAACTTGACACTGGTGCCACCTTGGGTCTAGGAACCACCCTGCGTATCATGGATTTTCAGGAGCCAGCCGGCCACTTTCAGCCATAGGCTGCTAAAATCAAACCACGGCCCTTTCCTCTGTCAAACAAAACTCAGCTGCCCTGCTTCTGGATGGCAGATTGCAGGAGCCATTTGGTACTATCAAACACGCCGAACTTGGCACTGGTGCCACCTTGGGTCTGGGAACCATCCTACGTATAGTGGATTTTCAGGAGCCAGCTGGCCACTCCCAGCCAAAGGCCCTCAAACTCAAACCACGGCCCTTTCCTCTGGCAAACAATGCGCAGCTGCCCTGCTTCTGGGTGGCAGATTGCAGGAGCCACTTGGTTCTATCAAACCAGCCGAACTTGGCTCTGGTGCCACCTTGGGTCTGGGAACAATCATGCGTATCGTGGATTTTCAGGAGCCAGCCGGCCACTTCCAGCCAAAGGCCCCTAAAAACAAACCTCGTCCCGTTTCCCTGACAAGAAAACTCGGCTGCCCTGCTTCTGGATGGCAGATTGCAGGAGCCAATTGGTTCTATCAAACCAGCCCGACTTGGCACTGGTGTCACCTTGGGCCTGGGAACCATCCTGCGTATTGTGGATTTTCAGGAGCCAGCCGGCCACTCCCAGCCACAAGCCCTCAAACAAAAACCTGGGCTCTTTTCTCTGGCGAAAAAAAATTCAGATGCCCCGCTTCTGGATGGCAGATTGCAGGAGCAACTTGGCGTTGTAAAACAAGCCCGACTTGGCACTGGTGCCACCTTGGGTCTGGGAACCCTCCTGCGTATTGTGGATTTTCAGGAGCCAGCCGCCCCCTCCCAGCCACAAGCCCTCAAACTCAAACCACGGCCCTTTTCTGTGGCAAACTAAACTCAGCTGCCCTGCTTCTGGATGGCAGATTGCAGGAGCCTCTTGGTACTATCAAACCAGCCCGACTTGGCACTGGTGCCACCTTGGGTCTGGGAACCATCCTGCGTATCATGGATTTTCAGGAGCCAGCTGTCCTCTCCCAGCCATAGGCTACCAAACACAAACCACGGCCCTTATCCCTGGCTAAAAAAATTCAGATGCCCCGCTTTTGGATGGCAGATTGCAGGAGCAACTTGGCGCTTTAAAACAAGCCCGACTTGGCACTGGTGCCACCTTGGGTCTGGGAACCATCCTGCATATTGTGGATTTTCAGGAGCCAGCCGGCCACTCCTAGCCACAAGCCCTCAAACTCAAACCACAGCCTATTGCTCTGGCAAACAAAACTCAGCCGCCCTGCTTCTGGATGGCAGATTGCAGGAGCCACTTGGTACTATCAAACCAGCCCAACTTGACGCTGGTGCCACCTTGGGTCTAGTAACCACCCTGCGTATCATGGATTTTCAGGAGCCAGCCGGCCACTCCCAGCCATAGGCTGCTAAAATCAAACCACAGCCTATTGCTCTGGCAAACAAAACTCAGCCGCCCTGCTTCTGGATGGCAGATTGCAGGAGCCACTTGGTACTATCAAACCAGCCCAACTTGACACTGGTGCCACCTTGGGTCTAGGAACCATCGTACGTATAGTGGATTTTCAGGAGCCAGCTGGCCACTCCCAGCCAAAGGCCCTCAAACTCAAACCACGGCCCTTTCCTCTGGCAAACAATGCTCAGCTGCCCTGCTTCTGGGTGGCAGATTGTAGGAGCCACTTGGTTCTATCAAACCAGCCCGACTTGGCACTGGTGTCACCTTGGGCCTGGGAACCATCCTGCGTATCGTGGATTTTCAGGAGCCAGCCGGCCACTTCCAGCCAAAGGCCCCTAAAAACAAACCTCGTCCCGTTTCCCTGACAAGAAAACTAGGCTGCCCTGCTTCTGGATGGCAGATTGCAGGAGCCACTTGGAACTATCAAACCAGCCCGACTTGGCACTGGTGCCACCTCTGGTCTGGGAACCTTCTAGCGTATTGTGGATTTTCAGGAGCCAGCCGGCCACTCCTAGCCACAAGCCCTCAGACTCAAACCAAAGCCCTTTTCTCGGGTAAAAAAAAACTCAGCTGCCCTGCTTCTGGATGGCAGATTGCAGGAGCCACTTGGTACTATCAAACAAGCCAAACTGGGCACTGGTGCCACCTTGGGTCTAGGAACTCGCTCGCGTATCATGGATTTTCAGGAGCCAGCCGGCCACTCCCAGCCATAGGCTGCCAAACTTTACCCACGGCCCTTTTCCCTGCCTAACAAAATTCAGATGCCTCGCTTCTGGATGGCAGATTGCAGGAGCCACTTGGCACTTTCAAACCAGCCCGACTTGGCACTGGTGCCACCTTGGTCTGGGTACCATCCTGGGTATCGTGGATTTTCAGGACGCAGCCGGCCACTCCCAGCCACAAGCCCTCAAACAAAAACCAGGGCTCTTTTCTCTAGCGAACAAAATTCAGATGCCCCCCTTCTGGATGGCAGATTGCAGGAGCCACTTGGCACTGTCAATGCAGCCCAACTTGGCACTGGTGCCACCTTGGGTCTGGGAACCATCCTGCGTATTGTGGATTTTCAGGAGCAAGCCGGCCACTCCCAGCCACAAGCCCTCAAACTCAAACCACGGCCCTTTTCTCAGACAAACAAAGCTCAGATGCCCTGCTCCTGGGTGGCAGATTGCAGGAGCCATTTGGTACTATCAAACCAGCTGAACTTGGCACTGGTGCCAACTTGGGTCTGGGAACCATCCCGCGTATCTTGGATTTTCAGGAGCCAGCCAGCCACTCCCAGCCACAGGCCCCCAAAAACAAACCTCGGCCCGTTTCCCTGAAAAACAAAATTCAGCTACCTCGCTTTTGGATGGCAGATTGCAGGAGCCTCTTGGTACTATCAAACCAGCCCGACTTGGCACTTGTGCCACCTTGGGTCTGGGAACCATCCTGCGTATCATGGATTTTCAGGAGCCAGCTGTCCTCTCCCAGCCATAGGCTACCAAACACAAACCACGGCCCTTATCCCTGGCTAAAAAAATTCAGATGCCCCGCTTTTGGATGGCAGATTGCAGGAGCAACTTGGCGCTTTAAAACAAGCCCGACTTGGCACTGGTGCCACCTTGGGTCTGGGAACCATCCTGCATATTGTGGATTTTCAGGAGCCAGCTGGCCACTCCTAGCCACAAGCCCTCAAACTCAAACCACAGCCTATTGCTCTGGCAAACAAAACTCAGCCGCCCTGCTTCTGGATGGCAGATTGCAGGAGCTTCTTGGTACTATCAAACCAGCCCGACTTGGCACTGGTGCCACCTTGGGTCTAGGAACTCGCCCGCGTATCATGGATTTTCAGGAGCCAGGCGGCCAGTCCCAGCCATAGGCTTCCAAACTTAAACCACGGCCCTTTTCCCTGACAAACCAAACTCAGCTGCCCTGCTTCTGAATGGCAGATTGCAGGAGCCACTTGGTACTATCAAACCAGCCCGACTTGGCACTGGTGACGCCTTGAGTCTGGGAACCATCCTGCGTATCGTGGATTTTCAGGAGCCAGCCGGCCACTTCCAGCCACAGGCCCAAAACTCAAACCACGGCCCTTTTCTCTGGCTAACAACATTCAGATGCCCCGCTTCTGGATGGCAGATTGCCGGAGCCGCTTGGCACTGTCAAACCTGCCCGACTTGGCACTGGTGCCACCTTGGGTCTGGGAACCATCCTGCGTATCGTGGATTTTCAGGAGCCAGCCGGCCACTCCCAGCCACAAGCCCTCAAACAAAAACCAGGGCTCTTTTCTCTAGCGAACAAAATTCAGATGCCCCCCTTCTGGATGGCAGATTGCAGGAGCCACTTGGCACTGTCAATGCAGCCCAACTTGGCACTGGTGCCACCTTGGGTCTGGGAACCATCCTGCGTATTGTGGATTTTCAGGAGCAAGCCGGCCACTCCCAGCCACAAGCCCTCAAACTCAAACCACGGCCCTTTTCTCAGACAAACAAAGCTCAGATGCCCTGCTCCTGGGTGGCAGATTGCAGGAGCCATTTGGTACTATCAAACCAGCTGAACTTGGCACTGGTGCCAACTTGGGTCTGGGAACCATCCCGCGTATCTTGGATTTTCAGGAGCCAGCCAGCCACTCCCAGCCACAGGCCCCCAAAAACAAACCTTGGCCCGTTTCCCTGAAAAACAAAATTCAGCTACCTCGCTTTTGGATGGCAGATTGCAGGAGCCTCTTGGTACTATCAAACCAGCCCGACTTGGCACTTGTGCCACCTTGGGTCTGGGAACCATCCTGCGTATCATGGATTATCAGGAGCCAGCTGTCCTCTCCCAGCCATAGGCTACCAAACACAAACCACGGCCCTTATCCCTGGCTAAAAAAATTCAGATGCCCCGCTTTTGGATGGCAGATTGCAGGAGCAACTTGGCGCTTTAAAACAAGCCCGACTTGGCACTGGTGCCACCTTGGGTCTGGGAACCATCCTGCATATTGTGGATTTTCAGGAGCCAGCTGGCCACTCCTAGCCACAAGCCCTCAAACTCAAACCACAGCCTATTGCTCTGGCAAACAAAACTCAGCCGCCCTGCTTCTGGATGGCAGATTGCAGGAGCCACTTGGTACTATCAAACCAGCCCAACTTGACACTGGTGCCACCTTGGGTCTAGGAACCACCCTGCGTATCATGGATTTTCAGGAGCCAGCCGGCCACTCCCAGCCATAGGCTGCTAAAATCAAACCACGGCCCTTTTCCCTGCCTAACAAAACTCAGCTGCCCTGCTTCTGGATGGCAGATTGCAGGAGCCATTTGGTACTATCAAACACGCCGAACTTGGCACTGGTGCCACCTTGGGTCTGGGAACCATCCTACGTATAGTGGATTTTCAGGAGCCAGCTGGCCACTCCCAGCCAAAGGCCCTCAAACTCAAACCACGGCCCTTTCCTCTGGCAAACAATGCGCAGCTGCCCTGCTTCTGGGTGGCAGATTGCAGGAGCCACTTGGTTCTATCAAACCAGCCGAACTTGGCTCTGGTGCCACCTTGGGTCTGGGAACAATCATGCGTATCGTGGATTTTCAGGAGCCAGCCGGCCACTTCCAGCCAAAGGCCCCTAAAAACAAACCTCGTCCCGTTTCCCTGACAAGAAAACTCGGCTGCCCTGCTTCTGGATGGCAGATTGCAGGAGCCAATTGGTTCTATCAAACCAGCCCGACTTGGCACTGGTGTCACCTTGGGCCTGGGAACCATCCTGCGTATTGTGGATTTTCAGGAGCCAGCCGGCCACTCCCAGCCACAAGCCCTCAAACAAAAACCTGGGCTCTTTTCTCTGGCGAAAAAAAATTCAGATGCCCCGCTTCTGGATGGCAGATTGCAGGAGCAACTTGGCGCTGTAAAACAATCCCGGCTTTGCACTGGTGCCACCTTGGGTCTGGGAACCATCCTGCGTATTGTGGATTTTCAGGAGCCACCCGGCTACTCCTAGCCACAAGCTCTCAAAGCCAAACCACGGCCCTTTTCTCTGGCAAACAAAACACCACTGCCCCGCTTCTGGATGGCAGATTGCAGGAACCACTTGGTACTATCAAACCAGCGCAACTTGGCACTGGTGCCACCTTGGGTCTGGGAACCATCCTGGGTATCAGGATTTTCAAGAGCCAGCCGGCCACACCCAGCCACAGGTCTCCAAACACAAACCACGGCCCTTATCCCTGGTTAAAAAAATTTGAATGCATCGCTTCTGGATGGCAGATTGCAGGAGCCACTTGGCACTGTCAAACCAGCTCGACTTGGAACTGGTGCCACCTTGGGTCTGGGAACCATCCTGGGTATCGTGGATTTTCAGGAGCCGGCCGGACACTCTCAGCCGCAGGCCCCCAAACACAAACCACGGCCCTTATCCCTGGCTAACAAAATTCAGATGCCCCGCTTGTGGATGGCAGATTGCAGGAGCCACTTGGTACTATCAAACCCGCCCGACTCTGCACTGGTGCCACTTTGGGTCTGGGAACCATCCTGCGTATCGTGGATTTTCAGGAGCCAGCCGGCCACTCCCAGCTACAAGGCCTCAAACTCAAACCATGGCTCTTTTCTCTGGCAAACAAAACTCAGCTGCCCTGCTTCTGGATGTCAGATTGCAGGAGCCACTTGGCACTGTCAATGTAGCTAAACTTGGCACTGGTGCCGCCTTAGGTCTGGGAACCATCCTGCGTATTGTGGATTTTCAAGAGCCAGCCGGCCACTCAAAGCCACTGGCCCCCAAAAACAAACCTCGGCCTGTTTCCCTGAAAAACAAAATTCAGCTACCACGCTTCTATATGGAAGATTGCAGGAGCCACTTGGTACTATCAAACCAGCCCGACTTGGTACTGGTGCCACCTTGGGCCTGGGAACCATTCTGCGTATCGTGGATTTTCAGGAGCCAGCCCGCCACTCCCAGCCACAAGCCCTCAGACTCAATCCACGGGCCTTTTCTCTGGCAAACAAAACTCAGCTGCCCTGATTCTGGATGGAAGATTTCAGGAGGCACTTGGTACTATTAAATCAGCCCGACTTGGCATTTGTGCCACCTTGGGTCTGGGAACCATCCTGCGTATCGTGGATTTTCAGGAGCCAGCCGGCCACTCCCAGCAACAGGCCCCAAAGACAAACCAAAGCCCTTTTCTCTGGCTAAAAAAATTCAGATGCCTCGCTTCTGGAATGCAGATTGCAGGAGCCACTTGGCACTGTAAATGCAGCCAAACGTGGCACTGGTTCACCTCGGATCTGGGAACCATCCTGCGTATTGTGGATTTTCAGGAGGCAGCCGGCCACTCTCATTCACAAGCCCTAAAACTCAAACCAAGGCCCTTTTCTCTGGCTAATAAAATTCAGCTACCCTTCTTTTGGATGGCAGATTGAAGGAGCCACTTGGTACTACCAAACCAGCCTGACTTGGCACTGGTGCCACTTCTGGCCTGGGAATCTTCCTGCGTATTGTTGATTTTCAGGAGCCAGCCGGCCACTCTTAGCCACAAGCCCTCAAACTCAACCCACTGCCCTTTTCTCCGGCAAAAAAACCTCAGCTTCCCTGCTTCTGGATGGCAGATTGCAGGAGCCACTTGGTACTATCAAACAAGCCCAAATGGGCACTGGTGCCACCTTGGGTCTAGGAACTCGCCCGCGTATCATGGATTTTCAGGAGCCAGCCGGCCTCTCTCAGCTATAGGCTGCCAAACTTAAACCACGGCCCTTTTCCCTGCCTAATAAAATTCAGATGCCCCGCTTCTGGATGGCAGATTGCAGGACACACTTGGTACTATCAAACCAGACCGACTTGGCACTGGTGCCACCTTGGGTCTGGGTACCATCCTGCGTATGGTGGATTTTCAGGATGCAGCCAGCCACTCCCAGCCAGAGGCCTATAAAAAAAAATTTCGTCCTGTTTCCCTGACAAAAAAAACTCAGCTGCCCTCCTTCTGGATGGCAGTTTGCAGGAGCCACTTTGTCCTATCAAACCAGCCCAACTTGGAACTGGTGCCACCTTGGGTCTGGGATGCATCCTGCGTATCGTGGATTTTCAGGAGCCAGCCGGCCACTTCCAGCCATATGCTGCCAAACACAAGCCACGGCCCTTATCCCTGGCTAACAGAATTCAGATGCCCCGCTTCTGGATGGCAGATTGCAGGAGCCACTTGGCGCTTTCAAACCAGCCCGACCTGGCACTGGTGCCACCTTGCGTCTGGGAACCATCCTGCGTATCGTGGATTCTCAGGAGCCAGCCGGCCACTCCCAGCCACAAGGCCTCAAACTCAAACCACGGCTCTTTTCTCTGGCAAACAAAACTCAGCTGCCCTGCTTCTGGATGGCAGATTGCAGGAGCCACTTGGCACTGTGAATGAAGCCCAACTTGGCACTGGTGCCGCCTTAGGTCTGGGAACCATCCCGCGTATTGCGGATTTTAAGGAGCCAGCCGGCCACTGAAAGCCACAAGCCACCAAAAATAAACCTCTGCCCGTTTCCCTGAAAAACAAAATTCAGCTACCCCGCTTTTGGATGGCAGATTGCAGGAGCCACTTGGTACTATCAAACCAGCCCAACTTGGCCCTGGTGCCACCTTGGGTCTGGGAACCATCCTGCGTATCGTGGATTTTCAGGAGCCAGCCGGCCACTCCCAGCCACAAGCCCTCAGACTCAATCCACGGCCCTTTTCTCTGGAAAACAAAATTCAGCTGCCCTGCTTCTGGATGGAAGATTGCAGGAGCCACTTGGTACTATCAAACCAGCCCGAGTTGGCACTGGTGCCACCTTGGGTCTGGGAACCATCCTGCGTAATGTGGATTTTCAGGAGCCAGCCGGCCACTCCCAGCCATAGCTTGCCAAACACAAAACACGGCCCTTTTAACTGGCTAAAAAATTTCAGATGCCCCGCTTATGGATGGCAGATTGCAGAAGCTGCTTGGCACTGAAAAACAAGCCCGACTTGGCACTGGTGCCACCTTGGGTCTGGGAACTCGCCTGCGTACTATGGATTTTCAGGAGCCAGCCGGCCACTCCCAGCCACAAGCCCTCAAACTCAAACCACGGCCCTTTTCTCAGGCTAAAAAAACTCTGCTAGCCTGCTCCTGGATGGCAGATTGCAGGAGCCACTTGGTACTATCAAACCAGCCCGACTTTCACTGGTGCTACCTTGGGTCTGGGTACCATCCTGCGTATCATGGATTTTCAGGAGCCAGCCGGCCAGTCCCAGTCACAAGGCCTCAAACTCAAACCACGGCTCTTTTCTCTGGCAAACAAAACTCAGCTGCCCTTCTTCTGGATGGCAGATTGCAGGAGCCACTTGGCACTGTCAATGTAGCCCAACTTGGCACTGGTGCCACCTTAGGTCTTGGAACCATCCTGTGTATTGTGGATTTTCAGGAGCCAGCCCGCCACTCAAAGCCACTGGCCCCCAAAAACAAACCTCGGCCCGTTTCCCTGAAAAATAAATTCAGCTACCCCGCTTTTGGATGGCAGATTGCAGAAGCCACTTGGTACTATCAAACCATCCCGACTTGGCACTGGTGCACACTTGGGTCTGGGAACCATCCTGCGTATCGTGGATTTTCAGGAGCCAGCCGGCAACTCCCAGCCAGAGGCTTCCAAACTCAAACCACGTCCCTTTTCTCTGGCAAACAAAACTCAGCTTCCCTGCTTCTGGATGGCAGATTTCAGGAGCCACTTGGTACTATCAAACCAGCCCGACTTTCACTGGTGCTACCTTGGGTCTGAGTACCATCCTGCGTATCGTGGATTTCCAGGAGGCAGCCAACCACTTCCAGCCATAGGCTGCAAAACACAAACCACGGCCCTTTTCCCTGCCTAACAAAATTCAGATGCCCCGCTTCTGGATGGCAGATTGCAGGAGCCACTTGGCACTTTCAAACCAGCCCGACTTGGCACTGGTGCCACCTTGGGTCGGGGAACCATCCTGCGTATTGTGGATTTTCAGGAGCCAGCCGGCCACTCCCAGCCACAGGCCCCAAAAAATAAACCTCGGCCCGTTTCCCTGACAAACAAAACTCAGCTACCCCGCTTCTGGATGGCAGATTGCAGGAGCCACGTGGTACTATCAAACCAGCCCGACTTGGCATTGGTGCCACCTTGGGTCTGGGAACCATCCTGCACATCATGGATTTTCAGGAGCTAGCCGGCCAATCCCACTCACAGGCCCCCAAAGACAAACCTCGGCCCGTTTCCGTGACAAACAAAATTCAGCTACCCCGCTTCTGGATGGCAGATTGCAGGAGCCACGTGGTACTATCAAACCAGCCCGACTTGGCACTGGTGCCGCCTTGGGTCTGGGAACCATCCTGCACATCAAGGATTTTCAGGAGCCAGCCGGCCACTCCCAGCCACAAGCCCTCAAAGTCAAACAACGGCCCTTTTCTCAGGAAAACAAAACTCAGCTTCCCCGCTTCTGGATGGCAGATTGCAGGAGCCACTTGGTGCTATCAAACCAGCCCAACTTGGCACTGGTGCCACCTTGGGTCTGGGAAACATCCGGGGTATTGTGGATTTTCAGGAGCCAGCCGGCCACTCCCAGCCATAGGCTGCCAAAAACAAACCACGGCTTTTTCCTTGCCTAACAAAATTCAGATGCCCCGCTTCTGGATGGCAGATTGCAGGAGCCACTTGGCACTGTCAAACCAGCCCGACTTGGCACTGGTTCCACCTTGGGTCTGGGAACCATCTTGCGTATAATTGGTTTTCAGGAGCCCGCCGGGCGCTCCCAGGCACAAGCCCTCAGACTCAAACCACGGCCCTTTTCTCTGGAAAACAAAACACAGCTGCCCTGCTTCTGGATGGCAGATTGCAGGAGCCACTTGGTACTATCAAACCAGCCCAACTTGGCGCTGGTACCACTTTGGGTCTGGGTACTATCCTGCGTATCGTGGATTTTCAGGAGCCAGCCAGCCACTTCCAGCCATAGGAAGCCAAACAAAAACCACGGCCATTTTTTCTGGCTAACAAAATTCCGATGCCCCGCTTCTGGATGGCAGATTGCAGGAGCAACTTGGCACTGTACAACCAGCCCGATTTTGATCTGGAGCCGCCTTACGTCTAGGAACTCGCCCGCGCATCATGGATTTTCAGGAGCCAGCCAGCCACTCCCAGCCACAAGCCCTCAAACTCAAACCACGGCCCTTTCCTCAGGCTAACAAAACTCTCCTAGCCTGCTCCTGGATGGCAGATTGCAGGAGCCACTTGGTACTATCAAACCAGCCCGACTTTCACTGGTGCTACCTTGGGTCTGGGTACCATCCTGCGTATCATGGATTTTCAGGAGCCAGCCGGCCAGTCCCAGCCACAAGGCCTCAAACTCAAACCACGGCTCTTTTCTCTGGCAAACAAAACTCAGCTGCCCTGCTTCTGGATGGCAGATTGCAGGAGCCACTTGGCACTGTCAATGTAGCCCAACTTGGCACTGGTGCCACCTTAGGTCTTGGAACCATCCTGCGTATTGTGGATTTTCAGGAGCCAGCCCGCCACTCAAAGCCACAGGCCCCCAAAAAAAAACCTTGGCCCGTTTCCCTGAAAAATAAATTCAGCTACCCCGCTTTTGGATGGCAAATTGCAGAAGCCACTTGGTACTATCAAACCAGCCCGACTTGGCACTGGTGCACACTTGGGTCTGGGAACCATCCTGCGTATCGTGGATTTTCAGGAGCCAGCCGGCAACTCCCAGCCATCGGCTTCCAAACTCAAACCACGTCCCTTTTCTCTGGCAAACAAAACTCAGCTTCCCTGCTTCTGGATGGCAGATTGCAGGAGCCACTTGGTACTATCAAACCAGCCCGACTTTCACTGGTGCTACCTTGGGTCTGAGTACCATCCTGCGTATCGTGGATTTCCAGGAGCCAGCCAACCACTTCCAGCCATAGGCTGCAAAACACAAACCACGGCCCTTTTCCCTGCCTAACAAAATTCAGATGCCCCGCTTATGGATGGCAGATTGCAGGAGCCACTTGGCACTTTCAAACCAGCCCGACTTGGCACTGGTGCCACCTTGGGTCGGGGAACCATCCTGCGTATTGTGGATTTTCAGGAGCCAGCCGGCCACTCCCAGCCACAGGCCCCAAAAAATAAACCTCCGCCCGTTTCCCTGACAAACAAAACTCAGCTACCCCGCTTCTGGATGGCAGATTGCAGGAGCCACGTGGTACTATCAAACCAGCCCGACTTGGCACTGGTGCCACCTTGGGTCTGGGAACCATCCTGCACATCATGGATTTTCAGGAGCTAGCCGGCCAATCCCACTCACAGGCCCCCAAAGACAAACCTCGGCCCGTTTCCCTGACAAACAAAACTCAGCTACCCCGCTTCTGGATGGCAGATTGCAGGAGCCACGTGGTACTATCAAACCAGCCCGACTTGGCACTGGTGCCGCCTTGGGTCTGGGAACCCTCCTGCACATCAAGGATTTTCAGGAGCCAGCCGGCCACTCCCAGCCACAAGGCCTCAAACTAAAACCACAGCTCTTTTCTCTGGCAAATAAAACTCAGCTGCCCTGATTCTGCATGGCAGATTGCAGGAGCCACTTGGCACTGTCAATGTAGCCCAACTTGGCACTGGTGCCAACTTAGGTCTGGGAATCATCCTGCGTATCGTGGATTGTCAGGAGCCAGCCGGCCACTCCCAGCCATAGTTTGCCAAACACAAAACACGGCCGTTTTAACTGCCTAAAAAAATTCAGATGCCCCGCTTCTAGATGGCAGATTGCAGAAGCAACTTTGCACTGTAAAACAAGCCCGACTTGGCACTGGTGCCACCTTGGGTTTGGGAACCATCCTGCGTATCGTGCATTTTCAGGAGCCAGCCAGCCACTCCCAGCCACAAGCCCTCAAACTTAAACCACGGCCCTTTTCTCTGGCAAAAAAAACTGAGCTGCCCTGCTTCTGGATGGCAGATTGCAGGAGCCACTTGCTACTATCAAACCAGCCCGACTTTCACTGGTGCTACCTAGGGTCTTGGTACCATCCTGCGTATCGTGGATTTTCAGGAGGCAGCCAGTCACTTCGAGCCATAGTCTTCCAAACACAAACCACGGCCCTTTTCCCTTGCCAACAAAATTCAGATGCCCCGCTTCTGGATGGCAGATTGCAGGAGCCACTTGGCATGGTCAAAGCAGCCCGACTTGGCACTGGTGCCACCTTGGGTCTAGGTACTCGCCTGCGTATCATGGATTTTCAGGAGCCAGACGGCCACTCCCAGCAACAAGCCCCCAAAAACAAACCTCGGCTCGTTTCCCTTGCAAGCAAAACTCACCTGCACTGCTTCTGGATGGCAGTTTGCAGGAGGCACTTGGTACTATCAAACCAGCCTACCTTGGCATTGGTGCCACCTTCGGTCTGGGAACCATCCTGCCTATGGTAGATTTTCAGGAGCCAGACGGCCAATCCCAGCAACAAGCCCCAGGACTCACACCACGGCCCTTTTCTCTGGCAAACAAAACTCAGCTGCCCCGCTTCTGGATGGCATATTGCAGGAGCCGCTTGGTACTATCAAACCAGCTCGACTTGACACTGGTGCCACCTTGGGTCTGGGAACCATCCTGGGTATCGTGGATTTTCAGGAGCCGGCCAGCCACTCACAGCCATAGGCTGCCAAAGACAAACCACGGCCTTTTTCCCTGCCTAACAAAATTCAGATGCCCCGCTTCTGGATGGCAGATTGCAGGAGCCACTTGGCACTGTCAAACCATCCCGATTTGGCACTGGTGCCACCTTGGGTCTAGGAACTCGCCCACGTATCATGGATTTTCAGGAGCCAGCCGGCTCTCTCAGGCTCAGGCCCCCAAAGGAAACCTCGGCTCGTTTCCCTGACAAAAAAAATTCAGATGCCCTGCTTCTGGATGGCAGATTGCAGGAGCCACTTGGCACTTTCAAACCAGCCCGACTTGGCACTGGTGCCACCTTGGGTCTGGGAACCATCCTGCGTATTGTGGATTTTCAGGAGCCAGCCGGCCACTCCCAGGCACAATCCCTCACACTCAAACCACGGCCCTTTTCTCTGGCAAACAAAACTCAGCTGCCCTGCTTCTGGATGGCAAATTGCAGGAGCCACTTGGCACTGTCAATGTAGCCCAACTTGGCACTGGTGCTACCTTGGGTCTGGGAACCATCCTGCGTATTGTGAATTTTCAGGAGCCAGCCGGCCACTCCCAGCCACAGGTCCCCAAACACAAACCACGGCCCTTTTCCCTGGCTAACAAAACTCAGCTGCCCTGCTTCTGGATGGCAGATTGCAGGAGCTTCTTGGTACTATCAAACCAGCCCGACTTGGCACTGGTGCCACCTTGGGTCTAGGAACTCGCCTGCGTATCATGGATTTTCAGGAGCCAGGCGGCCAGTCCCAGCCATAGGCTTCCAAACTTAAACCACGGCCCTTTTCCCTGCCTAACAAAATTCACATGCCCCGCTTCTGGATGGCAGATTGCAGGAGCCACTTGGTACTATCAAACCAGCCCAACTTGGCGCTGGTACCACTTTGGGTCTGGGTACTATCCTGCGTATCGTGGATTTTCAGGAGCCAGCCAGCCACTTCCAGCCATAGGAAGCCAAACAAAAACCACGGCCATTTTTTCTGGCTAACAAAATTCCGATGCCCCGCTTCTGGATGGCAGATTGCAGGAGCAACTTGGCACTGTACAACCAGCCCGATTTTGATCTGGAGCCGCCTTACGTCTAGGAACTCGCCCGCGCATCATGGATTTTCAGGAGCCAGCCAGCCACTCCCAGCCACAAGCCCTCAAACTCAAACCACGGCCCTTTCCTCAGGCTAACAAAACTCTGCTAGCCTGCTCCTGGATGGCAGATTGCAGGAGCCACTTGGTACTATCAAACCAGCCCGACTTTCACTGGTGCTACCTTGGGTCTGGGTACCATCCTGCGTATCATGGATTTTCAGGAGCCAGCCGGCCAGTCCCAGCCACAAGGCCTCAAACTCAAACCACGGCTCTTTTCTCTGGCAAACAAAACTCAGCTGCCCTGCTTCTGGATGGCAGATTGCAGGAGCCACTTGGCACTGTCAATGTAGCCCAACTTGGCACTGGTGCCACCTTAGGTCTTGGAACCATCCTGCGTATTGTGGATTTTCAGGAGCCAGCCCGCCACTCAAAGCCACAGGCCCCCAAAAAAAAACCTTGGCCCGTTTCCCTGAAAAATAAATTCAGCTACCCCGCTTTTGGATGGCAAATTGCAGGAGCCACTTGGTACTATCAAACCAGCCCGACTTGGCACTGGTGCACACTTGGGTCTGGGAACCATCCTGCGTATCGTGGATTTTCAGGAGCCAGCCGGCAACTCCCAGCCATCGGCTTCCAAACTCAAACCACGTCCCTTTTCTCTGGCAAACAAAACTCAGCTTCCCTGCTTCTGGATGGCAGATTGCAGGAGCCACTTGGTACTATCAAACCAGCCCGACTTTCACTGGTGCTACCTTGGGTCTGAGTACCATCCTGCGTATCGTGGATTTCCAGGAGCCAGCCAACCACTTCCAGCCATAGGCTGCAAAACACAAACCACGGCCCTTTTCCCTGCCTAACAAAATTCAGATGCCCCGCTTATGGATGGCAGATTGCAGGAGCCACTTGGCACTTTCAAACCAGCCCGACTTGGCACTGGTGCCACCTTGGGTCGGGGAACCATCCTGCGTATTGTGGATTTTCAGGAGCCAGCCGGCCACTCCCAGCCACAGGCCCCAAAAAATAAACCTCCGCCCGTTTCCCTGACAAACAAAACTCAGCTACCCCGCTTCTGGATGGCAGATTGCAGGAGCCACGTGGTACTATCAAACCAGCCCGACTTGGCACTGGTGCCACCTTGGGTCTGGGAACCATCCTGCACATCATGGATTTTCAGGAGCTAGCCGGCCAATCCCACTCACAGGCCCCCAAAGACAAACCTCGGCCCGTTTCCCTGACAAACAAAACTCAGCTACCCCGCTTCTGGATGGCAGATTGCAGGAGCCACGTGGTACTATCAAACCAGCCCGACTTGGCACTGGTGCCGCCTTGGGTCTGGGAACCCTCCTGCACATCAAGGATTTTCAGGAGCCAGCCGGCCACTCCCAGCCACAAGGCCTCAAACTAAAACCACAGCTCTTTTCTCTGGCAAATAAAACTCAGCTGCCCTGATTCTGCATGGCAGATTGCAGGAGCCACTTGGCACTGTCAATGTAGCCCAACTTGGCACTGGTGCCAACTTAGGTCTGGGAATCATCCTGCGTATCGTGGATTGTCAGGAGCCAGCCGGCCACTCCCAGCCATAGTTTGCCAAACACAAAACACGGCCGTTTTAACTGCCTAAAAAAATTCAGATGCCCCGCTTCTAGATGGCAGATTGCAGAAGCAACTTTGCACTGTAAAACAAGCCCGACTTGGCACTGGTGCCACCTTGGGTTTGGGAACCATCCTGCGTATCGTGCATTTTCAGGAGCCAGCCAGCCACTCCCAGCCACAAGCCCTCAAACTTAAACCACGGCCCTTTTCTCTGGCAAAAAAAACTGAGCTGCCCTGCTTCTGGATGGCAGATTGCAGGAGCCACTTGCTACTATCAAACCAGCCCGACTTTCACTGGTGCTACCTAGGGTCTTGGTACCATCCTGCGTATCGTGGATTTTCAGGAGGCAGCCAGTCACTTCGAGCCATAGTCTTCCAAACACAAACCACGGCCCTTTTCCCTTGCCAACAAAATTCAGATGCCCCGCTTCTGGATGGCAGATTGCAGGAGCCACTTGGCATGGTCAAAGCAGCCCGACTTGGCACTGGTGCCACCTTGGGTCTAGGTACTCGCCTGCGTATCATGGATTTTCAGGAGCCAGACGGCCACTCCCAGCAACAAGCCCCCAAAAACAAACCTCGGCTCGTTTCCCTTGCAAGCAAAACTCACCTGCACTGCTTCTGGATGGCAGTTTGCAGGAGGCACTTGGTACTATCAAACCAGCCTACCTTGGCATTGGTGCCACCTTCGGTCTGGGAACCATCCTGCCTATGGTAGATTTTCAGGAGCCAGACGGCCAATCCCAGCAACAAGCCCCAGGACTCACACCACGGCCCTTTTCTCTGGCAAACAAAACTCAGCTGCCCCGCTTCTGGATGGCATATTGCAGGAGCCGCTTGGTACTATCAAACCAGCTCGACTTGACACTGGTGCCACCTTGGGTCTGGGAACCATCCTGGGTATCGTGGATTTTCAGGAGCCGGCCAGCCACTCACAGCCATAGGCTGCCAAAGACAAACCACGGCCTTTTTCCCTGCCTAACAAAATTCAGATGCCCCGCTTCTGGATGGCAGATTGCAGGAGCCACTTGGCACTGTCAAACCATCCCGATTTGGCACTGGTGCCACCTTGGGTCTAGGAACTCGCCCACGTATCATGGATTTTCAGGAGCCAGCCGGCTCTCTCAGGCTCAGGCCCCCAAAGGAAACCTCGGCTCGTTTCCCTGACAAAAAAAATTCAGATGCCCTGCTTCTGGATGGCAGATTGCAGGAGCCACTTGGCACTTTCAAACCAGCCCGACTTGGCACTGGTGCCACCTTGGGTCTGGGAACCATCCTGCGTATTGTGGATTTTCAGGAGCCAGCCGGCCACTCCCAGGCACAATCCCTCACACTCAAACCACGACCCTTTTCTCTGGCAAACAAAACTCAGCTGCCCTGCTTCTGGATGGCAAATTGCAGGAGCCACTTGGCACTGTCAATGTAGCCCAACTTGGCACTGGTGCTACCTTGGGTCTGGGAACCATCCTGCGTATTGTGAATTTTCAGGAGCCAGCCGGCCACTCCCAGCCACAGGTCCCCAAACACAAACCACGGCCCTTTTCCCTGGCTAACAAAACTCAGCTGCCCTGCTTCTGGATGGCAGATTGCAGGAGCTTCTTGGTACTATCAAACCAGCCCGACTTGGCACTGGTGCCACCTTGGGTCTAGGAACTCGCCTGCGTATCATGGATTTTCAGGAGCCAGGCGGCCAGTCCCAGCCATAGGCTTCCAAACTTAAACCACGGCCCTTTTCCCTGCCTAACAAAATTCACATGCCCCGCTTCTGGATGGCAGATTGCAGGAGCCACTTGGCACTTTCAAAGCAGCCCGACTTGGCACTGGTGCCACCTTGGGTCGGGGAACCATCCTGCGTATTGTGGATTTTCTGGAGCCAGCCAGCCACTCCCAGCCACAGGCCCAAAAATTAAACCTCGGCCCGTTTCCCTGACAAACAAAACTCAGCTACCTCGCTTTTGGTTTGCAGATTGCAGGAGCCACTTGGTACTATCAAACCAGCCAGACTTGGCACTGGTGCCACCTTGGGTCGGGGAACCATCCTGCGTAATGTGGATTTTCAGGAGCCAGCCGGCCACTCCCAGCCATAGCTTGCCAAACACAAAACACGGCCCTTTTAACTGGCTAAAAAATTTCAGATGCCCCGCTTATGGATGGCAGATTGCAGAAGCTGCTTGGCACTGAAAAACAAGCCCGACTTGGCACTGGTGCCACCTTGGGTCTGGGAACTCGCCTGCGTACCATGGATTTTCAGGAGCCAGCCGGCCACTCCCAGCCACAAGCCCTCAAACTCAAACCACGGCCCTTTTCTCAGGCTAACAAAACTCTGCTAGCCTGCTCCTGGATGGCAGATTGCAGGAGCCACTTGGTACTATCAAACCAGCCCGACTTTCACTGGTGCTACCTTGGGTCTGGGTACCATCCTGCGTATCATGGATTTTCAGGAGCCAGCCGGCCAGTCCCAGTCACAAGGCCTCAAACTCAAACCACGGCTCTTTTCTCTGGCAAACAAAACTCAGCTGCCCTTCTTCTGGATGGCAGATTGCAGGAGCCACTTGGCACTGTCAATGTAGCCCAACTTGGCACTGGTGCCACCTTAGGTCTTGGAACCATCCTGTGTATTGTGGATTTTCAGGAGCCAGCCCGCCACTCAAAGCCACTGGCCCCCAAAAACAAACCTCGGCCCGTTTCCCTGAAAAATAAATTCAGCTACCCCGCTTTTGGATGGCAGATTGCAGAAGCCACTTGGTACTATCAAACCATCCCGACTTGGCACTGGTGCACACTTGGGTCTGGGAACCATCCTGCGTATCGTGGATTTTCAGGAGCCAGCCGGCAACTCCCAGCCAGAGGCTTCCAAACTCAAACCACGTCCCTTTTCTCTGGCAAACAAAACTCAGCTTCCCTGCTTCTGGATGGCAGATTTCAGGAGCCACTTGGTACTATCAAACCAGCCCGACTTTCACTGGTGCTACCTTGGGTCTGAGTACCATCCTGCGTATCGTGGATTTCCAGGAGGCAGCCAACCACTTCCAGCCATAGGCTGCAAAACACAAACCACGGCCCTTTTCCCTGCCTAACAAAATTCAGATGCCCCGCTTCTGGATGGCAGATTGCAGGAGCCACTTGGCACTTTCAAACCAGCCCGACTTGGCACTGGTGCCACCTTGGGTCGGGGAACCATCCTGCGTATTGTGGATTTTCAGGAGCCAGCCGGCCACTCCCAGCCACAGGCCCCAAAAAATAAACCTCGGCCCGTTTCCCTGACAAACAAAACTCAGCTACCCCGCTTCTGGATGGCAGATTGCAGGAGCCACGTGGTACTATCAAACCAGCCCGACTTGGCATTGGTGCCACCTTGGGTCTGGGAACCATCCTGCACATCATGGATTTTCAGGAGCTAGCCGGCCAATCCCACTCACAGGCCCCCAAAGACAAACCTCGGCCCGTTTCCGTGACAAACAAAATTCAGCTACCCCGCTTCTGGATGGCAGATTGCAGGAGCCACGTGGTACTATCAAACCAGCCCGACTTGGCACTGGTGCCGCCTTGGGTCTGGGAACCATCCTGCACATCAAGGATTTTCAGGAGCCAGCCGGCCACTCCCAGCCAAAAGCCCTCAAAGTCAAACAACGGCCCTTTTCGCAGGAAAACAAAACTCAGCTTCCCCGCTTCTGGATGGCAGATTGCAGGAGCCACTTGGTGCTATCAAACCAGCCCAACTTGGCACTGGTGCCACCTTGGGTCTGGGAACCATCCGGGGTATTGTGGATTTTCAGGAGCCAGCCGGCCACTCCCAGCCATAGGCTGCCAAAAACAAACCACGGCTTTTTCCTTGCCTAACAAAATTCAGATGCCCCGCTTCTGGATGGCAGATTGCAGGAGCCACTTGGCACTGTCAAACCAGCCCGACTTGGCACTGGTTCCACCTTGGGTCTGGGAACCATCTTGCGTATAATTGGTTTTCAGGAGCCCGCCGGGCGCTCCCAGGCACAAGCCCTCAGACTCAAACCACGGCCCTTTTCTCTGGAAAACAAAACACAGCTGCCCTGCTTCTGGATGGCAGATTGCAGGAGCCACTTGGTACTATCAAACCAGCCCAACTTGGCGCTGGTACCACTTTGGGTCTGGGTACTATCCTGCGTATCGTGGATTTTCAGGAGCCAGCCAGCCACTTCCAGCCATAGGAAGCCAAACAAAAACCACGGCCATTTTTTCTGGCTAACAAAATTCCGATGCCCCGCTTCTGGATGGCAGATTGCAGGAGCAACTTGGCACTGTACAACCAGCCCGATTTTGATCTGGAGCCGCCTTACGTCTAGGAACTCGCCCGCGCATCATGGATTTTCAGGAGCCAGCCAGCCACTCCCAGCCACAAGCCCTCAAACTCAAACCACGGCCCTTTCCTCAGGCTAACAAAACTCTGCTAGCCTGCTCCTGGATGGCAGATTGCAGGAGCCACTTGGTACTATCAAACCAGCCCGACTTTCACTGGTGCTACCTTGGGTCTGGGTACCATCCTGCGTATCATGGATTTTCAGGAGCCAGCCGGCCAGTCCCAGCCACAAGGCCTCAAACTCAAACCACGGCTCTTTTCTCTGGCAAACAAAACTCAGCTGCCCTGCTTCTGGATGGCAGATTGCAGGAGCCACTTGGCACTGTCAATGTAGCCCAACTTGGCACTGGTGCCACCTTAGGTCTTGGAACCATCCTGCGTATTGTGGATTTTCAGGAGCCAGCCCGCCACTCAAAGCCACAGGCCCCCAAAAAAAAACCTTGGCCCGTTTCCCTGAAAAATAAATTCAGCTACCCCGCTTTTGGATGGCAAATTGCAGAAGCCACTTGGTACTATCAAACCAGCCCGACTTGGCACTGGTGCACACTTGGGTCTGGGAACCATCCTGCGTATCGTGGATTTTCAGGAGCCAGCCGGCAACTCCCAGCCATCGGCTTCCAAACTCAAACCACGTCCCTTTTCTCTGGCAAACAAAACTCAGCTTCCCTGCTTCTGGATGGCAGATTGCAGGAGCCACTTGGTACTATCAAACCAGCCCGACTTTCACTGGTGCTACCTTGGGTCTGAGTACCATCCTGCGTATCGTGGATTTCCAGGAGCCAGCCAACCACTTCCAGCCATAGGCTGCAAAACACAAACCACGGCCCTTTTCCCTGCCTAACAAAATTCAGATGCCCCGCTTATGGATGGCAGATTGCAGGAGCCACTTGGCACTTTCAAACCAGCCCGACTTGGCACTGGTGCCACCTTGGGTCGGGGAACCATCCTGCGTATTGTGGATTTTCAGGAGCCAGCCGGCCACTCCCAGCCACAGGCCCCAAAAAATAAACCTCCGCCCGTTTCCCTGACAAACAAAACTCAGCTACCCCGCTTCTGGATGGCAGATTGCAGGAGCCACGTGGTACTATCAAACCAGCCCGACTTGGCACTGGTGCCACCTTGGGTCTGGGAATCATCCTGCACATCATGGATTTTCAGGAGCTAGCCGGCCAATCCCACTCACAGGCCCCCAAAGACAAACCTCGGCCCGTTTCCCTGACAAACAAAACTCAGCTACCCCGCTTCTGGATGGCAGATTGCAGGAGCCACGTGGTACTATCAAACCAGCCCGACTTGGCACTGGTGCCACCTTGGGTCTGGGAACCCTCCTGCACATCAAGGATTTTCAGGAGCCAGCCGGCCACTCCCAGCCACAAGGCCTCAAACTAAAACCACAGCTCTTTTCTCTGGCAAATAAAACTCAGCTGCCCTGATTCTGCATGGCAGATTGCAGGAGCCACTTGGCACTGTCAATGTAGCCCAACTTGGCACTGGTGCCAACTTAGGTCTGGGAATCATCCTGCGTATCGTGGATTGTCAGGAGCCAGCCGGCCACTCCCAGCCATAGTTTGCCAAACACAAAACACGGCCGTTTTAACTGCCTAAAAAAATTCAGATGCCCCGCTTCTAGATGGCAGATTGCAGAAGCAACTTTGCACTGTAAAACAAGCCCGACTTGGCACTGGTGCCACCTTGGGTTTGGGAACCATCCTGCGTATCGTGCATTTTCAGGAGCCAGCCAGCCACTCCCAGCCACAAGCCCTCAAACTTAAACCACGGCCCTTTTCTCTGGCAAAAAAAACTGAGCTGCCCTGCTTCTGGATGGCAGATTGCAGGAGCCACTTGCTACTATCAAACCAGCCCGACTTTCACTGGTGCTACCTAGGGTCTTGGTACCATCCTGCGTATCGTGGATTTTCAGGAGGCAGCCAGTCACTTCGAGCCATAGTCTTCCAAACACAAACCACGGCCCTTTTCCCTTGCCAACAAAATTCAGATGCCCCGCTTCTGGATGGCAGATTGCAGGAGCCACTTGGCATGGTCAAAGCAGCCCGACTTGGCACTGGTGCCACCTTGGGTCTAGGTACTCGCCTGCGTATCATGGATTTTCAGGAGCCAGACGGCCACTCCCAGCAACAAGCCCCCAAAAACAAACCTCGGCTCGTTTCCCTTGCAAGCAAAACTCACCTGCACTGCTTCTGGATGGCAGTTTGCAGGAGGCACTTGGTACTATCAAACCAGCCTACCTTGGCATTGGTGCCACCTTCGGTCTGGGAACCATCCTGCCTATGGTAGATTTTCAGGAGCCAGACGGCCAATCCCAGCAACAAGCCCCAGGACTCACACCACGGCCCTTTTCTCTGGCAAACAAAACTCAGCTGCCCCGCTTCTGGATGGCATATTGCAGGAGCCGCTTGGTACTATCAAACCAGCTCGACTTGACACTGGTGCCACCTTGGGTCTGGGAACCATCCTGGGTATCGTGGATTTTCAGGAGCCGGCCAGCCACTCACAGCCATAGGCTGCCAAAGACAAACCACGGCCTTTTTCCCTGCCTAACAAAATTCAGATGCCCCGCTTCTGGATGGCAGATTGCAGGAGCCACTTGGCACTGTCAAACCATCCCGATTTGGCACTGGTGCCACCTTGGGTCTAGGAACTCGCCCACGTATCATGGATTTTCAGGAGCCAGCCGGCTCTCTCAGGCTCAGGCCCCCAAAGGAAACCTCGGCTCGTTTCCCTGACAAAAAAAATTCAGATGCCCTGCTTCTGGATGGCAGATTGCAGGAGCCACTTGGCACTTTCAAACCAGCCCGACTTGGCACTGGTGCCACCTTGGGTCTGGGAACCATCCTGCGTATTGTGGATTTTCAGGAGCCAGCCGGCCACTCCCAGGCACAATCCCTCACACTCAAACCACGGCCCTTTTCTCTGGCAAACAAAACTCAGCTGCCCTGCTTCTGGATGGCAAATTGCAGGAGCCACTTGGCACTGTCAATGTAGCCCAACTTGGCACTGGTGCTACCTTGGGTCTGGGAACCATCCTGCGTATTGTGAATTTTCAGGAGCCAGCCGGCCACTCCCAGCCACAGGTCCCCAAACACAAACCACGGCCCTTTTCCCTGGCTAACAAAACTCAGCTGCCCTGCTTCTGGATGGCAGATTGCAGGAGCTTCTTGGTACTATCAAACCAGCCCGACTTGGCACTGGTGCCACCTTGGGTCTAGGAACTCGCCCGCGTATCATGGATTTTCAGGAGCCAGGCGGCCAGTCCCAGCCATAGGCTTCCAAACTTAAACCACGGCCCTTTTCCCTGCCTAACAAAATTCAGATGCCCCGCTTCTGGATGGCAGATTGCAGGAGCCACTTGGCACTTTCAAAGCAGCCCGACTTGGCACTGGTGCCACCTTGGGTCGGGGAACCATCCTGCGTATTGTGGATTTTCTGGAGCCAGCCAGCCACTCCCAGCCACAGGCCCAAAAATTAAACCTCGGCCCGTTTCCCTGACAAACAAAACTCAGCTACCTCGCTTTTGGTTTGCAGATTGCAGGAGCCACTTGGTACTATCAAACCAGCCAGACTTGGCACTGGTGCCACATTGGGTCTGTGAACCATTCTGCGTATCGTGGATTTTCAGGAAGCAGCCGGCCACTCCCAGCCATAGGCTGCCAAACACAAACCACGGCCCTTTTCCCTGGCTAACAAAATTCAGATGCCCCGCTTCTGGATGGCGGATTGCAGGAGCAACTTGGCACTGTCAAACCAGCCCAACTTGCCACTTGTGCCATCTTGGGTCTAGAAATTCGCCCGCGTATCATGGATTTTCAGGAGCCAGACGGACACTCTAGGCAACAGGCCCCCAAAATCAAGCCTCGGCCTGTTTCCCTGAAAAACAGAATTCAGCTGCCCTGCTTCTGGATGGCAGATTGCAGGAGCCACTTGGTACTGTCAAACCTGCCCGACTTGGCACTGGTGCCACCTTGCGTCTACGAACTCGCCCGCGTATCATGGATTTTCAGGAGCCAGACGGACACTCTAGGCAACAGGCCCCCAAAATCAAGCCTCGGCACGTTTCCCTTACAAACAAAACTCAGCTACCCTGCTTCTGGATGGCAGATTGCAGGAGACACTTTGTAGTATCAAACCAACCAGATTTGGCACTGGTACCTCCTTGGCTCTGGGAACCATCCTGCGTATCATGGATTTTCAGGAGCCAGCTGGCCACTCCCAGCCATAGGCTGCCAAACACAAACCACAACCCTTTTCCCTGGCTAACAAAATTCAGATGCCTGGTTTCTGGATGGCAGATTGCAGGAGCAACTAGGCACTGTCAAACCAGCCCGACTTGGATCTGGTGCCACCTTGGGTCTGGGAACCATCCTGCGTATTGTGGATTTTCAGGAGCCAGCCGGACACTCCCAGCCATAGGCTGCCAAACACAAACCACGGCCATTTTCCCTTGGCTAAGAAATATCAGATGCCCCGCTTTGGGATGGCAGATTTCAGGAGCCACTTGGAACTGTCAAACAAGCCCGACTTGGCACTGGTGCCCCCTTGGGTGTAGGAACTCGCCCGCGTATCGTGGATTTTCAGGAGCCAGCCGGCCACTCCCAGCCACAGGCCCCCAGAAACAAACCGCGGCCCGTTTCCCTGACAAACAAAACTCAGCTGCCCCGCTACTGGATGTCAGATTGCAGGAGCCACTTGGTACTACCAAACCAGCCCGACTTGGCACTGGTGCCACCTTGGGTCTGGGAACTCGCCCGTGTATCATGGATTTTCAGGAGCCAGCCGGCCACTCCCAGCCGCAGGCCCCCAAAAACAAACCGCGGCCCGTTTCTCTGAGAAATAAAACTCAGCTACCCCACTTCTGGATGGCAGATTGCAGAAGCCACTTGGTTCTATCAAACCAGCCCGACTTGCACTGGTGCCACCTTGGGTCTGGGAACCATCCTGCGTATTGGGGATTTTTTGGAGCCAGCCGGACACTCCCAGCCATAGGCTGCCAAACGAAAACCACGGCCCTTTTCCCTGGCGAACAAAATTCAGATGCCCCGCTTCTGGATGGCAGATTGCAGGAGAAACTCTGCACTGACAA
Source organism: Passerculus sandwichensis (assembly GCA_031885435.1). Taxonomy (NCBI): domain Eukaryota; kingdom Metazoa; phylum Chordata; class Aves; order Passeriformes; family Passerellidae; genus Passerculus; species Passerculus sandwichensis. The sequence continues at coordinate 29,029,384 of CM063166.1, forward strand.
ACCAGCATGACTTGTCACTGGAGCCACCTTTGGTCTGGGAAACATCCTGCGTAATGTGGATTTTCTGGAGCCAACCGGCCACTCCCGGCCAAAAGCCCTTAAACTCAAACCACGGCCCTTTCCTCTGGCACACAAAACTCAGTTGCCCTGCTTCTGGATGGCAGATTGCAGGAGCCACTTGTAACTATAAAACCAGCCCAACTTGGCATTGGTTCCACTTGGGTCTGGGAACTATCCTGCGTATAGTGGATTTTCACGAGCCAGCCAGCCACTCCCAGCCCTAGGCTGCCAAACAAAAACCACGGCCCTTTCCCCGTGGCTAACAAAATTCAGATACCTCGCTTCTGGATGGCAGATTGCAGGAGCCACTTGGCATTGTCAAACCAGCCCAACTTGGCACTGGTGCCAACTTGAGCATGGGAACTCGCCCGCATATTGTGGATTTTCAGGAGCCAGCCGGGCGCTCCCAGCCACAGGCCCCCTAAAACAAACCTCGGCCCGTTTCCCCGACAAACAAAACTCAGCTACCCTACTTCTGGATGGCAGATGGCAGGAGCCACTTGGTACTATCAAACCAGCCCGATTCGGCACTGGTGCCACCTTGGGTCTGGGAACCATCATGCGTATTGTGGATTTTCAGGAGCCAGCCGGGCGCTCCCAGCCAAAAGCCCTCAGACTCAAACCACGGCCCTTTTCTCTGGAAAACAAAACTCAGCTGCCCTGCTTCTGGATGGCAGATTGCAGGAGCCACTTTTAACTATAAAACCAGCCCAACTTGGCACTGGTGCCACCTTGGGTCTGGGAACCATCCTGCGTATCGTGGATTTTCAGGAGCCAGCCGGCCACTCCCAGCCACAGGCCCCCCAAAAAAAACATCGGCCCGTTTCCCTGACAAACAAAATTCAGCTACCCCGCTACTGGATCTCAGATTGCAGGAGCCACTTGGTACTATCAAACCAGCCCGACTTGGCACTGGAGCCACATTTAGTCTGGGAACCATCCTGCGTATCGTGGATTTTCAGGAGCCAGCCGGCCAGTCCCAGCCACAAGCCCTCAGACTCAAACCATGGCCCTTTTTTCTGGAAAACAAAACTTAGCTGCCCTTCTTCTGGATGTCAGATTGCAGGAGCCACTTGGTTCTATAAAACCAGCATAACTTGGCACTGGTGCCACATTGGGTCGGGGAACCATCCTGCGTGTGGTGGATTTTCAGGAGCCAGCCGGACACTCCCAGCCATAGGCTGCCAAACAAAAACCACGGCCCTTGTCCCTGGCTAACTAAATTCAGATGCCCCGCTTCTGGATGGCAGATTGTAGAAGCCACTTGGCACTGTCAAACCAGCCCGACTTGGCACTGGTTCCCCTTTTGGGTTTAGGAAATCGCCCGCGTATCAGGGATTTTCAGGAGCCAGCCGGCCGCTCCCAGCTACAGGCCCCCAAAAACAAACCGCGTCTCGTTTCCCTGAAAAAAAAAAAACTCAGCTGCCCCGCTTCTGGATGGCAGATTGCAGGAGCCACTTGGTACTATCAAACCAGCCCGACTTGGAATTAGTGCCACCTTGGGTCTGGGAGCCATCCTACGTATCGTGGATTTTCCGGAGCCAGCCGGCCACTCCCAGCCGTAGGCTACCAAACACAAACTACGGCCCTTTTCTCTGGCTAAGAAAATTCAGATGCCCCGCTTCTGGATGGCTGATTGGAGGAGCAACTTGGCACTGTCAAACCAGCCCGACTTGGCACTGGTGCCCCCTTGGGTCTGGGAACCAATCTGCGTATTGTGGATTTTCTGGAGACAGCTGGCAACTCCCACCCACAGGCCCCCAGAAATAAACCTCGGCCCGTTTCCCTGGAAAACAAAACTCACCTGCCCTGCTTCTGGATGGCAGATTGCAGGAGCCACTTGTAACTATAAAACCAGCCCAACTTGGCACTGGTGCCACCTTGGGCTTGGGAACCATCCTGCGTATTGTGGATTATCAGGAGCCAGCCGGCCACTTCCAGCCATAGGCTGCCAAACACAAGCCACGGCCGTTTTCCCTGGCTAACAAAATTCAGATGCCCCTCTTCTGGAAGGCAGATTGCACGAGCCACTTGGCACTGTCAAACCAGTACGAATTGGTACTGGTGCCACCTTGGGTCTAGGAACTCGCCCGCGTATCATGGATTTTAAGGAGCCAGCCAGCCACTCTCAGCCACAGGCCCCTAAAAAGAAACCGCGGCCGGTTTCCCTGAGAAATAAAACTCAGCTACCCCACTTCTGGATGGCAGATTGCAGAAGCCACTTGGTTCTATCAAACCAGCCCATCTTGGCACTGGTGCCACCTTGGGTCTGGGTACCATCCTGCGTATCGTGGATTTTCAGGAGCCAGCCGGCCACTCCCAGCCATAGGCTGGTAAACACAAACCACGACCCTTTTCCCTGGCTAACAAAATTCAGATGCTCCGCTTCTGGATGGCAGATTGCAGGAGCCACTTGGCACTGTCAAACCAGGCTGACTAGGCACTGGTGCCAACTTGAGCCTGGGAACTCACCCGCATATTGTGGATTTTCAGGAGCCAGCCGGGCGCTCCCAGCCACAGGCCCCCTAAAACAAACCACGGCCCTTTTCTCTGGCAAACAAAACTCAGCTGCCCTTTCTTCTGGATGGCAGATTGCGGGAGCCACTTGGCACTGTCGAACCAGCTCGACTTGGCACTGGTGCCACCTTGGGTCTGGGAACCATCCCGCGTATTGTGGATTTTCAGGAGCCAGCCGGCCACTCCCAGCCACAAGTCCCAAGAAACAAAACTTGGCCCGTTTCCCTGACAAACAAAACTCAGCTACCCCTGCTTCTAGATGGCAGATTGCAGGAGCCACTTGCTACTATCAAACCAGCCCAACTTGGCACTGGTGCCACCTTGGGTCTGGGAACCATCCTGCGTATCGTGGATTTTCAGGAGCCAGCCGGCCACTCCCAGCCACAGGCCGCCCCAAAAAAACCTCGGCCCGTTTCCCTGACAAACAAAATTCAGCTACCCCGCTTTTGGATGGCATATTGCAGGCGCCACTTGGTACTATCAAACCAGCCCAACTTGGCACTGGTGCCACCTTGGGTCTGGGAACCATCTTGCGTATGGTGGATTTTAAGGACCAAGCCGGACACTCCCAGCCATAGGCTGCCAAACAAAAACCACGGCCCTTTTCCCTGGCTAACAAAATTCAGATGCCCCGCTTCTGGATGGCAGATTGCAGGAGACACTTGGCACTGTCAAACTAGCCCAACTTGGCACTGGTGCCACCTTGGGTCTGGGTACCATCCTGCGTATCGTGGATTTTTTGGAGCCAGCCGGCCACTCCCAGCCACAGGCCCCCTAAAACAAACCTCGGCCCATTTCCCTGGCAAACAAAACTCAGCTACCCTGCTACTGGATGGCAGATTGCAGGAGCCACTTGGAACTATAAAACCAGCATAATTTGGCACTGGTGCCACCTTGGGTCTGGGAACCATCCTGCGTATCGTGGATTTTCAGGAGCCAGCCGGCCACTCCCAGCCACAGGCCCGCCAAAAAAAACCTCGGCCCGTTTCCCTGACAAACAAAATTCAGCTACCCCGCTTTTGGATGGCAGATTGCAGGAGCCACTTGGAACTATAAAACCAGCATAACTTGGCACTGGTGCCACATTGGGTCTGGGAACCATCCTGCGTATGGTGGATTTTCAGGAGCCAGCCGGACACTCCCAGCCATAGGCTGCCAAACACAAACCACGGCCCTTTTCCCTGGCTAAGAAAATTCAGATGCCCCGCTTCTGGATGGCAGATTGCGGGAGCCACTTGGCACTGTCGAACCATCCCAACTTGGCACTGGTGCCACCTTGGGTCTTGGTACCATCCTGCGTATTGTGGATTTTCAGGAGCCAGCCGGCCACTCCCAGCAACAGGCCAAAAACTCGAACCAGGGCCCTTTTCTATGGCTAACAAAATTCAGATGCCCCGCTTCTGGATGGCAGATTGCCGGAGCCACTTGGCACTGTCAAACCAGCCCGACTTGGCACTGGTGCCACCTTGGGTCTGGGAACCATCCTGCGTATTGTGGATTTTCAGGAGCCAGCCGGCAACTCCCAGCCACAGGCCCCCAAAAACAAACCTCGGCCCGTTTCCCTGGCAAACAAATCTCAGCTACCCCGCTACTGGATTTCAGATTGCAGGAGCCATTTGGTACTATTAAAGCAGCCCGACTTGGCACTGGTGCCAAATTTAGTCTGGGAACCATCCTGCGTATCGTGGATTTTCAGGAGCCAGCCGGCCACTCCGAGCCACAAGCCCTCAGCCTCAAACCATGGCCCTTTTCTCTGGAAAACAAAACTTAGCAGCCCTTCTTCTGGATGGTAGATTGCCGGAGCCACTTGGTACTATCAAGCCAGCCTAACTTGGCCCTAGTGCCACGTTGGGTCTGGGTACCATCCTGCGTATCGTGGAGTTTCAGGAGCCAGCCGGCCACTCGCAGCCATAGGCTGCCAAACACAAGCGACGGCCCTTTTCCCAGGCTAACAAAATTCAGATGCCCCGCTTCTGGATGGCAGATTGCAGGAGCCATTTGGCACTGTTAAACCAGCCCGACTTGGCACTGGTGCCACCTTGGGTCTAGGAACTCGCCCGCGTATCATTGATTTTCAGGAGCCAGCCGGCCACTCCCAGCCACAGGCCCCCAAACAAAACCGTGGCCCATTTCCCTGACAAACAAAACTCAGCTGCCCTGCTTCTGGATGGCAGATTGCAGGAGCCACTTGGTACTATAAAACCAGCCCAACTTGGCACTGGTGCCACCTTGGGTCTGGGAACCACCCGGCGTATCGTGGATTTTCAGGAGCCAGCAGGCCACTCCCAGCAACAGGCCCCCAAACACAAACCACGGCCGTTTTTCCTGGCTAAACAAAGTTCAGATACCCCTGCTTCTGGATGGCAGATTGCAGGAGAAACTTGGCACTGACAAACCAGCCTTACGTGTCACTGGTGCCACCTTGGGTCTGGGAACCATCCTGCATATGGTGGATTTTCAGGAGCCAGCCGGCCACTCTCAGCCACAAGCCCTCAAACTCAAACCACGGCCCTTTTCCCTGGCTAGACAAAATTCAGATGCCCCTCTTCTGGATGGCAGATTGCAGGAGCCACTTGGCACTTTTAAACCAGCCCGACTTGGCACTGGTGCCACCTTGGGTCTAGGAACTCGCCCGCGTATCATTGATTTTCAGGAGCCAGCCGGCCACTCCCAGCCACAGGCTCCCAAATCAAACCGCGGCCCATTTCCCTGACAAACAAAACTCAGCTGCCCTGCTTCTGGATGGCAGATTGCAGGAGCCACTTTGCACTGTCAAACCAGCCTGACTTGGCACTGGACAACCTTGAGTCTGGGAACTCGTACGCGTATCGTGGATTTTCAGGAGCCAGCCGGCCACTCCCAGCCACAAGGCCTCCAAACCAAACCACGGCCCTTTCCTCTGGCGCACAAAACTCAGCTGCCCTTCTTCTGGATGGCAGACTGCAGGAGCCACTTGTAACTATAAAACCAGCCCAACTTGGCACTGGTGCCACCTTGGGTCTGGGAACCATCCTGCGTATCGTGGATTTTCAGGAGCCAGCCGGCCACTCCCAGCCACAGGCCCCCCAAAAAAAACCTCGGCCCGTTTCCCTGACAAACAAAATTCAGCTACCCCGCTACTGGATGGCAGATTGCAGGAGCCACTTGGTACTATAAAACCAGCCCAACTTGGCACTGGTGCCACCTTTGGTCTAAGAACCATCCTGCATATGGTGGATTTTCAGGAGCCAGCCGGCCACTCTCAGCCACAAGCCCTTAAACTCAAACCACGGCCCTTTTCCCTGGCTAGACAAAATTCAGATGCCCTGCTTCTGGATGGCAGATTGCAGGAGCCACTTGGCACTGTCAAACCAGCCCGACTTGGCACTGGTGCCACCATGAGTCTGGGAACTCGCCCGCGTATCATGGATTTTAAGGAGCCAGCCGGCCACTCCCAGCCACAGGCCCCCAAAAAAAATCCTTGGCCCGTTTCCCAGACAAACAATACTCAGCTACTCCGCTTCTGGATGGCAGATTGCAGGAGCCACTTGGTACTATCAAACCAGCTAAACTTGGCACTTGTGCCACCTTGGGTCTGGGAACCATCCTGCGTATTGTGGATTTTCAGGAGCCAGCCGGCCGCTCCCAGCTATAGGCTGCCAAACACAAACTACGGACCTTTTCTCTGGCTGACAATATTTAGATGCCCTGATTCTGGATGGCAGATTGCTGGAGAAACTTGGCACTGTCAAACTAGCCCGACTTGGCACTGGTGCCACCTTGGGTCTGGGAACCATCCTGCGTATTGTTGCTTTTTAGGAGCCAGCCGGCCACTCCCAGCCACAGGCCCCCTAAAAAAAACCTCGGCACATTTCCCTGACAAACAAAACTCAGCTACCCCGCTACTGGATGTCAGATTGCAGGAGCCACTTGGAACTACCAAACCAGCCCGACTTGGCACTGGCGCCACCTTGGGTCTGGGAACTCGCCCGTGTATCATGGGTTTTCAGGAGCCAGCCGGCCACTCCCAGGCACAAGCCCTCAAACTCAAACAACTGCCTTTTCTCTGGCAAGCAAATCATAGCTGCCCTGCTTCTGGATGGCAGATTGCAGGAGCCACTCGGCACTGTCAAACCTGCCCGACTTGGCACTGGTGCCACCTTGGGTCTGGGTACCATCCTGCGTATCGTGGATTTTAAGGAGCCAGCCGGCCACTCCCAGCCATAGGCTGCTAAACACAAACCATGGCCCTTTTCCCTGGCTAACAAAATTCAGATGCCCCGCTTCTGGATGGCAGATTGTAGAAGCCACTTGTTTCTATCAAGCCAGCCCGACTTGCACTGGTGCCACCTTGGGTCTGGGACCTCGAACGTGTATCATGGGATTTTCAGGAGCCAGCCGGCCTGTCCCTGCCACAAGCCCTCAAACTCAAACCACGGCCCTTTTCTCTGGCAAGTAAATCTCAGCTGCCCTGCTTCTGGATGGCAGATTGCAGGAGCCACTTGGTACTATCAAACCAGCCCGACTTGGCACTGGTGCCACCTTGGGTCTGGGAACCATCCTGCGTATTGTGGATTTTTAGGAGCCAGGCGGCCACTCCCAGCCACAGGCCCAAAACTCAAACCACGGCCCTTTTCCCTGGCTAACAAAATTGAGATGCCCCGCTTCTGGATGGCAGATTGCAGGAGCAACTTGGAACTGTCAAACCAGCCCGACTTGGCACTGGTGCCACCTTGGGTCTGATAACTCGCCTGTGTATCACGGGATTTTCAGGAGCCAGCCGGCCAGTCCCTGCCACAGGCCCTCATACTCAAACCACGGCCTTTTCTCTGGCAAGCAAATCTCAGCTGCCCTGCTTCTGGATGGCAGATTACAGGAGCCACTTGGCACTGTCAAACCAGCCCGACTTGCACTGGTGCCACCTTGGGTCTGGGAACCATCCCGCGTATTGTGGATTTTCAGGAGGCAGCCAACCACTCCCAGCCACAAGCCACCAGAAACAAACCTCGGCCTGTTTCCCTGAAAAACAAAACTCAGCTACCCCACTTTTGGATGTCAGATTGCAGGAGCCACTTGGTACTACCAAACCAGCCCGACTTGGCACTGGTGCCACCTTGGGCTTGGGAACCATCCTGCGTATTGTGGATTTTCAGCAGCCAGTTGGCCACTTCCAGCCATAGGCTGCCAAACACAAGCCACGGCCGTTTGCCCTGGCTAACCAAATTCAGCTGCCCTTCTTCTGGATGGCAGACTGCAGGAGCCACTTGACACTGTCAAACCAGTACGAATTGGTACTGGTGCCACCTTGTGTCTAGGAACTCGCCCGCGTATCATGGATTTTAAGAAGCCAGCCGGCCACTCCCAGCCAAAGGCCCTCAAAAACAAACCGGGGCCCGTTTCCCTGAGAAATAAAACTCAGCTACCCCACTTCTGGATGGCAGATTGCAGAAACCACTTGTTTCTATTAAACCAGCCCGACTTCCACTGGTGCCACCTTGGGTCTGGGAACCATCCGGCGTATTGTTGATTTTCAGGAGCCAGCCGGCCACTCCCAGCCACAAGCCCTCAAACTCAAACCACGGCCCTTTTCTCTGGCAAACAAAACTCAGCTGCCCTGCTTCTGGATGGCAGATTGCAGGAGCCACTTTGCACTGTCAATCCAGCTCGACGTGGCACTGGTGCCACCTTGGGTCTGGGAACCATCCTGCGTATTGTGGATTTTCAGGAGGCAGCCAACCACTCCCAGCCACAAGCAACCAGAAACAAAACTTGGCCCGTTTCCCTGACAAACAAAACTCAGCTACCTCTGCTTCTAGATGGCAGATTGCAGGAGCCACTTGGCACTGTCAAACCAGCCCGACTTGGCACTGGTGCCACCTTGGGTCTAGGAACTCGCCCGCATATCACGGATTTTCAGGAGCCAGCCAGGCACTCCCAGCCATAGGCTGCCAAATACAAACCACAGCCCTTTTCCCTGGCTAACAAAATTCAGATGCCCCGCTTCTGCATGGCAGATTGCAGGAGCAACTTGGCACTGTCAAACCAGCCCGACTTCGCACTGGTACCACCTTGGGTCTGATAACTCGCCCGTGTATCATGGGATTTTCAGGAGCCAGCTGGCCAGTCCCTGCAACAAGCCCTCAAACTCAAACCACGGCCTTTTCTCTGGCAAGCAAATCTCAGCTGCCCTGCTTCTGGATGGCAGATTACAGGAGCCACTTGGCATTGTCAAACCAGCTCGACTTGGCACTGGTGCCACCTTGGGTCTGGGTACCATCCTGCGTATCATGGATTTTCAGGAGCCAGCCGGCCACTCCCAGCCACACACCCCCAAAAAAAAACCGCAGCCCGTTTCCCTGACAAACAAAACTCAGCTGCCCTGCTTCTGGATGGCAGATTGCCCGAGCCACTTGGTACTATCAAACCAGCCTGACTTGGCCCTGGTGCCACCTTGGGTCTGGGAACCACCCTGCGTACTGTGGATTTTCAGGAGCCAGCCGGACACTCCCAGCCACAGGCCCCCAAAAACACACCTCGGCCTGTTTCCCTGAAAAACAAAACTCAGCTACCCCGCTACTGGATGTCAGATTGCAGGAACCACTTGTACTACCAAACAAGCCCGACTTGGCACTGGTGCCACCTTGGGCTTGGGAACCATCCTGCGTATTGTGGATTTTCAGGAGCCAGCCGGCCACTTCCAGCCATAGGCTGCCAAACACAAGCCACGGCCGTTTGCCCTGGCTAACAAAATTCAGATGCCCTGCTTCTGGATGGCAGATTGCAGGAGCCACTTGGCACAGTCAAACCAGTACGAATTGGTACTTGTGCCACCTTGTGTCTAGGAACTCGCCCGCGTATCATGGATTTTAAGGAGCCAGCCGGCCACTCCCAGCCAGAGCCCCTCAAAAAAAAACCGCGGCCCGTTTCCCTGAGAAATAAAACTCAGCTACCCCACTTCTGGATGGCAGATTGCAGAAGCCACTTGTTTCTATTAAACCAGCCCGAGTTGCACTGGTGCCACCTTGGGTCTGGGAACCATCCCGCGTATTGTGGATTTTCAGGAGCCAGCCGGCCACTCCCAGCCACAAGCCCTCAAACTCAAACCACGGCCCTTTTCTCTGGCAAACAAAACTCAGCTGCCCTGCTTCTGGATGGCAGACTGCAGAAGCCACTTGGCACTGTCAATCCAGCTCGACTTGGCACTGGTGCCACCTTGGGTCTGGGAACCATCCTGCGTATTGTGGATTTTCAGGAGGCAGCCAACCACTCCCAGCCACAAGCCACCAGAAACAAAACTTGGCCCGTTTCCCTGACAAACAAAACTCAGCTACCCCTGCTTCTAGATGGCAGATTGCAGGAGCCACTTGCTACTATCAAACCAGCCCAACTTGGCACTGGTGCCACCTTGGGTCTGGGAACCATCTTGCGTATGGTGGATTTTAAGGAGCCAGCCGGCCACTCCCAGCCATAGGATGCCAAACAAAAACCACGGCACTTTTCCCTGGCTAACAAAATTCAGATTCCTTGCTTCTGGATGGCAGATTGCAGCAGACACTTGGCACAGTCAAACCAGCCTAACTTGGCACTGGTGCCACCTTGGGTCTGGGTACCATCCTGCGTATCGTGTTTTTTCAGGAGCCAGCCGGCAAATCCCAGCCATAGGCTTCCAAACACAAACCACGGCCCTTTCCCCTGGCTAACACAATTCAGATGCCCCGCTTCTGGATGGCAGATTGCAGCAGACACTTGGCTCTGTCAAACCAGCCTGACTTGGCACTGGTGCCCCCTTGGGTCTAGGAACTCGCCCGCGTATCATGAATTTTCAGGAGCCAGCCGGCCACTCCCAGCCACAGGCCCCAAAAAACAAACCGCAGCCCGTTTCCCTGACAAACAAAACTCAGCTGCCCCGCTTCTGGATTGCAGATTGCAGGAGCTACTTGGTACTATCAAACCAGCCCGACTTGGCACTGGTGCCACATTGGGTCTGGGAGCTATCCTGCGTATTGTGGATTTTCAGGAGCCAGCCGGCCACTCCCAGCCATAGGCTGCCAAACACAAACTACGGCCCTTTTCTCTGGCTGAAAAAATTCAGATGCCCCGCTTCTGGATGGCAGATTGCAGGAGCAACTTGGCACTGTCAAACCAGCCCGACTTGGCACTGGTGCCACCTTGGGTCTAGGAACTCGCGCGCATATCACGGAATTTCAGAAGCCAGCCGGCCACTCCCAGCCACAAGCCCGCAAACTCAAACCACGGCCCTTTTCTCTGGCAAACAAAACTCAGATGCCCTGCTTCTGGATGGCAGATTGCAGGAGAAACTTGGCACTGATAAACCAGCCTGACTTGCCACTGGTGCAACCTTTGGTCTGGGAAACATCCTGCGTAATGTGGATTTTCAGCAGCCAACCGGCCACTCTCAGCCAAAAGCCCTAAAACTCAAACCACGGCACTTTCCTCTGGCACACAAAACTCAGCTGCCCTGCTTCTGGATGGCAGATTGCAGGAGCCACTTGTAACTATAAAACCAGCCCAACTTGGCGTTGGTGCCACCTTGGGTCTGGGAACCATCCTGCGTATCGTGGATTTTCAGGAGCCAGCCGGCCACTCCCAGCTACAGGCCCCCCAAAAAAAACCTCGGCCCGTTTCCCTGACAAAAAAAATTCAGCTACCCCGCTTTTGGATGGCAGATTGCAGGAGCCACTTGGTACTATAAAACCAGCCCGACTTGGCCCTGGTGCCACCTTGGGTCTGGGAACCATCTTGCGTATGGTGGATTTTAAGGAGCCAGCCGGACACTCCCAGCCATAGGCTGCCAAACACAAACCACGGCCCTTTTCCCTGGCCAACAAAATTCAGATGCCCCGCTTCTGGATGGCAGATTTCAGGAGCCACTTGGCACTGTCAAACCAGCCCGACTTGGTACTAGTGCCACCTTGGGTCTGGGAACCATCCTGCGTACCATGGATTTTCAGGAGCCAGCCGGCCACTCCCAGCCACAGGCCCAAAACTCAAACCACGGCCCTTTTCTCTGGCTAACACAATTCAGATGCCCCGCTTCTGGATGGCAGATTGCCGGAGCCACTTGGCACTCTGTAACCAGCCCGACTTGGATCTGGTGCCAACTTGGCTCTGGGAACCATCCTGCGTACTGTGGATATTTAGGAGCCAGCCGGCCACTCCAAGACACAGGCCCCCAAAAAAAAACCTCGGCCCGTTTCCCTGGCAAACAAAACTCAGCTACCCCGCTACTGGATGTCAGATTGCAGGAGCCACTTGGTACTATCAAAGCAGCCCGACTTGGCACTGGTGCCACCTTGAATCTGGGAACCATCCTGCGTATCGTGGATTTTCAGGAGCCAGCCGGCAAATCCCAGCCACAAGCCCTCAGACTCAAACCACGGCCCTTTTCTCTGGAAAACAAAACTTAGCTGCCCTTCTTCTGGATGGTAGATTGCCCGAGCCACTTGGTACTATCAAGCCAGCTTGACTTGGCACTGGTGCCACCTTGGGTCTAGAAATTCGCCCGCGTATCATAGATTTTCAGGAGCCAGCCGGCCACTCCCAGCCACATGCCCCCAAAAACAAACCGCGGCCCGTTTCCCTGAAAAACAAAACTCAGCTACCCCTGCTTCTAGATGGCAGATTGCAGGAGCCACTTGCTACTATCAAACCAGACCAACTTGGCACTGGTGACACCTTGGGTCTAGGAACCATCCTGCGTATCGTGGATTTTCAGGAGCCAGCCGGCCACTCCCAGCCATAGGCTGCTAAACACAAACCACGGCCCTTTTCCCTGGCTAAAAAAATTCTTATGCCCCGCTTCTGGATGGCGGATTGCAGGAGCCACTTGGCACTGTCAAACCAGCCCGACTTGGCACTGGTTCCACCTTGGGTCTAGGAACTCGCCCGCATATCACGGATTTTCAGGAGCCAGCCGGCCACTCCCAGCCATAGGCTGCCAAATACAAACCATGGCCCTTTTCCCTGGCTAACAAAATTCAGATGCCCCGCTTCTGCATGGCAGATTGCAGGAGCCACTTGGCACTGTCAAACCAGCCCGACTTGGCACTGGTGCCACCTTGGGTCTGATAACTCGCCCGTGTATCATGGGATTTTCAGGAGCCAGCCGGCCAGTCCCTGCCACAAGCCCTCAAACTCAAACCACGGCCCTTTTCCCTGGCTAACAAAATTCAGATTCCTTGCTTCTGGATGGCAGATTGCAGCAGACACTTGGCACTGTCAAACCAGCCTAACTTGGCACTGGTGCCACCTTGGGTCTGGGTACCATCCTGCGTATCGTGGATTTTCAGGAGCCAGCCGGCCACTCCCAGCCACAGGCCCCCAAAAACAAACCTCGGCCCGTTTCCCTGACAAACAAAACTCAGCTGCCCCGCTTCTGGATTGCAGATTGCAGGAGCCACTGGGTACTATCAAACCAGCCTGACTTGGCACTGGTGCCACCTTGGGTCTAGGTACCATCCTGCGTATCGTGGATTTTCAGGAGCCAGCCAGCCACTCGCAGCCATAGGCTGCCAAACACAAACTACGGCCCTTTTCTCTGGCTGAAAAAAATTCAGATGCCCCGCTTCTGGATGGCAGATTGCAGGAGCCACTTGGCACTGTCAAACCAGCCCGACTTGGCACTGGTGCTGCCTTGGGTCTAGGAACTCGCCCGCATATCACGGATTTTCAGGAGCCAGCCGGCCACTCCCAGCCACAAGCCCTCAAACTCAAACCATGGCCCGTTTCCCTGACAAACAAAATTCAGCTGCCCCGCTTCTGGATGGCAGATTGCAGAAGCCACTTGGTTCTATCAAACCAGCCCGATATGCACTGGTGCCACCTTGGGTCTGGGAACCATCCCGCGTATTCTGGATTTTCAGGAGCCAGCCGGCCACTCCCAGCCATAGGCTGCCAAACACAAACCACGGCACTTTTCCCTGGCTAACAAAATTCAGATGCCCCGCTTCTGGATGGCAGTTTTCAGGAGCCACTTGGCACGGTCAAACCAGCCCGACTTGGCACTGGTGCCCCTTTCGGTCTAGGAACTCGCCCGCGTATCATGGATTTTCAGGAGCCAGCCGGCCACTCCCAGCCAGAGGCGGCCAAAAACAAACCGCGGCCCGTTTCCCTGACAAACAAAACTCAGCTGCCCCGCTTCTGGATGGCAGATTGCAGGAGCCACTTGGTACTACCAAACCAGCCCGACTTGGCACTGGTGCCATCTAGGGCTTGGGAACCATTTTGCGTATTGTGGATTTTCAGGAGCCAGGCGGCCACTCCCAGCCATAGGCCCCCAAAAACAAACCGCGGCCCGTTAACCTGAGAAATAAAACTCAGCTACCCCACTTCTGGATTGCAGATTGCAGAAGCCACTTGGTACTATCAAACCAGCTACACTTGGCACTGGTGCCACCTTGGGTCTGGGAACCACCCTGTGTATCGTGGATTTTCAGGAGCCAGCCGGCCACTCCCAGCCACAGGCCTCAAAAACAAACCACGGCCCTTTTCCCTGGCTAACAAAATTCAGATGCCCTGCTTCTGGATGGCAGATTGCAGGAGAAACTTGGCACTGATAAACCAGCCTGACTTGCCACTGGTGCAACCTTTGGTCTGGGAAACATCCTGCGTAATGTGGATTTTCAGGAGCCAACCGGCCACTCTCAGCCAAAAGCCCTAAAACTCATACCACGGCACTTTCCTCTGGCAAACAAAACTCAGCTGCCCTGGTTCTGGATGGCAGATTGCAGGAGCCACTTGTAACTATAAAACCAGCCCAATTTGGCGTTGGTGCCACCTTGGGTCTGGGAACCATCCTGCGTATCGTGGATTTTCAGGAGCCAGCTGGCCACTCCCAGCCACAGGCCCCCCAAAAAAAACCTCGGCCCGTTTCTCTGACAAACAAAATTCAGCTACCCCGCTTTTGGATGGCAGATTGCAGGAGCCACTTGGTACTATAAAACCAGCCTGACTTGGCCCTGGTGCCACCTTGGGTCTGGGAACCATCTTGCGTATGGTGGATTTTAAGGAGCCAGCCGGACACTCCCAGCCATAGGCTGCCAAACACAAACCACGGCCCTTTTCCCTGGCCAACAAAATTCAGATGCCCCGCTTCTGGATGGCAGATTTCAGGAGCCACTTGGCACTGCCAAACCAGCCCGACTTGGCACTGGTGCCACCTTGGGTCTGGGAACCATCCTGCGTACCATGGATTTTCAGGAGCCAGCCGGCCACTCCCAGCCACAGGCCCCAAAAAACAAACCGCGGCCCGTTTCCCTGACAAACAAAACTCAGCTGCCCTGCTTCTGGATGGCAGATTGCAGCAGACACTTGGCACTGTCAAACCAGCCTAACTTGGCACTGGTGCCACCTTGGGTCTGGGTACCATCCTGCGTATCGTGGATTTTCAGGAGCCAGCCGGCCACTCCCAGCCACAGGCCCCCAAAAACAAACCTCGGCCCGTTTCCCTGACAAACAAAACTCAGCTGCCCCGCTTCTGGATTGCAGATTGCAGGAGCCACTGGGTACTATCAAACCAGCCTGACTTGGCACTGGTGCCACCTTGGGTCTAGGTACCATCCTGCGTATCGTGGATTTTCAGGAGCCAGCCAGCCACTCCCAGCCATAGGCTGCCAAACACAAACTACGGCCCTTTTCTCTGGCTGAAAAAAATTCAGATGCCCCGCTTCTGGATGGCAGATTGCAGGAGCCACTTGGCACTGTCAAACCAGCCCGACTTGGCACTGGTGCTGCCTTGGGTCTAGGAACTCGCCCGCATATCATGGATTTTCAGGAGCCAGCCGGCCACTCCCAGCCACAAGCCCTCAAACTCAAACCATGGCTTGTTTCCCTGACAAACAAAATTCAGCTGCCCCGCTTCTGGATGGCAGATTGCAGAAGCCACTTGGTTCTATCAAACCAGCCCGATATGCACTGGTGCCACCTTGGGTCTGGGAACCATCCCGCGTATTCTGGATTTTTTGGAGCCAGCCGGCCACTCCCAGCCATAGGCTGCCAAACACAAACCATGGAACTTTTCCCTGGCTAACAAAATTCAGATGCCCCGCTTCTGGATGGCAGTTTTCAGGAGCCACTTGGCACGGTCAAACCAGCCCGACTTGGCACTGGTGCCCTTTTGGGTCTAGGAACTCGCCCGCGTATCATGGATTTTCAGGAGCCAGCCGGCCACTCCCAGCCAGAGGCGGCCAAAAACAAACCGCGGCCCGTTTCCCTGACAAACAAAACTCAGCTGCCCCGCTTCTGGATGGCAGATTGCAGGAGCCACTTGGTACTACCAAACCCGCCCGACTTGGCACTGGTGCCATCTAGGGCTTGGGAACCATTTTGCGTATTGTGGATTTTCAGGAGCCAGGCGGCCACTCCCAGCCATAGGCCCCCAAAAACAAACCGCGGCCCGTTAACCTGAGAAATAAAACTCAGCTACCCCACTTCTGGATTGCAGATTGCAGAAGCCACTTGGTACTATCAAACCAGCTACACTTGGCACTGGTGCCACCTTGGGTCTGGGAACCACCCTGTGTATCGTGGATTTTCAGGAGCCAGCTGGCCACTCCCAGCCACAGGCCTCAAAAACAAACCACGGCCCTTTTCCCTGGCTAACAAAATTCAGATGCCCTGCTTCTGGATGGCAGATTGCAGGAGAAACTTGGCACTGATAAACCAGCCTGACTTGCCACTGGTGCAACCTTTGGTCTGGGAAACATCCTGCGTAATGTGGATTTTCAGGAGCCAACCGGCCACTCTCAGCCAAAAGCCCTAAAACTCATACCACGGCACTTTCCTCTGGCAAACAAAACTCAGCTGCCCTGGTTCTGGATGGCAGATTGCAGGAGCCACTTGTAACTATAAAACCAGCCCAATTTGGCGTTGGTGCCACCTTGGGTCTGGGAACCATCCTGCGTATCGTGGATTTTCAGGAGCCAGCTGGCCACTCCCAGCCACAGGCCCCCAAAAAAAACCTCGGCCCGTTTCTCTGACAAACAAAATTCAGCTACCCCGCTTTTGGATGGCAGATTGCAGGAGCCACTTGGTACTATAAAACCAGCCTGACTTGGCCCTGGTGCCACCTTGGGTCTGGGAACCATCTTGCGTATGGTGGATTTTAAGGAGCCAGCCGGACA
Organism: Passerculus sandwichensis; assembly: GCA_031885435.1. NCBI lineage: Eukaryota > Metazoa > Chordata > Aves > Passeriformes > Passerellidae > Passerculus > Passerculus sandwichensis. The sequence goes on from CM063166.1 coordinate 29,046,081, forward strand.
CTCCCAGCCATAGGCTGCCAAACACAAACCACGGCCCTTTTCCCTGGCCAACAAAATTCAGATGCCCCGCTTCTGGATGGCAGATTTCAGGAGCCACTTGGCACTGCCAAACCAGCCCGACTTGGCACTGGTGCCACCTTGGGTCTGGGAACCATCCTGCGTACCATGGATTTTCAGGAGCCAGCCGGCCACTCCCAGCCACAGGCCCCAAAAAACAAACCGCGGCCCGTTTCCCTGACAAACAAAACTCAGCTGCCCTGCTTCTGGATGGCAGATTGCAGGAGCCACTTGGTACTATCAAACCAGCCCGACTTGGAACTGGTGCCACCTTGGGTCTGGGAACCATCCTGCGTACTGTGGATTTTCAGGAGCCAGCCGGCCACTCCCAGCCACAGGCCCCCAAAAACAAACCTCGGCCTGTTTCCCTGACAAACAAAACTCAGCTACCCCACTACTGGATGTCAGGTTGAAGGAGCCACTTGGTACACCAAACAAGCCTGACTTGGCACTGGTGCCACCTTGGGCTTGGGAACCATCCTGCGTATTGTGGATTTTCAGGAGCCAGCCGGCCACTTCCAGCCATAGGCTGCCAAACAAAAGCCATGGCTGTTTGCCCTGGCTAACAAAATTCAGATGCCCCGCTTCTGGATGGCAGATTGCAGGAGCCACTTGGCACTGTATAACCAGTACGAATTGGTACTGGTGCCACCTTGTGTCCAGGAACTCGCCCGCGTATCGTCTATTTTCAGGAGCCAGCCGGCCAGTCCCAGCCACAGGCCTCCAAAAACAAACCGCGGCCCGTTTCCCTGGGAAATAAAACTCAGCTACCCCACTTCTGGATGGCAGATTGCAGAAGCCACTTGGTACTATCAAACCAGCTACACTTGGCACTGGTGCCACCTTGGGTCTGGGAACCACCCTGTGTATCGTGGATTTTCAGGAGCCAGCCGGCCACTCCCAGCCAAAAGCGCTAAAACTCAAACCACGTCCCTTTCCTCTGGCACACAAAACTCAGCTGCCCTGCTTCTGGATGGCAGATTGCAGGAGCCACTTGTAACTATAAAACCAGCCCAACTTGGCGTTGGTGCCACCTTGGGTCTGGGAACCATCCTGCGTATCGTGGATTTTCAGGAGCCAGCCGGCCACTCCCAGCCACAGGCCCCCCAAAAAAAACCTCGGCCCGTTTCCCTGACAAACAAAATTCAGCTACCCCGCTTTTGGATGGCAGATTGCAGGAGCCACTTGGTACTATCAAACCAGCCCGACTTGGCCCTGGTGCCACCTTGGGTCTGGGAACCATCTTGCGTATGCTGGATTTGAAGGAGCCAGCCGGACACTCCCAGCCATAGGCTGCCAAACACAAACCACGGCCCTTTTCCCTGGCCAACAAAATTCAGATGCCCCGCTTCTGGATGGCAGATTTCAGGAGCCACTTGGCACTGTCAAACCAGCCCGACTTGGCACTGGTGCCCCCTCGGGTCTAGGAACTCGCCCGCGTATCATGGATTTTCAGGAGCCAGCCGGCCACTCCCAGCCACAGGCCCCAAAAACAAACCGCGGCCCGTTTCCCTGACAAACAAAACTCAGCTACCCCTGCTTCTAGATGGCAGATTGCAGGAGCCACTTGGTACTATCAAACCAGCCCAACTTGGCACAGGTGCCACCTTGGGTCTGGAAACCATCTTGCGTATGGTGGATTTTAAGGAGCCAGCCGGACACTCCCAGCCATAGGCTTCCAAACACAAACCACGGCCCTTTTCCCTGGCTTACAAAATTCAGATGCCCCGCTACTGGATGGCAGATTGCAGGAGCCACTTGGCACTGTCAAACCAGCCTGACTTGGCACTGGTTCCCCCTTCAGTCTAGGAACTCGCCCGCGTATCATGGATTTTCAGGAGCCAGCCGGCCACTCCCAGCCAGAGGCCCCCAAAAACAAACCGCGGCCCGTTTCCCTGAGAAATAAAACTTAGCTACCCCACTTCTGGATGGCAGATTGCAGAAGCCACTTGGTTCTATCAAACCAGCCCGATTTGCACTGGTGTCACCTTGGGTCTGGGAACCATCCCGCGTATTGTGGATTTTTTGGAGCCAGCCGGCCACTCCCAGACACAAGCCCTCAAACTCAAACCACAGCCAATTTCTATGGCAAACAAAACTCAGCTGCCCTGCTTCTGGATGGCAGATTGCAGGAGCCACTTGGCACTGTCAAACCAGCTCGACTTGGCACTGGTGCCACCTTGGGTCTGGGAACCATCCTGCATATTGTGGATTTCCAGGAGCCAGCTGGCCACTCCCAGCCACAAGCCCCCAGAAACAAAACTTGGCCCATTTCCCTGACAAACAAAACTCAGCTACCCCTGCTTCTAAATCGCAGATTGCAGGAGCCACTTGGTACTATCAAACCAGCCCAACTTGGCACTGGTGCCACCTTGGGTATGGGTACCATCCTGCGTATCGTGGATTTTCAGGAGCCAGCCGGCCACTCCTAGCCATAGGCTGCCAAACACAAACCACGGCCCGTTTCCCTGGCTAACAAAATTCAGATGCCCCGCTTCTGGATGGCAGATTGCAGGAGCCACTTGGCACTGTCAAACCAGCCCGACATGGCACTGGTGCCCCTTTGGGTCTAGGAACTCGCCCGCGTATCATGGATTTTCAGGAGTCAGCCGGCCACTCCCAGCCATAGGCCCCCAAAAACAAACCGCGGCCTGTTTCCCTGAGAAATAAAACTCAGCTACCCCACTTCTGGATGGCAGATTGCAGAAGCCACTTGGTACTATCAAACCAGCTCAACTTGGCACTGGTGCCACCTTGGGTCTGGGAACCACCCTGCGTATCGTGGATTTTCAGGAGCCAGCCGGCCACTCCCAGCCACAGGCTCCCAAAAACAAACCACGGCCCTTTTCCCTGGCTAACAAAATTCAGATTCCGGCTTCTGGATGGCAGATGGCAGGAGAAACTTGGCACTGACTAACCAGCCTGACTTGCCACTGGTGCCACCTTGGGTCTGGGAAACATCCTGCGTAATGTGGATTTTCAGGAGCCAGCCGGCCACTCCCAGCCAAAAGCGCTAAAACTCAAACCACGTCCCTTTCCTCTGGCACACAAAACTCAGCTTCCCTGCTTCTGGATGGCAGATTTCAGGAGCCACTTGGCACTGTCAAACCGGCCAGACTTGGCACTGGTGCCCCCTTGGGTCTAGGAACTCGCCCGCGTATCATGGATTTTAAGGAGCCAGCCGGCCACTCCCAGCCACAGGCCCCCAAAAACAAACCGCAGCCCGTTTCCCTGACAAACAAAACTCAGCTGCCTTGCTTCTGGATTGCAGATTACAGGAGCCACTTGGTACTATCAAACCAGCCCGACATGGAACTGGTGCCACCTTGGGTCTGGAAGCCATCCTGCGTATCGTGGATTTTCAGGAGGCAGCCGGCCACTCCCAGCCATAGGCTTCCAAACACAAACCACGGCCCTTTTCTCTCGCTGACAAAATTCAGATGCCCCGCTTCTGGATGGCAGATTGCAGGAGAAACTTGGCACTGTCAAACCAGCTAGTCTTGGCACTGGTGCCACCTTGGGTCTGGGAACCATCCTGCGTATTGTGGATTTTCAGGAGCCAGCTGGCCACTCCCAGCCACAGGCCCCCAAAAACAAACCTCGGCCCGTTTCCCTGACAAACAAAACTCAGCTACCCCGCTACTGGATGTCAGATTGCAGGAGCCACTTCGTACTACCAAACCAGCCCGACGTGGCACTGGTGCCACCTTGGGCTTGGGAACCATCCTGCGTATTGTGGATTTTCAGGAGCCAGCCGGCCACTTCCAGCCATTGGCTGCCAAACACAACTACGGGCGTTTGCCCTGGCTAACAAAATACAGATGCCCCGCTTCTGGATGGCAGATTGCAGGAGCCATTTTGCACTGTCAAACCAGCCCGACATGGAACTGGTTCCACCTTGGGTCTGGGAGCCATCCTGCGTCTCGTGGATTTTCAGGAGCCAGCCGGCTACTCCCAGCCACAGGCCCCCCAAAACAAACCTCGGCCCGTTTCCCTGACAAACAAAACTAAGCTACACCTGCTTCTGGATGGCAGATTGCAGGAGCCACTTTCTACTATCAAACCAACCCAACTTGGCACTGGTGCCACCTTGGGTCTGGGAACCATCCTGCGTATGGTGGATTTTCAGGAGCCAGCCGGACACTCCCAGCCATAGGCTGCCAAACACAAACCACTGCCCTTTTCCCTGGCAAAAAAAATTCAGATGCCCCGCTTCAGGATGGCAGATTGCAGGAGCCACTTGGCACTGTCAAACCAGCCTTAATTGGCACTGGTGCCACCTTGCGTCTAGGAACTCACCCGCGTATCATGGATTTTCCGGAGCCAGCCGTCTACTCTTAGCCACAGGCCCCCAAAAACAAACCTCGGCCAGTTTCTCTGACAAACAAAACTCAGCTACCCTGCTACTGGATGTCAGATTGCAGGAGCCACTTGGTACTACCAAACCAGCCCGACTTGGCACTGGTGCCACCTTGGGCCTAGGAACTCGCCCGCGTATCATGGATTTTCAGGAGGCAGCTGGCCACTCCCAGCCACAGGCCCCCAAAAACAAACCTCGCCGGTTTCTCTGACAAACAAAACTCAGCTACCCCGCTACTGGATGTCAGATTGCAGGAGCCACTTGGTACTACCAAACCAGCCCGACTTGGCACTGGTGCCACCTTGGGTCTGGGAACCATCCTGCGTATTGTGGATTTTCAGGAGCCAGCCGGCCACTTCCAGCCATAGGCTGCCAAACACAACCACGGGCGTTTGCCCTGGCTAACAAAATTCAGATGCCCTGCTTCTGGATGGCAGATTGCAGGAGCCATTTGGCACTGTCAAAAAAGTACGAATTTGTACTGGTGCTACCTTGTTTCTAGGAACTCGCCCGCGTATCATGGATTTTAAGGAGCCAGCCGGCCACTCCCAGCCACAGGCCCCCCAAAAAAAAACCGCGGCCCTTTTCCCTGAGAAATAAAAGTCAGCTACCCCACTTCTTAATGGAAGATTGCAGAAGCCACTTGGTTCTATCAAACCAGCCCGACTTGCACTGGGGCCACCTTTGGTCTGGGAACTATCCTGTGTATTGTGGATTTTTTGGAGCCAGCCGGCCACTCCCAGCCACAAGCCCTAAAACTCAAACCACGGCCCTTTTCTCAGGCAAACAAAACTCAGCTGCCCCGCTTTTGAATGGCAGATTGCAGGAGCCACTTGGTACTATAAAACCAGCCCAACTTGGAACTGGTGCCACCTTGGGTCTGGGAACAATCTTGCGTATGGTGGATTTTAAAGAGCCAGCCGGACACTCCCAGCCATAGGCTGCGAAACACAAACCACGGCCCTTTTCCCTGGCTAACAAAATTCAGATGCCCCGCTTCTGGATGGCAGATTTCAGGAGACACTTGGCACTGTCAAACCAGCCTGACTTGGCACTGGTGCCACCTTGGGTCTGGGTACCATCCTGCGTATCGTGGATTTTCAGGAGCCAGCCGGCCACTCCCAGCCAAAAGCCCTCAGACTCAAACCACGGCTCTTTTCTCTGGAAAAAAAAATTTAGCTGCCCTTCTTCTGGATGGTAGATTGCCGGAGACACTTGGAACTATCAAGCCAGCCTAACTTGGCCCTGGTGCCACCTTGGGTCTGGGTACCATCCTGCGTATCGTGTATTTTCAGGAGCCAGCCGGCAACTCCCAGCCACAGGTCCCCAAACACAAACCACGGCCCTTATCCCTGGCTAACAAAATTCATATGCCCCGCTTCTGGATCGCAGATTGCAGGAGCCACTTGGCACTGTCAAACCAGCCCGACTTGGCACTGGCGCCACCTTGGGTCTGGGAACCATCCTGCGTATTGCGGATTTTCAGGAGCCAGCCGGCCACTCCCAGCCACAGGTCCCCAAACTCAAACCACGGCCCTTATCCCTGGCAAAAAAAAATTCAGATGCCCGGCTTCTGGATGGCAGATTGCAGGAGCCACTTGGCACTGTCAAACCAGCCGGAATTGGCACTTGTGCCACCTTGCGTCTAGGAACTCGTTCGCGTATCATGGATTTTCAGGAGCCATCCGGCCACTCACAGCCACAGGCCCCAAAAAAAAAACCTCGGCCCGTTTCCCTGACAAACAAAACTCAGCTACTCCGCTTCTGGATGGCAGATTGCAGGAGCCACTTGGTACTATCAAACCAGCTCGACTTGGCACTGGTGCCACCTTGGGTCTGGGAACCATCCTGCGAATTGTGGATTTTCAGGAGCCAGACGGCCACTTCCAGCCACAAGCCTTAAAACTCACACCACGGCCCTTTGCTCTGGCAAACAAAACTCAGCTGCCCTGCTTCTGGATGGCAGATTGCAGGAACCACTTGGTACTATCAAACCAGCCCGACTTGGCACTGGTGCCACCTTGGGTCTGGGAACTATCCTGCGTATCGTGGATTTTCAGGAGCCAGCCGGCCACTCCCAGCCACAGGTCCCCAAACTCAAACCACGGCCCTTATCCCTGGCAAAAAAAAATTCAGATGCCTGGCTTCTGGATGGCAGACTGCAGGAGCCACTTAACACTGTCAAACCAGCCGGAATTGGCACTGGTGCCACCTTGCGTCTAGGAACTCGCCCGCGTATCATGGATTTTCAGGAGCCAGCCGGCCACTCACAGCCACAGGCCCCCAAAAAAAAACCTCGGCCCGTTTCCCTGAAAAACAAAACTCAGCTACTCCGCTTCTGGATGGCAGATTGCAGGAGCCACTTGGTACTATCAAACCAGCCCGACTTGGCACTGGTGCCACCTTGGGTCTGGGAACCATCCTGCGTATTGTGGATTTTCAGGAGCCAGACGGCCACTTCCAGCCACAAGCCTTAAAACTCACACCACGGCCCTTTGCTCTGGCAAACAAAACTCAGCTTCCCTGCTTCTGGATGGCAGATTGCAGGAGCCACTTGGTACTATCAAACCAGCCCGACTTGGCACTGGTGCCACCTTGGGTATAGGAACTCGCCCGCGTATCGTGGATTTTCAGGAGCCAGCCGGCCACTCCCAGCAACAGGTCCCCAAACTCAAACCACGGCCCTTATCCCTGGCAAAAAAAAATTCAGATGCCCTGCTTTTGGAGGGCAGATTGCAGGAGCCACTTAACACTGTCAAACCAGCCGGAATTGGCACTGGTGCCACCTTGCGTCTAGGAACTCGCCCGCGTATCATGGATTTTCAGGAGCCAGCCGGCCACTCCCAGCCACAGGCCCCCAAAAAAAAACCTCGGCCCGTTTCCCTGACAAACAAAACTCAGCTACTCCGTTTCTGGATGGCAGATTGAAGGAGCCACTTGGTACTATCAAACCATCCCGACTTGGCAATGGTGCCACCTTGAGTCTGAGAACTACCCCTTGTATCGTGGATTTTCAGGAGCCAGTTTTCCGCTCCCAGCTACAGGCCCCCAAATACGACCTCGGCCCGTTTCCCTGAAAAAAAAAACTCAGCTGCCCTGCTTCTGGATGTTAGATTGCAGGAGCCACTAGGTACTATCAAACCACACCGGCTTGGAACTTGTGCCACCTTGAGTCTGGGAACTCGACCGCGTATCGTGGATTATCAGGAGCCAGCCGTGCGCTCCCAGCCACAGGCCTCCAAAAACATACCTCGGCCCGTTGCCCTGGCAAATAAAACTCAACTGCCCTGCTTCTGGACTGCAGATTGCAGGACCCACTTGGTACTATAAAACCAGCCCAACTTGGCACTGGTGCCACTTTGGGTATAGGAACTCGCCCACGTATCATGGATTTTCAGGAGCCAGCCGGCCTCTCCCAGCCATAGGCCGCCAAAAAAAAAATTTGGCCTGCTCCCCAGAAAAATAAACTCAGCTACCCCGCTGCTGGATGGCAGATTGCAGGAGCCACTTGGTACTATCAAACCAGCCCAACTTGGCACTGGTGCCACCTTGCGTCTAGGAACTCGCCCGCGTATCATGGATTTTCAGGAGCCATCCGGCCACTCACAGCCACAGGCCCCCAAAAAAAAACCTCGGCTCGTTTCCCTGACAAACAAAACTCAGCTACTCCGCTTCTGGATGGCAGATTGCAGGAGCCACTTGGTACTATCAAACCAGCTCGACTTGGCACTGGTGCCACCTTGGGTCTGGGAACCATCCTGCGTATTGTGGATTTTCAGGAGCCAGACGGCCACTTCCAGCCACAAGCCTTAAAACTCACACCACGGCCCTTTGCTCTGGCAAACAAAACTCAGCTGCCCTGCTTCTGGATGGCAGATTGCAGGAACCACTTGGTACTATCAAACCAGCCCGACTTGGCACTGGTGCGACCTTGGGTCTGGGAACTATCCTGCGTATCGTGGATTTTCAGGAGCCAGGCGGCCACTCCCAGCCACAGGTCCCCAAACTCAAACCACGGCCCTTATCCCTGGCAAAAAAAAATTCAGATGCCCTGCTTTTGGAGGGCAGATTGCAGGAGCCACTTAACACTGTCAAACCAGCCGGAATTGGCACTGGTGCCACCTTGCGTCTAGGAACTCGCCCGCGTATCATGGATTTTCAGGAGCCAGCCGGCCACTCCCAGCCACAGGCCCCCAAAAAAAAACCTTGGCCCGTTTCCCTGACAAACAAAACTCAGCTACTCCGTTTCTGGATGGCAGATTGAAGGAGCCACTTGGTACTATCAAACCATCCCGACTTGGCACTGGTGCCACCTTGAGTCTGAGAACTACCCCTTGTATCGTGGATTTTCAGGAGCCAGTTTTCCGCTCCCAGCTACAGGCCCCCAAATAAGACCTCGGCCCGTTTCCCTGAAAAAAAAAACTCAGCTGCCCTGCTTCTGGATGTCAGATTGCAGGAGCCACTAGGTACTATCAAACCAGACCAGCTTGGAACTTGTGCCACCTTGAGTCTGGGAACTCGACCGCGTATCGTGGATTATCAGGAGCCAGCCGGGCGCTCCCAGCCACAGGCCTCCAAAAACATACCTCGGCCCGTTGCCCTGGCAAATAAAACTCAACTGCCCTGCTTCTGGACTGCAGATTGCAGGAGCCACTTGGTACTATCAAACCAGCCCAACTTGGCACTGGTGCCACCTTGGGTATAGGAACTCGCCCACGTATCATGGATTTTCAGGAGCCAGCCGGCCTCTCCCAGCCATAGGCCGCCAAAAAAAAAATTTGGCCTGCTCCCCAGAAAAATAAACTCAGCTACCCCGCTGCTGGATGGCACATTGCAGGAGCCACTTGGTACTATCAAACCAGCCCAACTTGGCACTGGTGCCACCTTGCGTCTGGGAACCATCCTGCGTATTGTGGATTTTCAGGAGCCAGCCAGCCACTCCCAGCCACAAGTCCTCAAACTCAAACCACGGCCCTTTTCTCTGGCAAACATAACTCAGCTGCCCTGCTTCTGGATGGCAGATTGCAGGAGCCACTTGGCACTGTCAAACCAGCCCGAATTGGCACTGGTGCCACCTTGCGTCTAGGAACTCGCCCGCGTATCATTGATTTTCAGGAGCCAGCCGGCCACTCAACGCCAAAGGCCCCCAAAAAAAAACCTCGGCCCTTTTCCCTGGCTAACAAAAGTCAGCTACCCCGCTTCTTGATTGCAGATTGCAGGAGCCACTTGGCACTGTAAGACCAGCCCGTCTTGGCACTGGTGCCCCCTTGGGTCTAGGAACTCACCCGCGTATCATGGATTTTCAGGAGCCAGCCGGCCACTTTCAGCCACAGGCCCCCAAAAACAGACCGCGGCCTTTTTCCCTGACAAACAAGACTCAGCTATCCCGCTTCTGCATGGCAGATTGCAGGAGCCACTTGGTATTATCCAACCAGCCCGACTTGGCACTGGTGCCACCTTGGGTCTGGGCACCATCCTACGTATCGTGGATTTTCAGGAGTCAGCCGGCAACTCCCAGCCACAGGTCCCCAAACACAAACCACGGCCCTTATCCCTGGCTAACAAAATTCAGATGCCCCGCTTCTGGATGGCAGATTGCAGGAGCCACTTGGCACTGTCAAATCAGCCCGACTTGGCACTGGTGCCACCTTGGGTATAGGAACTCGCCCGCGTATCGTGGATTTTCAGGAGCCAGCCGGTATCCCAGCCATAGGCCGCCCCAAAAAAAATTTGGCCTGCTTCCCACAAAAATAAACTCAGCTACCCCGCTTCTGGACTGCAGATTGCAGTAGCCACTTGGTACTATCAAACCAGCCCAACTTGGCACTGGTGCCACCTTTGGTCTGGGAACCATCCTGCGTATTGTGGATTTTCTGGAGCCAGCCGGCCACTCCCAGCCACAAGTCCTCAAACTCAAACCACGGCCCTTTTCTCTGGCAAACATAACTCAGCTGCCCTGCTTCTGGATGGCAGATTGCAGGAGCCACTTGGTACTATCAAACCAGCCCGACTTGGCACTGGTACCACCTTGGGTCTAGGAACTCGCCCGCGTATCATGAATTTTCAGGAGCCAGCTGGCCACTCCCAGCCACAGGCCACTAAAAACAGACCGCGCACTGTTTCCCTGAAAAACAAGACTCCGACTCAGCTATCCCGCTTCTGGATGGCAGATTGCAGGAGCCTCTAGGTACTATAAAAGCAGCCCGACTTGGACCTGGTGCCACCTTGAGTCTGGGAACCATCCTGCGTATTGTGGATTTTCAGGAGCCAGCCGGTCACTTCCGGTTACAAGCCCTCAGACTCAAACCACGGCCATTTTCTCTGGAAAAAAAAACTCAGCTGCCCTGCTTCTGGATGGCAGATTGCAGGAGCCACTTGGCATTATCAAACCAGCCCAACTTGGCACTGGTGACACCTTGGGTCTGGGAACCATCCTGCGTATCGTGGATTTTCAGGAGGCAGCTGGCCACTTCCAGCCATAGGCTGCCAAACACAAACCACGGCCCTTTCCCCTGGCTAACAAATTTCAGATGCCCCGCTTCTGGATGGCAGATTGCAGGAGCCACTTGGCACTGTCCAACCAGCCCGACTTGGCACTGGTGCCACCTTGGGTCTAGGAACTCGCCCGCGTATCATGGATTTTCAGGAGCCAGCTGGCCACTCCCAGCCACAGGCCCCAAAAAACAGACCGCGCACTGTTTCCCTGACAAACAAGACTCAGACTCAGCTATCCCGCTTCTGGATGGCAGATTGCAGGAGCCACTATGTACTATCAAACCAGACCGACTTGGACCTGGTGCCAACTTGAGTCGGGGAACCATCCTGCGTATTTTGGATTTTCAGGAGCCAGCCGGCCACTTACAGTTACAAGCCCACAGACTCAAACCACGGCCCTTTTCTCTGGAAAAAAAAACTCAGCTTCCCTGCTTCTGGATGGCAGATTGCAGGAGCCACTTGGTACTATCAAACCAGCCTGACTTGGCACTGGTGACACCTTGGGTCTGGGTACCATCCTGCGTATCGTGGATTTTCAGGAGACAGCTGGCCACTCCCAGCCATAGGCTGCCAAACACAAACCACGGCCCTTTTCCCTTGCTTACAAAATTCAGATGCCCCGCTTCTGGATGGCAGATTGCAGGAGCCACTTGGTACTATAAAACCAGCCTGACTTGGCACTGGTGCCACCTTGAGTCTGGGAACTCGACCGCGTATCGTGGATTTTCAGGAGCCAGCGGGGCGCTCCCAGCCACAGGCTGCCAAAAACAAACCTCGGCCCGTTTCCCTGACAAACAAAACTCAGCTACCCTGCTTCTGGATGGCAGATTGCAGGAGCCACTTGGTACTATCAAACCAGCCCAACCTGGCACTGCTGCCACCTTGGGTATAGGAGCTCGCCCGCGTATCATGGATTTTCAGGAGCCAGCCGGCCACTCCCAGCCACAGGCCCCCAAAAAAGAACCTCGGCCTTTTTCCCTGACAAACAAAAGTCAGCTACCCCGCTTCTTGATTGCCGATTGCAGGAGCCACTTGGCACTGTAAGGCCAGCCCGACTTGGCACTGGTGCCACCTTGGGTCTAGGAACTCACCCGCGTATCATGGATTTTCAGGAGCCAGCCGGCCACTCCCAGCCACAGGCCCCCAAAAAAAAAATTTGGCCTGCTTCCCAGAAAAACAAACTCAGCTACCCGGCTTCTGGATGGCAGATTTCTGGAGCCACTTGGCACTGTCAAACCAGCCCTAATTGGCACTGGTGCCACCTTGCGTCTAGGAAGTCGCCCGCGTATCATGGATTTTCAGGAGCCAGCCGGCCACTCCCAGCCACAGGCCCCCAAAAACAGACCGCGCCCTGTTTCCCTGACAAACAAGAGTCAGCTATCCCGCTTCTGGATGGCAGATTGCAGGAGCCACTTGGTACTATCAAACCAGCCCGACATGGCACTGGTGCCACCTTGGGTCTGGGAACCATCCTGAGTATTGTGGATTTTCAGGAGCCAGACGGCCACTTCCAGCCACAAGCCTTAAAACTCAAACCACGGCCCTTTGCTCTGCCAAACAAAACTCAGCTGCCCCGCTTCTGGATGGCAGATTGCAGGAACCACTTGGTACTATCAAACCAGCCCGACTTGGCACTGGTGCCACTTTGGGTCTGGGAACTATCCTGCGTATCGTGGATTTTCAGGAGCCAACAGGCCACTCCCAGCCACAGGTCCCCAAAATCAAACCACGGCCCTTATCCCTGGCTAACAAAATTCAGCTGCCCCGTTTCTGGATGGCAGATTGCAGGAGCCACTTGGCACTGTCAACCCAGCCCGAATTGGCACTGGTGCCATGTTGGGTCGAGGAACTCGCCCGCGTATCATGGATTTTCAGGAGACAGCCGGCCACTCCCAGCCACAGGCCCCAAAAAACAGACCGCGTCCTGTTTCCCTGACAAACAAGACTCAGCTATCCTCCTTCTGGATGGGAGATTGCAGGAGCCACTTGGGACTATCAAACCAGCCTGACTTGGCACTGGTGACACCTTGGGTCTGGGTACCATCCTGCGTATCGTGGATTTTCAGGAGGCAGCTGGCCACTCCCAGCCATAGGCTGCCAAACACAAACCATTGCCCTATTCCCTGGCTAAAAAAATTCAGATGCCCCGCTTCTGGATGGCAGATTGCAAGAGCCGCTTTGCACTGTCAAACCCGCCAGACTTGGCACTGGTGCCACCTTGAGTCTGGGAACTCGCCCACGTATCGTGGATTTTCAGGAGCCAGCCGGGCGCTCCCAGCCACAGGCCTCCAAAAACAAACCTCGGCCCGTTGCCCTGGGAAACAAAACTCAGCTTCCCTTCTTCTGGATGGCAGATTGCAGGAGCCACTTGGTACTATCAATACAGCCCAACTTAGCACTGGTGCTACCTTGGGTCTGGGAACCATCCTGCGTATCATGGATTTTCAGGATTCAGCCGGCCACTCCCAGCCACAGGTTCCGAAACACAAACCACGGCCCTTATCCCTGGCAAAAAAAATTCAGATGCCCCGCTTCAGGATGGCAGATTGCAGGAGCCACTTGGCACTTTCAAACCAGCCTTAATTGGCACTGGTGCCACCTTGCGTCTAGGAACTCGCCCGCGTATCATGGATTTTCCGGAGCCAGCCGTCCACTCTTAGCCACAGGCCTCCAAAAACAGACCGCGGCCTGTTTCCCTGACAAACAAGACTCAGCTATCCTTTTTCTGAATGGCAGATTGCAGGAGCCACTTGGTACTATCAAACCAGCCTGACTTGGCACTGGTGACACCTTGGGCCTGGGAACCATCCTGCGTATTGTGGATTTTCAGGAGCCAGATGGCCACTCCCAGCCACAAGCCCTCAGACTCAAACCACGGCCATTTTCCCTGGCAAACAAAACTCAGATGCCCTACTTCTGGATGGAAGATTGCAGGAGCCACTTGGTACTATCAAGCCAGCCCAACTTGGCACTGGTGAAACCTTGGCTCTGGGAACTATCCTGCGTATCGTGGGTTTTCAGGAGCCAGCTGGACACTCCCAGCCATAGGCTGCCAAACACAAACCACGGCCCTTATCCCTGGCTAACAAAATTCAGATGCCCCGCTTCTGGATGGCAGATTGCAGGAGCCACTTGGCACTGTCAAACCAGCCCGACTTGGCAGTGGTACCACCTTCGGTCTAGGAACTCGCCCGCGTATCGTGGATTTTCAGGAGCCAGCCAGCCACTCCCAGCCACAGGTCCCCAAACACAAACCACGGCCCTTATCCCTGGCTAACAAAATTCAGATGCCCCGCTTCTGGATGGCAGATTGCAGGAGCCACTTGGCACTGTCAAACCAGCCTGAATTGGCACTGGTGCCACCTTGGGTCTAGGAACTCGCCCGCGTATTATGGATTTTCAGGAGCCAGCCGGCCACTCCCAGCCACAGGCCCCCAAAAACAAACGTCAGCCCGTTTCCCTGACAAACAAAACTCAGCTACCCCGCTTCTGGATGGCAGATTGCAGGAGCCACTTGGTACTATCAAACCAGCCCGACTTGGCACTGGTGCCAACTTGGGTCTATGGACTCGCCCGCGTATCGTGGATTTTCAGGAGGCAGCTGGCCACTCCCAGCCATAGGCTGCCAAACACAAACCGTCGCCCTTTTCCCTGGCTAAAAAAATTCAGATGCCCCGCTTCTGGATGGCAGATTGCAAGAGCCGCTTTGCACTGTCAAACCCGCCAGACTTGGCACTGGTGCCACCTTGAGTCTGGGAACTCGCCCACGTATCGTGGATTTTCAGGAGCCAGCCGGGCGCTCCCAGCCACAGGCCTCCAAAGACAAACCTCGGCCCGTTGCCCTGGGAAACAAAACTCAGCTTCCCTTCTTCTGTATGGCAGATTGCAGGAGCCACTTGGTACTATCAATACAGCCCAACTTGGCACTGGTGCTACCTTGTGTCTGGGAACCATCCTGCGTATCATGGATTTTCAGGATTCAGCCGGCCACTCCCAGCCACAGGTTTCCAACCACAAACCACAGCCCTTATCCCTGGCAAACAAAATTCAGATGCCCCGCTTCAGGATGGCAGATTGCAGGAGCCACTTGGCACTGTCAAACCAGCCCGACTTGGGACTGGTACCACCTTGGGTCTAGGAACTCGCCCGCGTATCATGGATTTTCAGGAGCCAGCCGGCCACTCCAAGCCACAGGCCCCAAAAAACAAACCGCGGCCTGTTTCCCTGACAAATCTACCTCAGCTACCCTGCTTCTGGATGGCAGATTGCAGGAGCCACTTGGTACTATCAAACCAGCCCGACTTGGCACTGGCGCCACCTTGGGTCTGTAAACCATCCTGCGTATTGGGGATTTTCAGGAGCCAGCCGGCCACTCCCAGCCACAGGTCCCCAAACTCAAACCACGGCCCTTATCCTTGGCTAAAAAAATTCAGATGACTCGCTACTGGATGGCAGATTGCAGGAGCCACTTGGCACTGTAAAACCAGCCCGAATTTGCACTGGTGCCACCTTGCGTCTAGGAACGCGCCCGCGTATCATGGATTTTCAGGAGCCAGCCGGCCACTCACAGCCACAGGCCCCCCAAAAAAACCTCGGCACGTTTCCCTGACAAACAAAACTCAGCTACTCCGCTTCTGGATGGCAGATTGCAGGAGCCACTTGGTACTATCAAACCAGCCCGACTTGGCACTGGTGCCTCCTTGGGTCTGGGAAACATCCTGCGTATTGTGGATTTTCAGGAGCCAGACGGCCACTTCCAGCCACAAGCCTTAAAACTCAAACCACGGCCCTTTGCTCTGGCAAACAAAACTCAGCTGCCCTGCTTCTGGATGGCAGATTGCAGGAACCACTTGGTACTATCAAACCAGCCTGACTTGGCACTGGTGCCACCTTGGGTCTGGGAACTATCCTGCGTATCGTGGATTTTCAGGAGCCAGCCGGCCACTCCCAGCTACAGGTCCCCAAACTCAAACCACGGCCCTTATCCCTGGCAAAAAAAAATTCAGATGCCCGGCTTCTGGATGGCAGATTGCAGGAGCCACTTGGCACTGTCAAACCAGCCCTAATTGCAGTGGTTCCACCTTGCGTCTAGGAACTCGCCCGCGTATCATGGATTTTCCGGAGCCAGCCGTCCACTCTTAGCCACAGGCCCCCAAAAACAGACCGCGGCCTGTTTCCCTGACAAACAAGACTCAGCTATCCTTCTTCTGGATGGCAGATTGCAGGAGCCACTTGGTACTATCAAACCAGCTTGACTTGGCACTGGTGACACCTTGGGCCTGGGAACCATCCTGCGTATTGTGGATTTTCAGGAGCCAGATGGCCACTCCCAGCCACAAGCCCTCAGACTCAAACCACGGCCATTTTCCCTGGCAAACAAAACTCAGCTGCCCTACTTCTGGATGGAAGATTGCAGGAGCCACTTGGTACTATCAAGCCAGCCCAACTTGGCACTGGTGAAACCTTGGCTCTGGGAACTATCCTGCTTATCGTGGATTTTCAGGAGCCAGCTGGCAACTCCCAGCCACAGGCCCCCAAAAAGAAACCGCGGCCCGTTTCCGTGACAAAAAAAACTCAGCTACCCCGCTTCTGGATGGAAGATTGCAGGAGCCACTTGGTACTATCAAACCAGCCCGACTTGGCACTGGTGCCACCTTGGGTCTGGGAACTATCCTGCGTATCGTGGATTTTAAGGAGCCAGCCGGCCACTCCCAGCCACAGGCCCCCAAAAACAAACCTCAGCCCGTTTCCCTGAAAAACAAAACTCAGCTACCCCGCTTCTGGATGGCAGATTGCAGGAGCCACTTGGTACTATCAAACCAGCCCGACTTGGCACTGGTGCCAACTTGGGTCTAGGGACTCGCCCGCGTATCATGGATTTTCAGGCGCCAGCTGGCCACTTCCAGTTACAAGCCCTCAGACTCAAACCACGGCCCTTTTCTCTGGCAAACAAAACTCAGCTGCCGTGCTTCTGGATGGCAGATTGCAGGAGCCACTTGGTACTATCAAACCAGCCCGACTTGGCACTGGTGAAACCTTGGGTCTGGGAACCATCCTGCGTATCGTGGATTTTCAGGAGGCAGCTGGCCACTTCCAGCCATAGGCTGCAAAACACAAACCACGGCCCTTTTCCCTGGCTAACAAAATTCAGATGCCCCGCTCCTGGATGGCAGATTGCAGGAGCCACTTGGCACTGTCAAACCAGCCCGACTTGGCACTGGTGCCACCTTGGGTCTAGGAACTCGCCTGCGTATCATGGATTTTCAGGAGCCAGCTGGCCACTCCCAGCCACAGGCCCTCAAAAACAGACCGCGCACTGTTTCCCTGAAAAACAAGACTCAGACTCAGCTATCCCGCTTCTAGATGGCAGATTGCAGGAGCTACTAGGTACTATCAAACCAGACCGACTTGGACCTGGTGCCACCTTGAGTCTGGGAACCATCCTGCGTATTGTGGATTTTCAGGAGCCAGCCGGCTACTTCCAGTTAAAAGCCCTCAGACTCAAACCACGGCCCTTTTCTCTGAAAAAAAAAACTCAGCTGCCCTGCTTCTGGATGGCAGATTGCAGGAGCCACTTGGTACTATTAAACCAGCCCGACTTGGCACTGGTGCCACCTTGCGTCTGGGAACCATCCTGCGTATTGTGGATTTTAAGTAGCAAGCCGGCCACTCCCAGCCACAAGTCCCCAAACACAAACCACGGCCCTTATCCCTGGCTAATAAAATTCAGCTGCCCCGCTTCTGGATGGCAGATTGCAGGAGCCACTTGGCACTGTCAAACCAGCCCTAATTGCACTGGTGCCACCTTGCGTCTAGGAACTCGCCCGCGTATCATGGATTTTAAGGAGCCAGCCGGCCACTCCCAGCCACAGGCCCCCAAAAAAAACCTTGGCCCGTTTCCCTGACAAACAATACTCAGCCACTTCGCTTCTGGATGGCAGATTGCAGGAGCCACTTGGTACTATCAAACCAGCCCGACTTGGCACTGGTGCCACCTTGGGTCTGGGAACCATCCTGCGTATTGCGGATTTTCAGGAGCCAGCCGGCCACTCTTAGCCACAGGCCCCCAAAAACAGACCGCGGCCTGTTTCCCTGACAAACAAGACTCAGCTATCCCGCTTCTGGATGGCAGATTGCAAGAGCCACTTGGTACTATCAAACCAGCCCGACTTGGCACGGGTGCCACCTTGGGCCTAGGAACAATCCTGCGTATTGTGGATTTTCAGGAGCCAGACGGCCACTCCCAGCCACAAGCCCTCAGACTCAAACAACGGCCATTTTCCCTGGCAAACAAAACTCAGCTGCCCTACTTCTGGATGGCAGATTGCAGGAGCCACTTGGTACTATCAAGCCAGCCCAACTTGGCACTGGTGAAACCTTGGCTCTGGGAACTATCCTGCGTATCGTAGGTTTTCAGGAGCCAGCCGGCAACTCCCAGCCACAGGTCCCCAAACACAAACCACGGCCCTTATCCCTGGCTAACAAAATTCAGATGCCCCGCTTCTGGATGGCAGATTGCAGGAGCCACTTGGCACTGTCAAACCAGCCGGATCTGGCACTGGTGCCACCTTGCGTCTAGGAACTCGCCCGCGTATCATGGATTTTCAGGAGCCAGCCGGCCACTCACAGCCACAGGCCCCCAAAAAAAAACCTCGGCCCGTTTCCCTGACAAACAAAACTCAGCTACTCCGCTTCTGGATGGCAGATTGCAGGAGCCACTTGGTACTATCAAACCAGCCTGACTTGGCACTGGTGCCACCTTAGGTCTGGGAACCATCCTGCGTATTGTGGATTTTCAGGAGCCAGACGGCCACTTCCAGCCACAAGCCTTAAAACTCAAACCACGGCCCTTTGCTCTGGCTAACAAAACTCAGCTGCCCTGCTTCTGGATGGCAGATTGCAGGAGCCACTTGGTACTATCAATCCAGCCCGACTTGGCACTGGTGCCACCTTGGGTCTGGGAACCATCCTGCGTATCGTGGATTTTCAGGAGCCAGCCGGCCACTCCCAGCCACAGGTCCCCAAACTCAAACCACGGCCCTTATCCCTGGCAAAAAAAAAGTTCAGATGCCCGGCTTCTGGATGGCAGATTGCAGGAGCCAGTTAACACTGTCAAACCAGCCGGAATTGGCACTGGTGCCACCTTGGGTCTAGGAACTCGCCCGTGTATCATGGATTTCCAGGAGCCAGCTGGCCACTCCCAGCCACAGGCCCCCAAAAACCGACTGCGCACTGTTTCCCTGAAAAACAAGACTCAGACTCAGCTTTCCCGCTTCTGGATGGCAGATTGCAGGAGCCTCTAGGTACTATAAAACCAGCCCGACTTGGACCTGGTGCCACCTTGAGTCTGGGAACCATCCTGCGTATTGTGGATTTTCAGGAGCCAGCCGGCCACTTCCAGTTACAAGCCCTCAGACTCAAACCACGGCCCTTTTCTCTGGAAAAAAAAACTCAGCTGCCCTGCTTCTGGATGGCAGATTGCAGGAGCCACTTGGTACTATCAAACCAGCCCGACTTGGCACTGGTGACACCTTGGGTCTGGGAACCATCCTGCGTATCGTGGATTTTCAGGAGGCAGCTGGCCACTTCCAGCCATAGGCTGCCAAACACAAACCACGGCCCTTTTCCCTGGCTAACAAAATTCAGATGCCCCGCTTCTGGATGGCAGATTGCAGGAGCCACTTGGCACTGTCAAACCAGCCTGACTTGGCACTGGTGCCACCTTGGGTCTAGGAACTCGCCCGCGTATCATGGATTTTCAGGAGCCAGCTGGCCACTCCCAGCCACAGGCCCGCAAAAACAGACCGCGCACCGTTTCCCTGACAAACAAGACTCAGACTCAGCTATCCCGCTTCTGGATGGCAGATTGCAGGAGCCACTTGGTACTATCAAACCAGACCGACTTGGAACTGGAGCCACCTTGAGTCTGGGAACTCGACCGCGTATCGTGGATTTTCAGGAGCCAGCCGGGCGCTCCCAGCCACAGGCCTCCAAAAACAAACCTCGGCCCGTTGCCCTGGCAAATAAAACTCAGCTGCCCTGCTTCTGGATGGCAGATTGCAGGAGCCACTTGGTGCTATCAAACCAGCCCAACTTGGCACTGCTGCCACCTTGGGTATAGAAACTCGCCCGCGTATCATGAATTTTCAGGAGCCAGCCGGCCTCTCCCAGCCATTAGCCGCCAAAAAAAAATTTGGCCTGCTCCCCAGAAAAATAAACTCAGCTACCCCGCTGCTGGATGGCAGATTGCAGGAGCCACTTGGTACTATCAAACCAGCCCAACTTGGCACTGGTGCCACCTTGGGTCTGGGAACCATCCTGCGTATTGTGGATTTTCAGGAGCCAGCTGGCCACTCCCAGCCATAAGCCCTGAAACTCAAACCACGGCCCTTTTCCCTGGCTAACAAAATTCAGATGCCCCGCTTCTGAAGGCCAGATTGCAGGAGCCACTTGGCACTGTCAAACCAGCCCGAATTGGCACTGGTGCCAACTTGCGTCTAGGAACTCGCCCGCGTATCATGGATTTTTGGGAGCCAGCTGGCCACTCACAGCAATACGCCCCCAAAAAAAAACCTCGGCCTTTTTCCTTGACAAACAAAAGTCAGCTACCCCGCTTCTTGATTGCAGATTGCAGGAGCCACTTGGCACTGTTAGACCAGCCCGACTTGGCACTGGTGCCACCTTGGGTCTAGGAACTCACCCGCGTACCATGGATTTTCAGGAGCCAGCCAGCCACTCCCTGCCACAGGCCCCAAAACAGACCGCGGCCTTTTTCCCTGACAAACAAGACTCAGCTATCGCGCTTCTGCATGGCAGATTGCAGGAGCCACTTGGTACTATCCAACCAGCCCAACTTGGCACTGGTGCAACCTTGGGTCTAAGAACCATCCTGCGAATTGTGGATTTTCAGGAGCCAGCCGGATGCTCCCAGCCACAGGCCTCTAAAAACAAACCTCGACCCGTTGCCCTGGCAAACAAAACTCAACTGCCCTGCTTCTGGATGGCAGATTGCAGGAGCCACTTGGTACTATCAATACAGCCCAACTTGGCACTGGTGCTACCTTGGGTCTGAGCACCATCCTGCGTATCGTGGATTTTCAGGAGTCAGCCGGCAACTCCCAGCCACAGGTCCCCAAACACAAACCACGGCCCTTATCCCTGGCTAACAAAATTCAGATGCCTTGTTTCTTGATGGCAGATAGCAGGAGCAACTTGGCACTGTCAAACCAGCCCGACTTGGCACTGGTGCCACCTTGGGTATAGGAACTCGCCCGCGTATCATGGATTTTCAGGAGCCAGCCGGCCACTCCCAGCCATAGGCCCCCCAAAAAAAAATTTGGCATGCTTCCCAGAAAAATAAATTCAGCTACCCCGCTTCTGGATGGCAGATTGCAGTAGCCACTTGGTACTATCAAACCAGCGCAACTTGGAACTGGTGCCACCTTTGGTCTGGGAACCATCCTGCGTATTGTGGATTTTCGGGAGCCAGCCGGCCACTCCCAGCCACAAGTCCTCAAACTCAAACCACGGCCCTTTTCTCTGGCAAACATAACTCAGCTGCCCTGCTTCTGGATGGCAGATTGCAGGAGCCACTTGGTACTATCAAACCAGCCCGACTTGGCACTGGTGCCTCCTTGGGTCTGGGAAAAATCCTGCGTATTTTGGATTTTCAGGAGGCAGACGGCCACTCCCAGCCACAAGCCCTCAGACTCAAACCACGGCCATTTTCTCTGGCAAACAAAACTCAGCTGCCCTACTTCTGGATGGCAGATTGCTGGAGCTACTTGGTACTATCAAGCCAGCCCAACTTGTCACTGGTGCCACCTTGGGTCTGGGAACTATTCTGCGTATCGTGGATTTTCAGGAGCCAGCCGGCAACTCCCAGCCACAGGTCCCCAAACACAAACCACGGCATTATCCCTGGCTAACAAAATTCAGATGCCCCGTTTCTGGATGGCAGATTGCAGGAGCCACTTGGTACTATCAAACCAGCCTGACTTGGCGCTGGTGCCACCTTGAGTCTGGGAACTCGACCGCGTATCGTGGATTTTCAGGAGCCAGCCAGGCACTCCCAGCCACAGGCCTCCAAAAACAAACCTCGGCCCGTTGCCCTGGCAAAAAAAACTCAGCTGCCCTGCTTCTGGATGGCAGATTGCAGGAGCCACTTGGTACTATCAAACCAGCCCAACTTGGCACTGGCGCCACCTTGGGTCTGGGAACCATCCTGCCTATTGTGGATTTTCAGGAGCCAGCCAGCCACTCCCAGCCACTAGCCCTGAAACTCAAACCACGGCCCTTTTCTCTGGCAAACAAAACTCAGCTGCCCTGCTTCTGGATGGCAGATTGCAGGAGCCACTTGGTACTATCAAACCAGCCCGACTTGGCATTGGTGCGACCTTGAGTCTGAGAACAACCCCGTGTATCGTGGATTTTCAGGAGCCAGTTGTCCGCTCCCAGCCACAGGCCCCCAAATAAGACCTCGGCCCGTTTCCCTGAAAAAGAAAACTCAGCTGCCCTGCTTCTGGATGGCAGATTGCAGGAGCCACTTGGTACTATCAAACCAGCCCTACTAGGCACTGGTGCCACCTTGGGTCGGGGAACCATCCTGCGTATTGTGGATTTTCAGGAGCCAGCCGGCCACTCCCAGCCACAGGTTCCCAAACACAAACCACGGCCCTTATCTCTGGCAAACAAAACTCAGATGCCCCGCTTCTGGCTGGCAGATTGCAGGAGCCACTTGGCACTGTCAAACCAGCCCGAATTGGCACTGGTGCCACCTTGCGTCTAGGAACTCGCCTGCGTATCATGGATTTTCAGGAGCCAGCCGGCCACTCACAGCCACAGGCCCCCAAAAATAAACCTTGGCCCGTTTCCCTGACAAACAATACTCAGCTACCCCGCTTCTGGATGGCAGATTGCAGGAGCCACTTGGTACTATCAAACCAGCCCGGCTTGGCACTGGTGCCACTGTGGGTCTGGGAACCATCCTGCGTATTGTGGATTTTCAGGAGCCAGACGGCCACTTCCAGCCACAAGGCCTAAAACTCAAACCACAGCCATTTTCTCTGGCGAACAAAACTCAGCTGCCCTGCTTCTGGATGGCAGATTGCAGGAGCCACTTGGTACTATCAAGCCAGCCCAACTTGGCACTGGTGCCACCTTGGGTCTGGGAACCATCCTGCGTATCGTGGATTTTCAGGAGCCAGCCGGCCACTCCAAGCCACAGGCCCCAAAAAAAAAACTGCGGCCCGTTTCCCTGACAAACAAAACTAAGCTACCTTGCTTCTGGATGGCAGATTGCAGGAGCCACTTGGCACTGTCAAACCAGCCCGACTTGGCACTGGTGCCACCTTGGGTCTAGGAACTCGCCCGCGTATCATGGATTTTCAGGAGTTAGCCGGCCACTCCCAGCCATAGGCTGCCAAACACAAACCATGGCCCTTTTCCCTGGCTAACAAAATTCAGATGGCCTCTTTCTGGATGGCAGATTGCATGAGCCACTTGGCACTGTCAAACCAGCCTGAATTGGCACTGGTGCCACCTTGCGTCTAGGAACTCGCCCGCGTATCATGTATTTTCAGGAGCCAGCCGGCCGCTCACAGCCACAGGCCCCCAAAAACAAACCTCGGCCAGTTTCCCTGAAAAACAAAACTCACCTACCCCGCTTCTTGAAGGCAGATTGCAGGAGCCACTTGGTTATATAAAACCAGCCCAACTTGGCACTGGTGCCACCTTGGGTCTGGGAACCATCCTGCGTATTGTGGATTTTCAGGAGCCAGCCGGCCAGTCCCAGCTACAGGTACCCAAAGTAAAACCACGGCCCTTATCCTTGGCTAAAAAAATTCAGATGACTCGCTACTGGATGGCAGATTGCAGGAGCCACTTGGCACTGTCAAACCCGCTCGACTTGGCACTGGTGCCACCTTGGGTCTAGGAACTCGCCCGCGTATCATGGATTTTCAGAAGCCAGACGGGCGCTCCCAGCCACAGGCCCCCAAAAACAGACCGCGGCCCTTTTCTCTGGCAAACATAACTCAGCTTCCCTGCTTCTGGATGGAAGATTGCAGGAGCCACTTTGTACTATCAAACCAGCTCGACTTGGCACTGGTGCCACCTTGGGTCTGGGAACCATCCTGCCTATTGTGGATTTTCAGGAGCCAGCCGGCCATTCCCAGCCACAAGCACTAAAACTCAAACCATGGCCCTTTTCTCTGGCAAGCAAATCTCAGCTGCCCTGCTTCTGGATGGTAGATTGCAGGAGCCACTTGGTACTATCAAACCAGCCAAACTTGGCACTGGTGACACCATGAGTCTGGGAACCATCCGGCGTATCGTGGATTTTCAGGAGGAGGCCGGCCACTCCTAGCCATAGGCTGCCAAACACAAACCACGGCCCTTTTCCCTGGCTAACCCAATTCAGATGCCCCGCCACTGGATGGCAGATTGCAGGAGCCACTTGGCACTGTCAAACCAGCCTGACTTGGCACTGGTGCCACCTTGAGTGTGGGGACTCGCCTGCGTATCGTGGATTTTCAGGAGCCAGCCGGGCACTCCAAGCCACAGGCCTCCAAAAACAAATTTCGGCCCGTTGCCCTGGCAAACAAAACTCAGTTGCCCTGCTTCTGGATGGTAGATTGCAGGAGCCACTTGGTACTATCAAACCAGCTCGACTTTGCACTGGTGCCACTTTGGGTCTGGGAACCATCCTGCGTATCGTGGATTTTCAGGAGCCAGCCGGCCACTCCCAGCCGCAGGTACCCAAACACAAACCACGGAACTTTTCCCTGGCTAAAAAAATTCAGATGCCCCGCTTCTGGATGGCAGATTGCAGGAGCCACTTGGTACTATAAAACCAGCCCAACTTGGCACTGGTGCCACCTTGAGTCTGGGAACTGGCCCGCGTATCGTGGATTTTCAGGAGCCAGCCGGCCGCTCCCAGCCACAGGCCCCAAAAAACAAACCTCGGCTTGTTTCCCTCACAAACAAAACTTAGCTGCCCCGCTTCTGGAGGGCAGATTGCAGGAGCCACTTGGTACTAGCAAACCAGGTTGATTTGGCACTGGTGACACCTTGGGTCTGGGAACCATCCTGCGTATCGTGGATTTTTAGGAGCCAGACGGCCACTTCCAGCCACAAGCCCTCAAACACAAACCACGGCCCTTTTCTCTTGAAAACTAAACTCAGCTGCCCTGCTTCTGGATGGCAGATTGCAGGAGCCACTTGGAACTATCAAACCAGCCCAACTTGGCACTGGTGCCACCTTGGGTCTGGGAACCATCCTGCGTATCGTGGATTTTCAGGAGCCAGCCGGCCACTCCCAGCCACAGTCCCCCAAACACAAACCACGGCCCTTATCCCTGGCTAACAAAATTCAGATGCCCCGCTTCTGGATGGCAGATTGCAGGAGCCACTTGGCACTGTCTAACCAGCCCCACTTGGCACTGGTGCCACCTTGAGTGTGGGAACTCGCCTGCGTAACATGGATTTTCAGGAGCCAGCCGGGCGCTGCCAGCCACAGGCCTCTAAAAACAAACCTCGTCCCGTTTCCCTGACAAACAAAACTCAGCTGCCCTGCTTCTGGATGGCAGATTGCAGGAGCCACTGGGTACTATCAAACCAGCCCAACTTGGCACAGGTGACACCTTGGGTCTGGGAAACATCCTGCGTATCATGGATTTTCAGGAGCCAGCCGGCCACTCCCAGTCATAGGCTGCCAAACACAAACCACAAAACTTTTCCCTGGCTAACAAAATTCAGATGCCCCGCTTCTGGATGGCAGATTGCAGGAGCCACTTGGCACTGTCAAACCAGCCCGACTTGGCACTGGTGACACCTTGGGTCTGGGAACCATCCCGCGTATCATGGATTTTCAGGAGCCAGCCGGCCACTCCCAGCCACAGGCCCCCAAAACAAATCACGGCCAGTTTCTTTGACAAACAAAACTCAGCTACCATGCTTCTGGATGGCAGATTGCAGGAGCCACTTGGAACTATCAAACCAGCCCGATTTGGCACTGGTGCTACCTTGGGTCTGGGAACCATCCTGCCTATTGTGGATTTTCAGGAGCCAGCCGGCCACTCCCAGCCACAAGCCCCCAAAAACAAACCACGGCCTTTTTCTCTGGCAAACATAACTCAGCTTCCCTGCTTCTGGATGTTAGATTGCAGGAGCCACTTGGTACTATCAAACCAGCATGACTTGGCACTGGTGCCACCTGGGGTCGGGGAACCATCCTGCGTATCGTGGATTTTCAGGAGCCAGCCGGCCACTCCCAGCCACCGGCCCCCAAAAAAAAAACTTTGCTTGTTTCCCTGACAAACAAAACTCAGCTACCCCGTTTCTGGATGGCAGATTGCAGGAGCCACTTGGTACTATCAAACCAGCCTGACTTGGCACTGGTGACACCTTGGGTCTGGGAACCATCCTGCGTATTGTGGATTTTCAGGAGCCAGCCGGCCACTCCAAGCCATAGGCTGCCAAACACAAACCACGGAACTTTTCCCTGGCTAACAAAATTCAGATGCCCCGCTTCTGGATGGCAGATTGCAGGGGCCACTTGGTACTATCAAACCAGCCCAACTTGGTACTGGTGCCAACTTGAGTCTGGGAACTGGCCCGCGTATCGTGGATTTTCAGGAGCCAGCTGGCCGCTCCCAGCCACAGGCCCCAAAAAACAAACCTCGGCTTGTTTCCCTGACAAACAAAACTCAGCTGCCCCGCTTCTGGATTGCAGATTGCAGGAGCCACTTGGTGCTATCAAACCAGCTTGATTTGGCACTGGTGCCACCTTGGGTCTGGGAACAATCCTGCGTTTCGTGGATTTTCAGGAGCCAGACGGCCACTCCCAGCCACAAGCCCTTAAACTCAAACCACGGCACTTATCTCTGGCTGAAAAAATTCAGATGCCTTGTTTCTAGATGGCAGATTGCAGGATCCACTTGGTGCTATCAAACCAGCCAGACTTGGCACTGGTGCCACCTTGGGTCTGGGAACCATCCTGCGTATTGTGGATTTTCAGGAGCTAGCCGGCCACTCTTAGCCATAGGCTGAAAAACACAAACCACGGCTCTCTTCCCTGGCTAACAAAATTCAGAGGCCCCTCTCCTGGATGGCAGATTTCAGGAGCCACTTGGCACTTTCAAACAAGCCAGACGTGGCACTGCTGCCACCTTGAATATAAGAACTCGCCCGCCTATCGTGGATTTTCAGGAGCCAGACGGCCACTTCTAGCCATAAGCTGCAAAACATAAACGACGGCCCTTTTCCCTGGCTAACAAAATTCAGATGCCCCGCTTCTGGATGGCAGATTGCAGGAGCCACTTGGCACTGTCAAACCAGCCCGACTTGGCACTGGTGCCACCTTGGGTCTGGGAACCATCCTGGGTATCGTGGATTTTCAGGAGCCAGCCGGCCACTCCCAGCCACAGGGCCCCAAAATCAAACCTCGGCGCGTTTCCCTGACAAACAAAAGACAGCTACGCCGCTTCTGGATGGCAGATTGCAGGAGCCACTTGGCACTGTCAAACCAGTCCGACTTGGCACTGGTGCCACCTTGGGTCTGGGAACCATCCTGCGTAATTTAGATTTTCAGGAGCCAGCCGGCCACTCCCAGCCACAAGTCCTCAAACTCAAACCACGGCCTTTTCTCTGGCAAACAAAACTCAGCTGCCCTGCTTCTGGATGGCAGATTGCAGGAGCCACTTTGTACTATCAAACCAGCCCAACTTGGCACTGGTGCCACCTTGGGTCTGGGAACCATCCTGCGTATCGTGAATTTTCAGGAGCCAGCCAGCCACTCCCAGCCACAGGGCCCCAAAACAAACCTTGGCCCGTATCCCTGACAAAAAAAACTCAGCTACCGCGCTTCTGGATGGCAGATTGCAGGATCCACTTGGCACTGTCAAACCAGCCAGAGTGCGCACTGGTGCCACCTTGAGTCTGGGAACTCGACCGCGTATCGTGGATATTCAGGAGCCAGCCAGGCGCTCCCAGCCACAGGCCTCCAAAAACAAACCTCGGCCCGTTGCCCTGGCAAAAAAAACTCAGCTGCCCTGCTTCTGGATGGCAGATTGCAGGAGCCACTTGGTACTATCAAACAAGCCCGACTTGGCACTGGTGCCACCTTGGGCCTGGGTACCATCCTGCGTATCGTGGATTTTCAAGAGCCAGCCAGCCACTCCAAGCCGCCGGCTGCAAAATACAAACCACGGACCTTTTCCCTGGCTAACAAAATTCAGATGCCTTGTTTCTTGATGGCAGATTGCAGGAGCAACTTGGCACTGTCAAACCAGCCCGATTTGGCACTGCTGCCACCTTGGGTATAGGAACTCGCCCGCGTATCATGGATTTTAAGGAGCCAGCAGGCCTCTCCCAGCCATAGGCCGCAAAAAAAAAATTTTGGTCTGCTTCCCAGAAAAATAAACTCAGCTCCCCGGCTTCTGGATGGCAGATTGCTGGAGCCACTTGGTACTATCAAACCAGCCCAACTTGGCACTGGTGCCACCTTGGGTCTGGGAACCATCCTGCGTATTGTGGATTTTCAGGAGCCAGCCAGCCACTCCCAGCCACTAGCCCTGAAACTCAAACCATGGCCCTTTTCTCTGGCAAACAAAACTCAGCTGCCCTGCTTCTGGATGGCAGATTGCAGGAGCCACTTGGTAGTATCAAACCAGCCCGACTTGGCATTGGTGCGACCTTGAGTCTGAGAACAACCCCGTGTATCGTGGATTTTCAGGAGCCAGTTGTCCGCTGTCAGCCACAGGCCCCCAAATAAGACCTCGGCCCGTTTCCCTGAAGAAGAAAACTCAGCTGCCCTGCTTCTGGATGGCAGATTGCAGGAGCCACTTGGTACTATCAAACCAGCCCGACTAGGCACTGGTGCCACCTTGGGTCGGGGAACCATCCTGCGTATTGTGGATTTTCAGGAGCCAGCCGGCCACTCCCAGCCACAGGTTCCCAAACACAAACCACGGCCCTTATCTCTGGCAAACAAAATTCAGATGCCCCACTTCTGGCTGGAAGATTGCAGGAGCCACTTGGCACTGTCAAACCAGCCCGAAATGGCACTGGTGCCACCTTGCGTCTAGGAACTCGCCTGCGTATCATGGATTTTCAGGAGCCAGCCAGCCACTCACAGCCACAGGCCCCCAAAAAAAAATCTTGGCCCGTTTCCCTGACAAACAATACTCAGCTACCCCGCTTCTGGATGGCAGATTGCAGGAGCCACTTGGTACTATCAAACCAGCCTGACTTGGCACTGGTGCCACTGTGGGTCTGGGAACCATCCTGCGTATTGTGGATTTTCAGGAGCCAGACGGCCACTTCCAGCCACAAGCCCTAAAACACAAACCACAGCCATTTTCTCTGGCGAACAAAACTCAGCTGCCCTGCTTCTGGATGGCAGATTGCAGGAGCCACTTGGTACTATCAAGCCAGCCCAACTTGGCACTGGTGCCACCTTGGTTCTGGGAACCATCCTGCGTATCGTGGATTTTCAGGAGCCAGCCGGCAACTCCAAGCCACAGGCCCCAAAAAACAAACTGCGGCC
Source organism: Passerculus sandwichensis (assembly GCA_031885435.1). NCBI lineage: Eukaryota > Metazoa > Chordata > Aves > Passeriformes > Passerellidae > Passerculus > Passerculus sandwichensis. Next base: position 29,075,540 of record CM063166.1, read on the forward strand.
CGTTTCACTGACAAACAAAACTAAGCTTCCCCACTTCTGGATGGCAGATTGCAGGAGCCACTTGGCACTGTCAAACCAGCCCGACTTGGCACTGGTGCCACCTTGGGTCTAGGAACTCGCCCGCGTATCATGGATTTTCAGGAGTTAGCCGGCCACTCCCAGCCATAGGCTGCCAAACACAAACCTTGGCCCTTTTCCCTGGCAAACAAAATTCAGATGGCCTCTTTCTGGATGGCAGATTGCATGAGCCACTTGGCACTGTCAAACCAGCCCGAATTGGCACTGGTGCCACCTTGCGTCTAGGAACTCGCCCGCGTATCATGGATTTTCAGGAGCCAGCCGGCCGCTCACAGCCACAGGCCCCCAAAAACAAACCTCGGCCAGTTTCCCTGAAAAACAAAACTCACCTACCCCGCTTCTTGAAGGCAGATTGCAGGAGCCACTTGGTATTATCAAACCAGCCCGACTTGGCACTGGTGCCACCTTGGGTCTGGGAACCATCCTGCGTATCGTGGATTTTCAGGAGCCAGCCGGCCACTCCCAGCTACAGGTACCCAAACAAAAACCACGGCACTTATCCCTGACTAAAAAAATTCAGATGCCTCGCTACTGGATGGCAGATTGCAGGAGCAACTTGGCACTGTCAAACCCGCTCGACTTGGCACTGGTGCCACCTTGGGTCTAGGAACTCGCCCGCGTATCATGGATTTTCAGAAGCCAGACGGGCGCTCCCAGCCACAGGCCCCCAAAAACAGACCGCGGCCCTTTCCTCTGGCAAACATAACTCAGCTTCCCTGCTTCTGGATGGCAGATTGCAGGAGCCACTTGGCACTGTCAAACCAGCTCGACTTGGCACTGGTGCCACCTTGGGTCTGGGAACCATCCTGCGTATTGTGGATTTTCAGGAGCCAGCCGGCCATTCCCAGCCACAAGCACTAAAACTCAAACCATGGCCCTTTTCTCTGGCAAGCAAATCTCAGCTGCCCTGCTTCTGGATGGTAGATTGCAGGAGCCACTTGGTATTATCAAACCAGCCAAACTTGGCACTGGTGACACCATGAGTCTGGGAACCATCCGGCGTATCGTGGATTTTCAGGAGGCAGCCGGCCACTCTTAGCCATAGGCTGCCAAACACAAACCACGGCCCTTTTCCCTGGCTAACCCAATTCAGATGCCCCGCCACTGGATGGCAGATTGCAGGAGCCACTTGGCACTGTCAAACCAGCCTGACTTGGCACTGGTGCCACCTTGAGTGTGGGGACTCGCCTGCGTATCGTGGATTTTCAGGAGCCAGCCGGGCACTCCAAGCCACAGGCCTCCAAAAACAAATTTCGGCCCGTTGCCCTGGCAAACAAAACTCAGCTGCCCTGCTTCTGGATGGCAGATTGCAGGAGCCACTTGGTACTACCAAACCAGCCCGACTTTGCACTGGTGCCACTTTGAGTCTGGGAACCATCCTGCGTATCGTGGATTTTCAGGAGCCAGCCGGCCACTCCCAGCCGCAGGTACCCAAACACAAACCACGGAACTTTTCCCTGGCTAACAAAATTCAGATGCCCCGCTTCTGGATGGCAGAATGCAGGAGCCACTTGGAACTGTCAAACCAGCCTTACTTGGCACTGGTGCCACCTTGGGTCTTGGAACTCGCCCGCGTACCGCGGATTTTCAGGAGCCAGCTGGCCACTCCCAGCCACAAGCCCTCAAAATCAAACCACGGCGCTTTTCTCTAGAAAAGAAAACTCAGCTGCCCTGCTTCTGGATGGCAGATTGCAGGAGCGTCTTGGTACTATCAAACCAGCCCAACTTGGCAGTGGTTCCACCTTGGGTCTGGGAACCATCCTGCGTATCGTGGATTTTCAGGAGCCAGCCAACCACTCCCAGCCACAGGCCCCCCAAAAAAAACCTCGGCCTATTTCCCTGGCAAACAAAATTCAGCTACCCCGCTTTTGGAGGGCAGATTGCAGGAGCCACTTGGTACTATCAAACCAGCTTGATTTGGCACTGGTGCCACCTTGGGTCTGGGAACCATCCTGCGTATCGTGGATTTTCAGGAGCCAGCCGGCCACTTCCAGCCACAAGCCCTCAAACACAAACCACGTCCCTTTTCTCTTGAAAACTAAACTCAGCTGCCCTGCTTCTGGATGGCAGATTGCAGGAGCCACTTGGCACTATCAAACCAGCCCAACTTGGCACTGGTGCCACCTTGGGTCTGGGAACCATCCTGCGTATCGTGGATTTTCAGGAGCCAGCCGGCCACTCCCAGCCACAGTCCCCCAAACACAAACCACGGCCCTTATCCCTGGCTAACAAAATTCAGATGCCCCGCTTCTGGATGGCAGATTGCAGGAGCCACTTGGCACTGTCTAACCAGCCCCACTTGGCACTGGTGCCACCTTGAGTGTGGGAACTCGCCTGCGTAACATGGATTTTCAGGAGCCAGCCGGACGCTGCCAGCCACAGGCCTCTAAAAACAAACCTCGTCCCGTTTCCCTGACAAACAAAACTCAGCTGCCCTGCTTCTGGATGGCAGATTGCAGGAGCCACTTGGTACTATCAAACCAGCCCAACTTGGCACAGGTGACACCTTGGGTCCAGGAACCTTCCTGTTTTTCGCGGATTTTCAGGAGCCAGCCGGCCACTCCCAGTCATAGGCTGCCAAACACAAACCACAAAACGTTTCCCTGGCTAACAAAATTCAGATGCCCCGCTTCTGGATGGCAGATTGCAGGAGGCACTGGGCACTTTCAAACCAGCCCGACTTGGCACTGGTGACACCTTGGGTCTGGGAACCATCCTGCGTATCATGGATTTTCAGGAGCTAGCCGGCCACTCCCAGCCACAGGCCCCCAAAACAAATCGCGGCCAGTTTCTTTGACAAACAAAACTCAGCTACCATGCTTCTGGATGGCAGATTGCAGGAGCCACTTGGAACTATCAAACCAGCCCGACTTGGCACTGGTGCCACCTTGGGTCTGGGAACCATCCTGCGTATCGTGGATTTTCAGGAGCCAGCTGGCCACTCCCAGCCATAGGCTGCCAAACACAAACCACGGCACTTTAACCCTGGCTACACAAAATTCAGATGCCCAGCTTCTAAATGGCAGATTGCAGGAATAACTTGGCACTGTCAAACCAGCCCGACTAGACACTGGTGCCACCTTGGGTCTCGGAACTCGCCCGCGTATCGTGGATTTTCAGGAGCCAGCCGGCCACTCCCAGCCACAGGCCCCCAAAAACAAACCTCTGCCCGTTTCCCTGACAAACAAAACTCAGCTACCCTGCTTCTGGATGGCAGATTGCAGGAGCCACTTGGTACTATCAAACCAGCCAGACTTGGCACTGGTGCCACCTTGGGTCTGGGAATCATCCTGCGTATCGTGGATTTTCAGGAGCCAGCAGGGCACTCCCAGCCGCAGGACCCCAAAAAGAAATCACGGCCCTTGTCCCTGGCTGACAAAATTCAGATGCCCCGCTTCTGGATGGCAGATTGCAGGAGCCACTTGGTACTATAAAACCAGCCTTATTTGGAACTGGTGCCACCTTGGGTCTGGGAACCATCCTGCGTATCGTGGATTTTCAGGAGCCAGCCGGCCACTCCAAGTTATAGGCTGCCAAACACAAACCACGGCCCTTTTCCCTGGCTAGACAAAATTCAGATGCCGGGCTTCTGGAAGGCAGTTTTCAGGAGCAACCTGGCACTGTCAAACCAGACGACTTGGCACTGGTGCCACCTTGTGTTGCTGTGCCTGTGTGGGCGCAGCTGGTGATAGAGAGACGATGAATCTTGTTTCTTGATCAGAAGGCTTGATTTATTAAGGTATGATATATAATACATTATGACTATACTACATAGAATATAGAGAGAGGTTTGCAGAGCTGCTAGCTAAGCTAAGAATAGATAGAAAAGAATCCCAAACAAAGTTGTGTCCAGGGACTCAGTCCCCTCACTTGCCCTGGTGATTGGCCCTTAATTATAAACATAGGAAATGAGCCAATCAAGGTGTCCCTGTTGCATACCACAGCAGCTGATAATAATTGTTTACGTTCTCTTCAGAGGCCTCTGGCCTCCCGAAGACACAGAAATCCGAAAGAAAGGATTACGTTGGAGAAATGTCTGCGACAACCTTGGGTCTGGGAACCATACAGCGTATCGTGGATTTTTAGGAGCCAGCCGGCCACTCCCAGCCACAAGCCCTCAAACTCATACCACGGCCCTTTTCTCTGGTAAACAAAATTCAGATGCCCGGCTTCTGGATGGCAGATTGCAGGAGCCATTTGGTACTATCAGACCAGCCCGATTTGGACCTGGTGCCACCTTGGGTCTGGGAACTCGCTCGCGAATTGGGGATTTTCAGGAGCCAGCCGGCCACTCCCAGCCATAGGCTGCCAAACACAAACCACGGCTCTCTTCCCTGGCAAACAAAATTCAGATGCCCTGCTTCTGGATGGCAGAGTGCAGGATCCACTCGGCATTTTCAAACCAGCCCAACTTGGCACTGGTGCCACCTTGGATCTGGGAACTCGCTCGCGTATTGAGGATTTTCAGGAGGCAGCCGCCCACTCCCAGCCACAGGCCGCCAAAATCAAACCACGGCCCGTTACCCTGACAAACAAAACTCAGCTTCCCCGCTTCTGGATGGCAGATTGCAGGAGGCACTTGGTACTATCAAACAAGCCCGATTTGGCACTGGTGCCACCTTGAGTCTGGGAACCATCCCGCGTATTGTGGATATTCAAGAGCCAGCCGGCCACTCCCAGCCACGAGCCCTCAAACTCAAACCACGGACCTTTCTCTGGCAAACAAAACTCAGCTGCCCTTCTACTGGATTGCAGATTGCAGGAGCCACTTGTTACTATCAAACCAGCCCAACTTGGCACTGGTGCCACCTTGGGTCTGGGAACCATCCTGCGTATCGTGGATTTTCAGGAGCCAGCCGGCCACTATCAGCCACAGGCCCCAAAACACAAAGCACGGCCCTTTTCCTTGGCTGAAAAAATTCAGATGCCCCGCTTCTGGATGGCAGATTGCAGGAGCCATTTGGTACTATGAAACAAGCCAAACTTGGCACTTGTGCCACCTTGGGTCTGGGAACCATCCAGCGTATTCTTGGATTTTCAGGAGCCAGCTGGCCACTCCCAGCCATAGGCTGCCAAACAAAAACCATGGCTCTCTTCCCTGGCTAACAAAATTCAGATGCCCGGCTTCTGGGTGGCAGATTACAGGATCCATTCGGCATTTTCAAACCACCCCGACTTGGCTCTGGTGCCACCTTGGGTCTGGAAACCATCCTGGGTATCAGGGATTTTAAGGAGCCAGCCTGCCACTCCCAGCCACAGGCCCCCAAAATCAAACCTCGGCCCGTTTCCCTGACAAACAAAAGTCAGCTACCCCGCTTCTGGATGGCAGATTGCAGGAGCCACTTGGTACTTTCAAACAAGCCAGACGTGGCACTGGTGCCACCTTGGGTCTGGGAACCATCCAGCATATTCTTGGATTTTCAGGAGCCAGCCGGCCACTCCTAGCCATAGGCTGCCAAACAAAACCAGGGCCTTTTTCCCCGGCTAGACAAAATTCAGATGCCCGGCTTCTGGATGGCAGATTGCAGGAGCAACTTGGCACTGTCAAACCAGCCCGACTTGGCACTGGTGCCACCTTGGGGCTGGGAACCGTCCTGCGTATCGTGGATTTTCAGGAGCCAGCCGTACCCTCTTAGCCACAAGCCCTCAAAATCAAACCACGGCCCTTTTCTCTGGCAAACAAAATTCAGGTGCCCTGCTTCTGGATGGCAGATTGCAGGAGCCACTTGGCACTGTCAAACCAGCCCAACTTGCACTGGTGCCCCCTTGGGTCTGGGAACCATCCTGCGTAATGTGGATTTTCAGGAGCCAGCCGGCCACTCCCAGCCATAGGCTGCCAAACACAAACCACGGCTCTCTTCCTTGGTAAACAAAATTCAGATGCCCTGCTTCTGGATGGCAGATTGCAGGATGCACTCGGCATTTTCAAACCAGCCCGACTTGGCACTGGTGCCACCTTGGGTCTGGGAACCATCCTGATTATCGTGGATTTTCAGGAGCCAGCCGGCCACTCCCAGCCACAGGCCCCCAAAATCAAACCTTAACATGTTTCCCTGACAAACAAAACTCAGCTACCCCGCTTCTGGATGGCAGATTGCAGGAGCCACTTGGTACTCTCCAACCAGCCGGACTTGGCACTGGTGCCAACTTGGGTCTGGGAACCATCCTGCGTATTGTGGATTTCCAGGAGCCAGCCGGCCACTCCCAGCCACGAGACCTCAAACTCAAACCACGGCCCTTTTCTCTGGCAAACAAAACTCAGCTGCCCCGCTTCTGGATGGCAGATTGCAGGAGCCACTTGGTACTATCAAACCAGCCTTACTTGGCACTGGTGCCACCTTGGGTCTGGGAACGATCCTGCGTATCGTGGATTTTCAGGAGCCAGCCGGCTACTCCCAGCCATAGGCTGCCAAACACAAACCACGGCCCTTTTCTCAGGCTAAGAAAATTCAGATGCCCCGCTTCTGGATGGCTGAGTGCAGGAGCAATTTGGCACTGTCAAACCAGCCCGACTTGGCACTGGTGCCACCTTGGGTCAGGGAACAATCCTGCGTAATGTAGATTTTCAGGAGCCAGCCGGCCTCTCTCAGCCACAAGCCCTCAAACTGAAACCACGGACCTTTCTCTGGCAAACAAAGCTCAGCTGCCCTTCTACGGAATGGCAGATTGCAGGAGCCACTTGTTACTATCAAACCAGCCCAACTTGGCACTGGTGCCACCTTGGGTCTGGGAACCATCCTGGGTATCGTGGATTTTCAGGAGCCAGCCTGCCACTCCCAGCCACAGACCCCCAAAATCAAACCTCGGCCCTTTTCCCTGACAAACAAAAGTCAGCTACCCCGCTTCAGGATGGCAGATTGCAGGAGCCACTTATTACTATCAAACCAGCCCGATTTGGCACTGGTGCCACCTTGGGTCTGGGAACCATCCTGCGTATCGTGGATTTTCAGGAGCCAGCCGGCCACTCCTAGCCATAGGCTGCCAAACAAAACCAGGGCCTTTTTCCCCGGCTAGACAAAATTCAGATGCCCGGCTTCTGGATGGCAGATTGCAGGAGCCACTTGGCACTGTCAAACCAGCCCGACTTGGCACTGGTGCCACCTTGGGGCTGGGAACCATCCTGCGTATTGTGGATTTTCAGGAGCCAGCCGGCCACTCTCAGCCACAGGCCCCCAAAATCAAACCACGGCCCTTTACGCTGGTTAACAAAATTCAGGTGGCCCGCTTCTCGACGGCAGATGGCAGGATCCACATGGCACTGTCAAACCAGGCCAACTTGGCACAGGTGCCACCTTGGGTCGGGGAACCATCCTGCGTATCGTGGATTTTCAGGAGCAAGCTTGCCACTCCCAGCCACAAGCCCTCAAACTAAATCTACGGCCCTTTTCTCTGGCAAACAAAACTCAGCTGCCCAGTTTCTCATTGCAGATTGCAGGAGACACTAGGTACTATCAAACAAGCTCGTCTTGGCACTTGTGCCACGTTGGGTCTGGGAATTCGCCCGCGTATCATGGAGTTTCAGGAGACAGCCGGACCCTCCTAGCCACAAGCCCCCAAAATACACCCTCAGCCCGTTTCCCTGACAAACAAAACTCAGCTATCTCGCTTCTGGATGGCAGATTGAAGGAGCCACTTGGTACTATCAAACCAGCCTGATTTGGCACTGGTGCCACCTTGGGTCTGGAAACCATCCTGCGTTTTGTGGATTTTCCGGAGCCAGGTGGCCACTCCCAGCCACCAGCCCTCAAACTCAAACCATGGCCCTTTTCCCTTGCAAACAAAACTCAGCTGCCCTGCTTCTGGATCGCAGATTGCAGGAGCCACTTGGCACTATCAAACCAGCCCGACTTGGCACTGGTGCCACCTTGGGTCTGGGAACCATCCTGCGTATCGTGGATTTTCAGGAGCCAGCTGGCCACTCCCAGCCACAGGCTGCCAAACACAAACCACGGCCCTTTTCCCTGGCTAACAAAATTCAGATGCCTTGGTTCTGTATGGCATATTGCAGGAGCCTCTTGGCACTGTCAAACCAGCCAAATTTGGAACTGGTGCCACCTTGGGTCTGGGAACCATCCTGCGTATTCTGGATTTTCAGGAGCCAGCCGGCCACTCCCAGCCACAGGCCCCCAAACCAAAACCACGGCCCTTTTCCCTGGCTAACAAAACTCAGCTGCCCAGTTTCTCATTGCAGATTGCAGGAGACACTAGGTACTATCAAACAAGCTCGACTTGGCACTGGTGCCACCTTGGGTCTGGGAACCATCCGGCCTCTCGTGGATTTTTAGGAGCCAGCTGGCCACACCCAGCCATAGGCTGCCGAATACAAACCACGGCCCGTTTCCCTGGATAACAAAATTCAGGTTCCCCGCTTCTGGATGGCAGATTGCAGGAGCCACTTGTCACTGTCAAACAAGCCTGACTTGGCACTGGTGCCACCTTGGGTCTGGGAACCATCCTGCGCATCGTGGATATTCTGGAGCCAGCTGGCCACTCCCAGCCACAGGCTGCCAAACACAAACCACGGCCCTTTTCCCTGGCTAAAAAAATTCAGATGCCCCGCTTCTGGATGGCATATTGCAGGAGCCGCTTGGCACTGTCAAACCAGCCCAATTTGGAACTGGTGCCATCTTGGGTCGGGGAACCATCCTGCATATCGTGGATTTTCAGGAGCCAGCCGGCCACTCCCAGCCACAAGCTCTCAAACTCAAACAACGACCCTTTTCCCTGGCTAACAAAATTCAGATGCCCTGCTTCTGGATGGCAAATTGCAGTAGCCACTTGGCACAGTCATACAAACCCAACTTGGCACTGGTGCCACCTTGGGTCTGGGAACCATCCTGCTCTCAAGGATTTTCAGGAGCCAGCCGGCCACTCCCAGCCAAAGGCCCCCAAAATCAAACCACGGCCTTTTTCCCTGGCTAACAAAATTCAGATGCCCCGCTTCTGGATGGCAGATTGCAGGAGCCACTTGGCACTGTCAAACCAGCCTGACTTGGCACAGGTGCCACCTTGGGTCAGGGAACTCGCCCGCGTATCATGGAGTTTCAGGAGCCAGCCGCCCTCTCCCAGTTACAAGCCCCCAAAATCAACCGTCAGCCCGTTTCCCTGACAAACAAAACTCAGCTATCCCGCTTCTGGATGGCAGATTGCAGGAGCCACTTGGTACTATCAAACCAGCCTGATTTGGCCCTGGTGCCACCTTGGGTCTGGGAACCATCCTGCGTATTTTGGATTTTCCGGAGCCAGGTGGCCACTCCCAGCCACCAGCCCTCAAACTCAAACCACTGCCTTTTCCCTGGCAAACAAAACTCAGCTTCCCTGATCTGGATGGCAGATTACAGGAGCCACTTGGTACAATCAAACCAGGCAAACTTGGCACTGGTGCCACCTTGGGTCTGGGAACCATCCGGCGTATCGTGGATTTTCAGGAGCAAGCTGGCCACTCCCAGCCACAAGCCCTCAAACAAAGTCTACGGCCCTTTTCTCTGGCAAACAAAACTCAGCTGCCCAGTTTCTCATTGCAGATTGCAGGAGACACTAGGTACTATCAAACAAGCTCGACTTGGCGCTGGTGCCACCTTGGGTCTGGGAACCATCCGGGCTCTTGTGGATTTTTAGGAGCCAGCCGGCCACTCCCAGCCATAGGCTGCCAAATACAAACCACGGCCCGTTTCCCTGGATAACAAAATTCAGATGCCTCGCTTCTGGATGGCAGATTGCAGGAGCCACTTGGTACTATCAAACCAGCCCGACTTGGCACTGGTGCCACCTTGGGTCTGGCAACCATCCTGCGTATCGTGGATTTTCAGGAGCCAGCTTGCCACTCCCAGCCACTGGCTGCCAAACACAAACAACGGCCCTTTTCCCTGGCTAACAAAACTCAGATGCCCCGCTTCTGTATGGCATATTGCAGGAGCCGCTTGGCACTGTCAAACCAGCCCAATTTGCAACTGGTGACACCTTCGGTCTGGGAAACATCCTGCGTAGTGTGGATTTTCAGGAGCCAGCCGGCCACTCCCATCCATAGGCTGCCAAACACAATCCAAGAACCTTTTCACTGGCGAACAAAATTCAGATGCCCTGCTTCTGGATGGCAGATTGCAGGAGCCACTTGGTACTATCAAACCAGCCTGACTTGGCACTGGTGCCACCTTGGGTCTGGGAAGCATCCTGCGTATCGTGGATTTTCAGGAGCCAGCCGGCCACTCCCAGCCACAAGCCCTCAAATTCAAACCACGGCCCTTTCCTCTAGAAAAGAAAACTCAGCTGCCCTGCTTCTGGATTGCAGATTTCAGGAGCCTTTTGGTACTATCAAACCAGCCCGACTTGGCACTGGTGCCACCTTGGGTCTGGGAACAATCCTGCGTTTCGTGGATTTTCAGGAGCCAGACGGCCACTCCCAGCCACAAGCCCTTAAACTCAAACCACGGCACTTATCTCTGGCTGAAAAAATTCAGATGCCTTGCTTCTAGATGGCAGATTGCAGGATCCACTTGGTGCTATCAAACCAGCCAGACTTGGCACTGGTGCCACCTTAGGTCTGGGAACCATCCTGCGTATTGTGGATTTTCAGGAGCTAGCCGGCCACTCTTAGCCATAGGCTGAAAAACACAAACCACGGCTCTCTTCCCTGGCTAACAAAATTCAGAGGCCCCTCTCCTGGATGGCAGATTTCAGGAGCCACTTGGCACTTTCAAACAAGCCAGACGTGGCACTGGTGCCACCTTGAGTATAAGAACTCGCCCGCCTATCGTGGATTTTCAGGAGCCAGACGGCCACTCCCAGCCATAGGCTGCCAAACACAAACCACGGCCCTTTTCCCTGGCTAACAAAATTCAGATGCCCCGCTCCAGGATGGCAGATTGCAGGAGCCACTTGGCACTGTCAAACCAGCCCGACTTTGCACTGGTGCCTCCTTGGGTCTGGGAACCATCCTGGGTATCGTGGATTTTCAGGAGCCAGCCGGCCACTCCCAGCCACAGGGCCCCAAAATCAAACCTCGGCGCGTTTCCCTGACAAACAAAAGACAGCTACGCCGCTTCTGGATGGCAGATTGCAGGAGCCACTTGGCACTGTCAAACCAGTCCAACTTGGCACTGGTGCCACCTTGGGTCTGGGAACCATCCTGCGTAATTTAGATTTTCAGGAGCCAGCCGGCCACTCCCAGCCACAAGTCCTCAAACTCAAACCACGGCCTTTTCTCTGGCAAACAAAACTCAGCTGCCCTGCTTCTGGATGGCAGATTGCAGGAGCCACTTTGTACTATCAAACCAGCCCAACTTGGCGTAGGTGCCACCTTGGGTCTGGGAACCATCCTGCGTATCGTGAATTTTCAGGAGCCAGCCAGCCACTCCCAGCCACAGGCCCCCAAAACAAACCTCGGCCCGTATCCCTGACAAAAAAAACTCAGCTACCGCGCTTCTGGATGGCAGATTGCAGGAGCCACTTGGTATTATCAAACCAGTCCGATTTGGCACTGGTGCCACCTTGGGTCTGGGAACAATCCTGCGTATTTTGGATTTTCAGGAGCCAGCCGGCCACTATCAGCTACAGGCCCCCAAACACTAACCACGGCCCTTATCTCTGGCTGAAAAAATTCAGATTCCCCGCTTCTGGATGGCAGATTGCAGGATCCACTTGGCACTGTCAAACCAGCCAGACTGCGCACTGGTGCCACCTTGGGTCTGGGAACAATCCTGCGTATTTTGGATTTTCAGGAGCCAGCCGGCCACTCCCAGCCAAAGGCCCCCAAATCAAACCACGGCCCCTTTCCCTGGCTAACAAAATTCAGATGCCCCGCTTCTGGATGGCAGATTGCAGGAGCCACTTGGCACTGTCAAACCAGCCTGACTTGGCACAGGTGCCACCTTGGGTCAGGGAACTCGCCCGCGTATCATGGAGTTTCAGGACCCAGCCGCCCTCTCCCAGCCACAAGCCCCCAAAATCAACCGTCAGCCCGTTTCCCTGACAAACAAAACTCAGCTATCCCGCTCCTGGATGGCAGGTTGCAAAAGCCACTTGGTACTATCAAACCAGCCTGATTTGGCACTGGTGCCACCTTGGGTCTGGGAACCATCCTGCGTATTGTGGATTTTCCGGAGCCAGCTGGCCACTCCCAGCCACCAGCCCTCAAACTCAAACCACGGCCCTTTTCCCTGGCAAACAAAACTCAGCTTCCCTGCTTCTGGATGGCAGATTGGAGGAGCCACTTGGTACTATCAAACCAGCCCGACTTGGCACTGGTGCCACCTTGGGTCTGGCAACCATCCTGCGTATCGTGGATTTTCAGGAGCCAGCTGGCCACTCCCAGCCACTGGCTGCCAAACACAAACCACGGCCCTTTTCCCTGGCTAACAAAACTCAGATGCCCCGCTTCTGTATGGCATATTGCAGGAGCCGCTTGGCACTGTCAAACCAGCCCAATTTGCAACTGGTGACACCTTCGGTCTGGGAAACATCCTGCGTAGTGTGGATTTTCAGGAGCCAGCCGGCCACTCCCATCCATAGGCTGCCAAACACAATCCAAGAACCTTTTCACTGGCGAACAAAATTCAGATGCCCTGCTTCTGGATGGCAGATTGCAGGAGCCACTTGGTACTATCAAACCAGCCTGACTTGGCACTGGTGCCACCTTGGGTCTGGGAAGCATCCTGCGTATCGTGGATTTTCAGGAGCCAGCCGGCCACTCCCAGCCACAAGCCCTCAAATTCAAACCACGGCCCTTTCCTCTAGAAAAGAAAACTCAGCTGCCCTGCTTCTGGATTGCAGATTTCAGGAGCCTTTTGGTACTATCAAACCAGCCCGACTTGGCACTGGTGCCACCTTGGGTCTGGGAACAATCCTGCGTTTCGTGGATTTTCAGGAGCCAGACGGCCACTCCCAGCCACAAGCCCTTAAACTCAAACCACGGCACTTATCTCTGGCTGAAAAAATTCAGATGCCTTGCTTCTAGATGGCAGATTGCAGGATCCACTTGGTGCTATCAAACCAGCCAGACTTGGCACTGGTGCCACCTTGGGTCTGGGAACCATCCTGCGTATTGTGGATTTTCAGGAGCTAGCCGGCCACTCTTAGCCATAGGCTGAAAAACACAAACCACGGCTCTCTTCCCTGGCTAACAAAATTCAGAGGCCCCTCTCCTGGATGGCAGATTTCAGGAGCCACTTGGCACTTTCAAACAAGCCAGACGTGGCACTGGTGCCACCTTGAGTATAAGAACTCGCCCGCCTATCGTGGATTTTCAGGAGCCAGACGGCCACTCCCAGCCATAGGCTGCCAAACACAAACCACGGCCCTTTTCCCTGGCTAACAAAATTCAGATGCCCCGCTCCAGGATGGCAGATTGCAGGAGCCACTTGGCACTGTCAAACCAGCCCGACTTTGCACTGGTGCCTCCTTGGGTCTGGGAACCATCCTGGGTATCGTGGATTTTCAGGAGCCAGCCGGCCACTCCCAGCCACAGGGCCCCAAAATCAAACCTCGGCGCGTTTCCCTGACAAACAAAAGACAGCTACGCCGCTTCTGGATGGCAGATTGCAGGAGCCACTTGGCACTGTCAAACCAGTCCAACTTGGCACTGGTGCCACCTTGGGTCTGGGAACCATCCTGCGTAATTTAGATTTTCAGGAGCCAGCCGGCCACTCCCAGCCACAAGTCCTCAAACTCAAACCACGGCCTTTTCTCTGGCAAACAAAACTCAGCTGCCCTGCTTCTGGATGGCAGATTGCAGGAGCCACTTTGTACTATCAAACCAGCCCAACTTGGCGTAGGTGCCACCTTGGGTCTGGGAACCATCCTGCGTATCGTGAATTTTCAGGAGCCAGCCAGCCACTCCCAGCCACAGGCCCCCAAAACAAACCTCGGCCCGTATCCCTGACAAAAAAAACTCAGCTACCGCGCTTCTGGATGGCAGATTGCAGGAGCCACTTGGTATTATCAAACCAGTCCGATTTGGCACTGGTGCCACCTTGGGTCTGGGAACAATCCTGCGTATTTTGGATTTTCAGGAGCCAGCCGGCCACTATCAGCTACAGGCCCCCAAACACTAACCACGGCCCTTATCTCTGGCTGAAAAAATTCAGATTCCCCGCTTCTGGATGGCAGATTGCAGGATCCACTTGGCACTGTCAAACCAGCCAGACTGCGCACTGGTGCCACCTTGGGTCTGGGAACAATCCTGCGTATTTTGGATTTTCAGGAGCCAGCCGGCCACTCCCAGCCAAAGGCCCCCAAATCAAACCACGGCCCCTTTCCCTGGCTTACAAAATTCAGATGCCCCGCTTCTGGATGGCAGATTGCAGGAGCCACTTGGCACTGTCAAACCAGCCTGACTTGGCACAGGTGCCACCTTGGGTCAGGGAACTCGCCCGCGTATCATGGAGTTTCAGGACCCAGCCGCCCTCTCCCAGCCACAAGCCCCCAAAATCAACCGTCAGCCCGTTTCCCTGACAAACAAAACTCAGCTATCCCGCTCCTGGATGGCAGGTTGCAAAAGCCACTTGGTACTATCAAACCAGCCTGATTTGGCACTGGTGCCACCTTGGGTCTGGGAACCATCCTGCGTATTGTGGATTTTCCGGAGCCAGCTGGCCACTCCCAGCCACCAGCCCTCAAACTCAAACCACGGCCCTTTTCCCTGGCAAACAAAACTCAGCTTCCCTGCTTCTGGATGGCAGATTGGAGGAGCCACTTGGTACTATCAAACCAGCCCGACTTGGCACTGGTGCCACCTTGGGTCTGGCAACCATCCTGCGTATCGTGGATTTTCAGGAGCCAGCTGGCCACTCCCAGCCACTGGCTGCCAAACACAAACCACGGCCCTTTTCCCTGGCTAACAAAACTCAGATGCCCCGCTTCTGTATGGCATATTGCAGGAGCCGCTTGGCACTGTCAAACCAGCCCAATTTGCAACTGGTGACACCTTCGGTCTGGGAAACATCCTGCGTAGTGTGGATTTTCAGGAGCCAGCCGGCCACTCCCATCCATAGGCTGCCAAACACAATCCAAGAACCTTTTCACTGGCGAACAAAATTCAGGTGCCCTGCTTCTGGATGGCAGATTGCAGGAGCCACTTGGTACTATCAAACCAGCCTGACTTGGCACTGGTGCCACCTTGGGTCTGGGAAGCATCCTGCGTATCGTAGATTTTCAGGAGCCAGCTGGCCACTCCCAGCCACAAGCCCTCAAATTCAAACCACGGCCCTTTCCTCTAGAAAAGAAAACTCAGCTGCCCTTCTTCTGGATTGCAGATTTCAGGAGCCTTTTGGTACTATCAAACCAGCCCGACTTGGCACTGGTGCCACCTTGGGTCTGGGAACAATCCTGCGTTTCGTGGATTTTCAGGAGCCAGCCGGCCACTCCCAGCCACAAGTCCTCAAACTCAAACCACGGCCTTTTCTCTGGCAAACAAAACTCAGCTGCCCTGCTTCTGGATGGCAGATTGCAGGAGCCACTTTGTACTATCAAACCAGCCCAACTTGGCGTAGGTGCCACCTTGGGTCTGGGAACCATCCTGCGTATCGTGAATTTTCAGGAGCCAGCCGGCCACTCCCAGCCACAGGCCCCCAAAACAAACCTCGGCCCGTATCCCTGACAAAAAAAACTCAGCTACCGCGCTTCTGGATGGCAGATTGCAGGAGCCACTTGGTATTATCAAACCAGTCCGATTTGGCACTGGTGCCACCTTGGGTCTGGGAACAATCCTGCGTATTTTGGATTTTCAGGAGCCAGCCGGCCACTATCAGCTACAGGCCCCCAAACACTAACCACGGCCCTTATCTCTGGCTGAAAAAATTCAGATTCCCCGCTTCTGGATGGCAGATTGCAGGATCCACTTGGCACTGTCAAACCAGCCAGACTGCGCACTGGTGCCACCTTGGGTCTGGGAACAATCCTGCGTATTTTGGATTTTCAGGAGCCAGCCGGCCACTCCCAGCCAAAGGCCCCCAAAATCAAACCACGGCCCCTTTCCCTGGCTAACAAAATTCAGATGCCCCGCTTCTGGATGGCAGATTGCAGGAGCCACTTGGCACTGTCAAACCAGCCTGACTTGGCACAGGTGCCACCTTGGGTCAGGGAACTCGCCCGCGTATCATGGAGTTTCAGGACCCAGCCGCCCTCTCCCAGCCACAAGCCCCCAAAATCAACCGTCAGCCCGTTTCCCTGACAAACAAAACTCAGCTATCCCGCTCCTGGATGGCAGGTTGCAAAAGCCACTTGGTACTATCAAACCAGCCTGATTTGGCACTGGTGCCACCTTGGGTCTGGGAACCATCCTGCGTATTGTGGATTTTCCGGAGCCAGCTGGCCACTCCCAGCCACCAGCCCTCAAACTCAAACCACGGCCCTTTTCCCTGGCAAACAAAACTCAGCTTCCCTGCTTCTGGATGGCAGATTGGAGGAGCCACTTGGTACTATCAAACCAGCCCGACTTGGCACTGGTGCCACCTTGGGTCTGGCAACCATCCTGCGTATCGTGGATTTTCAGGAGCCAGCTGGCCACTCCCAGCCACTGGCTGCCAAACACAAACCACGGCCCTTTTCCCTGGCTAACAAAACTCAGATGCCCCGCTTCTGTATGGCATATTGCAGGAGCCGCTTGGCACTGTCAAACCAGCCCAATTTGCAACTGGTGACACCTTCGGTCTGGGAAACATCCTGCGTAGTGTGGATTTTCAGGAGCCAGCCGGCCACTCCCATCCATAGGCTGCCAAACACAATCCAAGAACCTTTTCACTGGCGAACAAAATTCAGGTGCCCTGCTTCTGGATGGCAGATTGCAGGAGCCACTTGGTACTATCAAACCAGCCTGACTTGGCACTGGTGCCACCTTGGGTCTGGGAAGCATCCTGCGTATCGTAGATTTTCAGGAGCCAGCTGGCCACTCCCAGCCACAAGCCCTCAAATTCAAACCACGGCCCTTTCCTCTAGAAAAGAAAACTCAGCTGCCCTTCTTCTGGATTGCAGATTTCAGGAGCCTTTTGGTACTATCAAACCAGCCCGACTTGGCACTGGTGCCACCTTGGGTCTGGGAACAATCCTGCGTTTCGTGGATTTTCAGGAGCCAGACGGCCACTCCCAGCCACAAGCCCTTAAACTCAAACCACGGCACTTATCTCTGGCTGAAAAAATTCAGATGCCTTGCTTCTAGATGGCAGATTGCAGGATCCACTTGGTGCTATCAAACCAGCCAGACGTGGCACTGGTGCCACCTTGGGTCTGGGAACCATCCTGCGTATTGTGGATTTTCAGGAGCTAGCCGGCCACTCTTAGCCATAGGCTGAAAAACACAAACCACGGTTCTCTTCCCTGGCTAACAAAATTCAGAGGCCCCTCTCCTGGATGGCAGATTTCAGGAGCCACTTGGCACTTTCAAACAAGCCAGACGTGGCACTGGTGCCACCTTGAGTATAAGAACTCGCCCGCCTATCGTGGATTTTCAGGAGCCAGACGGCCACTCCCAGCCATAGGCTGCCAAACACAAACCACGGCCCTTTTCCCTGGCTAGACAAAATTGAGATGCCCAGCTTCTTGATGGCAGATATCAGGAGCCACTTGGCACTGTCAAACCAGCCCGACTTGGCACTGGTACCACCTTGGGTCTTGGAAACATCCTGCGTATTGTGGATTTTCAAGAGCCAGCCGGCCACTTCTAGCCATAAGCTGCAAAACATAAACGACGGCCCTTTTCCCTGGCTAACAAAATTCAGATGCCCCGCTCCTGGATGGCAGATTGCAGGAGCCACTTGGCACTGTCAAACCAGCCCGACTTTGCACTGGTGCCTCCTTGGGTCTGGGAACCATCCTGGGTATCGTGGATTTTCAGGAGCCAGCCGGCCACTCCCAGCCACAGGGCCCAAAAATCAAACCTCGGCGCGTTTCCCTGACAAACAAAAGACAGCTACGCCGCTTCTGGATGGCAGATTGCAGGAGCCACTTGGCACTGTCAAACCAGTCCAACTTGGCACTGGTGCCACCTTGGGTCTGGGAACCATCCTGCGTAATTTAGATTTTCAGGAGCCAGCCGGCCACTCCCAGCCACAAGTCCTCAAACTCAAACCACGGCCTTTTCTCTGGCAAACAAAACTCAGCTGCCCTGCTTCTGGATGGCAGATTGCAGGAGCCACTTTGTACTATCAAACCAGCCCAACTTGGCACTGGTGCCACCTTGGGTCTGGGAACCATCCTGCGTATCGTGAATTTTCAGGAGCCAGCCAGCCACTCCCAGCCACAGGGCCCCAAAATCAAACCTCGGCGCGTTTCCCTGACAAACAAAAGACAGCGACGCCGCTTCTGGATGGCAGATTGCAGGAGCCACTTGGCACTGTCAAACCAGTCCAACTTGGCACTGGTGCCACCTTGGGTCTGGGAACCATCCTGCGTAATTTAGATTTTCAGGAGCCAGCCGGCCACTCCCAGCCACAAGTCCTCAAACTCAAACCACGGCCTTTCTCTGGCAAACAAAACTCAGCTGCCCTGCTTCTGGATGGCAGATTGCAGGAGCTACTTTGTACTATCAAACCAGCCCAACTTGGCACTGGTGCCACCTTGGGTCTGGGAACCATCCTGCGTATCGTGAATTTTCAGGAGCCAGCCAGCCACTCCCAGCCACAGGCCCCCAAAACAAACCTCGGCCCGTATCCCTGACAAAAAAAACTCAGCTACCGCGCTTCTGGATGGCAGATTGCAGGAGCCACTTGGTATTATCAAACCAGTCCGATTTGGCACTGGTGCCACCTTGGGTCTGGGAACAATCCTGCGTATTTTGGATTTTCAGGAGCCAGCCGGCCACTATCAGCTACAGGCCCCCAAACACAAACCACGGCCCTTATCTCTGGCTGAAAAAATTCAGATTCCCCGCTTCTGGATGGCAGATTGCAGGATCCACTTGGCACTGTCAAACCAGCCAGACTGCGCACTGGTGCCACCTTTGGTCTGGGAACCATCCTGCGTATTGTGGATTTTCAGGAGTCAGCCGCCCACTCCTAGCCACAAGCCCTCACACTCAAGCCACGGCCCTTTTTTCTGGCAAACAAAACTCAGCTGTCCTGCTTCTGGATGGCAGATTGCAGCAGCCACTTGGTACTATCAAACCAGCCCGACTTGGCACTGGTGCCACCTTGGGTCTGGGAACCATCCAGCGTATTCTTGGATTTTCAGGAGCCAGCCGACCACTCCTAGCCATAGGCTGCAAAACACAAACCATGGCCCTTTTCCATTGCTTACAAAATTCAGATGCCCCGCTTCTGGATGGCAGATTGCAGGAGCCACTTGGCATTGTCAAACCAGCCTGCCTTGGAACTGGTGACTCCTTCGGACTTGGAAACATCCTGCGTATTGTGGATTTTCAGGGAGCCAGCCGGCCACTCCCAGCCACAAGCCCCAAAAAAAAATCCACGGCCCTTTTCCCTGGCTAGCAAAATTCAGATGGCCTCTTTCTGGATGGCAGATTGCATGAGCCACTTGGCACTGTCAAACCAGCCTGAATTGGCACTGGTGCCACCTTGCGTCTAGGAACTCGCCCGCGTATCATGGATTTTCAGGAGCCAGCCGGCCGCTCACAGCCACAGGCCCCCAAAAACAAACCTCGGCCAGTTTCCCTGAAAAACAAAACTCACCTACTTCGCTTCTTGAAGGCAGATTGCAGGAGCCACTTGGTATTATCAAACCAGCCCGACTTGGCACTGGTGCCACCTTGGGTGTGGGAACCATCCTGCGTATCGTGGATTTTCAGGAGCCAGCCGGCCACTCCCAGCTACAGGTACCCAAACAAAAACCACGGCCCTTATCCCTGGCTAAAAAAATTCAGATGCCTCGCTACTGGATGGCAGATTGCAGGAGCCACTTGGCACTGTCAAACCCGCTCGACTTGGCACTGGTGCCACCTTGGGTCTAGGAACTCGCCCGCGTATCATGGATTTTCAGAAGCCAGACGGGCGCTCCCAGCCACAGGCCCCCAAAAACAGACCGCGGCCCTTTTCTCTGGCAAACATAACTCAGCTTCCCTGCTTCTGGATGGCAGATTGCAGGAGCCACTTTGTACTATCAAACCAGCTCGACTTGGCACTGGTGCCACCTTGGGTCTGGGAACCATCCTGCGTATTGTGGATTTTCAGGAGCCAGCCGGCCATTCCCAGCCACAAGCACTAAAACTCAAACCATGGCCCTTTTCTCTGGCAAGCAAATCTCAGCTGCCCTGCTTCTGGATGGTAGATTGCAGGAGCCACTTGGTACTATCAAACCAGCCAAACTTGGCACTGGTGACACCATGAGTCTAGGAACCATCCTGTGTATTGTGGATATTCTGGAGCCAGCCGGCCGCTCCCAGCCACGAGCCCTTAAACTGAAACCACGGACCTTTCTCTGGCAAACAAAGCTCAGCTGCCCTTCTACGGAATGGCAGATTGCAGGAGCCACTTGTTACTATCAAACCAGCCCAACTTGGCACTGGTGCCACTTTGGGTCTGGGAACCATCCTGGGTATCGTGGATTTTCAGGAGCCAGCCTGCCACTCCCAGCCACAGACCCCCAAAATCAAACCTCGGCCCTTTTCCCTGACAAACAAAAGTCAGCTACCCCGCTTCAGGATGGCAGATTGCAGGAGCCACTTATTATTATCAAACCAGCCCGATTTGGCACTGGTGCCACCTTGGGTCTGGGAACCATCCTGCGTATCGTGGATTTTCAGGAGCCAGCCGGCCACTCCTAGCCATAGGCTGCCAAACAAAACCAGGGCCTTTTTCCCCGGCTAGACAAAATTCAGATGCCCGGCTTCTGGATGGCAGATTGCAGGAGCCACTTGGCACTGTCAAACCAGCCCGACTTGGCACTGGTGCCACCTTGGGGCTGGGAACCATCCTGCGTATTGTGGATTTTCAGGAGCCAGCCGGCCACTCTCAGCCACAGGCCCCCAAAATCAAACCACGGCCCTTTACGCTGGTTAACAAAATTCAGGTGGCCCGCTTCTCGACGGCAGATTGCAGGATCCACATGGCACTGTCAAACCAGGCCAACTTGGCACTGGTGCCACCTTGGGTCTGGGAACCATCCTGCGTATCGTGGATTTTCAGGAGCAAGCTTGCCACTCCCAGCCACAAGCCCTCAAACTAAATCTACGGCCCTTTTCTCTGGCAAACAAAACTCAGCTGCCCAGTTTCTCATTGCAGATTGCAGGAGACACTAGGTACTATCAAACAAGCTCGTCTTGGCACTCTGCCACCTTGGGTCTTGGAATTCGCCCGCGTATCATGGAGTTTCAGGAGACAGCCGGACCCTCCTAGCCACAAGCCCCCAAAATCAACCCTCAGCCCGTTTCCCTGACAAACAAAACTCAGCTATCTCGCTTCTGGATGGCAGATTGAAGGAGCCACTTGGTACTATCAAACCAGCCTGATTTGGCACTGGTGCCACCTTGGGTCTGGAAACCATCCTGCGTTTTGTGGATTTTCCGGAGCCAGGTGGCCACTCCCAGCCACCAGCCCTCAAACTCAAACCACGGCCCTTTTCCCTTGCAAACAAAACTCAGCTTCCCTGCTTCTGCATGGCAGATTGCAGGAGCCACTTGGTACTATCAAACCAGCCCGACTTGGCACTGGTGCCACCTTGGGTCTGGGAACCATCCTGCGTATTCTGGATTTTCAGGAGCCAGCCGGCCACTCCCAGCCACAGGCCCCCAAACCAAAACCACGGCCCTTTTCCCTGGCTAACAAAACTCAGCTGCCCAGTTTCTCATTGCAGATTGCAGGAGACAGTAGGTACTATCAAACAAGCTCGACTTGGCACTGGTGCCACCTTGGGTCTGGGAACCATCCGGCCTCTCGTGGATTTTTAGGAGCCAGCCGGCCACACCCAGCCATAGGCTGCCAAATACAAACCACGGCCCGTTTCCCTGGATAACAAAATTCAGGTTCCCCGCTTCTGGATGGCAGATTGCAGGAGCCACTTGTCACTGTCAAACAAGCCTGACTTGGCACTGGTGCCACCTTGGGTCTGGGAACCATCCTGCGCATCGTGGATATTCTGGAGCCAGCTGGCCACTCCCAGCCACAGGCTGCCAAACACAAACCACGGCCCTTTTCCCTGGCTAACGAAATTCAGATGCCCCGCCTCTGGATGGCATATTGCAGGAGCCGCTTGGCACTGTCAAACCAGCCCAATTTGGAACTGGTGCCATCTTGGGTCGGGGAACCATCCTGCGTATCGTGGATTTTCAGGAGCCAGCCGGCCACTCCCAGCCACAAGCTCTCAAACTCAAACAACGACCCTTTTCCCTGGCTAACAAAACTCAGCTGCCCTGCTTCTGGATGGCAGATTGCAGTAGCCACTTGGCACAGTCATACAAGCCCAACTTGGCACTGGTGCCACCTTGGGTCTGGGAACCATCCTGCTCTCAAGGATTTTTAGGAGCCAGCCGGCCACTCCCAGCCAAAGGCCCCCAAAATCAAACCACGGCGTTTTTCCCTGGCTAACAAAATTCAGATGCCCCGCTTCTGGATGGCAGATTGCAGGAGCCACTTGGCACTGTCAAACCAGCCTGACTTGGCACAGGTGCCACCTTGGGTCAGGGAACTCGCCCGCGTATCATGGAGTTTCAGGAGCCAGCCGCCCTCTCCCAGCCACAAGCCCCCAAAATCAACCGTCAGCCCGTTTCCCTGACAAACAAAACTCAGCTATCCCGCTTCTGGATGGCAGATTGCAGGAGCCACTTGGTACTATCAAACCAGCCTGATTTGGCCCTGGTGCCACCTTGGGTCTGGGAACCATCCTGCGTATTGTGGATTTTCCGGAGCCAGGTGGCCACTCCCAGCCACCAGCCCTCAAACTCAAACCACGGCCTTTTCCCTGGCAAAAAAAACTCAGCTGCCCTGATCTGGATGGCAGATTACAGGAGCCACTTGGTACTATCAAACCAGGCAAACTTGGCACTGGTGCCACCTTTGGTCTGGGAACCATCCTGCGTATCGTGGATTTTCAGGAGCAAGCTGGCCACTCCCAGCCACAAGCCCTCAAACCAAGTCTACGGCCCTTTTCTCTGGCAAACAAAACTCAGCTGCCCAGTTTCTCATTGCAGATTGCAGGAGACACTAGGTACTATCAAACAAGCTCGACTTGGCGCTGGTGCCACCTTGGGTCTGGGAACCATCCGGCCTCTCGTGGATTTTTAGGAGCCAGCCGGCCACACCCAGCCATAGGCTGCCAAATACAAACCACGGCCCGTTTCCCTGGATAACAAAATTCAGGTTCCCCGCTTCTGGATGGCAGATTGCAGGAGCCACTTGTCACTGTCAAGCCAGCCTGACTTGGCACTGGTGCCACCTTGGGTCTGGGAACCATCCTGCGTATCGTGGATATTCTGGAGCCAGCTGGCCACTCCCAGCCACAGGCTGCCAAACACAAACCACGGCCCTTTTCCCTGGCTAACAAAATTCAGATGCCTAGCTTCTGGATGGCATATTGCAGGAGCCGCTTGGCACTGTCAAACCGGCCCAATTTGGAACTGGTGCCATCTTGGGTCTAGGAACCATCCTGCGTATCGTGGATTTTCAGGAGCCAGCCGGCCACTCCCAGCCACAAGCTCTCAAACTCAAACAACAGCCCTTTTCCCTGGCTAACAAAACTCAGCTGCCCTGCTTCTGGATGGCAGATTGCAGTAGCCACTTGGCACAGTCAAACAAGCCCAACTTGGCACTGGTGCCACCTTGGGTCTGGGAACCATCCTGCGTATCGTGGATTTTCAGGAGCCAGCCGGCCACTCCCAGCCAAAGGCCCCCAAAATCAAACCACGGCCCTTTTCCCTGGCTAACAAAATTCAGATGCCCCGCTTCTGGATGGCAGGTTGCAGGAGCCACTTGGCACTGTCAAACCAGCCTGACTTGGCACAGGTGCCACCTTGGGTCAGGGAACTCGCCCGCGTATTATGGAGTTTCAGGACCCAGCCGCCCTCTCCCAGCCACAAGCCCCCAAAATCAACCGTCAGCCCGTTTCCCTGACAAACAAAACTCAGCTATCCCGCTCCTGGATGGCAGGTTGCAGGAGCCACTTGGTACTATCAAACCAGCCTGATTTGGCACTGGTGCCACCTTGGGTCTGGGAACCATCCTGTGTATTGTGGATTTTCCGGAGCCAGCTGGCCACTCCCAGCCACCAGCCCTCAAACTCAAACCATGGCCCTTTTCCCTGGCAAACAAAACTCAGCTTCCCTGCTTCTGGATGGCAGATTGGAGGAGCCACTTGGTACTATCAAACCAGCCCGACTTGGCACTGGTGCCACCTTGGGTCTGGCAACCATCCTGCGTATCGTGGATTTTCAGGAGCCAGCTGGCCACTCCCAGCCACTGGCTGCCAAACACAAACCACGGCCCTTTTCCCTGGCTAACAAAACTCAGATGCCCCGCTTCTGTATGGCATATTGCAGGAGCCGCTTGGCACTGTCAAACCAGCCCAATTTGCAACTGGTGACACCTTCGGTCTGGGAAACATCCTGCGTAGTGTGGATTTTCAGGAGCCAGCCGGCCACTCCCTCCATAGGCTGCCAAACACAATCCAAGAACCTTTTCACTGGTGAACAAAATTCAGATGCCCCGCTTGTGGATGGCAGATTGCAGGCGTGTTTTGCGGAGAAAAGATGAAACTTCACAACTTCGTAAAAGTTGTAAAGTTCTGTATGCTTTATTGCGACACGTGCTGGACGCAAGCTTCTCTAATAGGTAAGCGTACTTCTGAAGACTTCAGGTTGTCTTTTATTTCTCTTTCAAATGCATATGCATACAGTTTCACGATAAGTACATACATATTCATTCTGCTTGACATTTAGCACTAGTTCTTCTTTATTAGAGGAATTCTTAGCTGTGGGGCAGACCGACTTTGCGGTAATTTCTGTTTTCTTTTCTCTGTCTCTTTGCTGTCTCTGGAATGCGGCTTTTGCTTCAGCTTTGGCTTTATAGATTTTTCACTTCTTCTAGGCTCTTTACTTAATTTAGAATGGATTTTTACTTCGTCTCATTCCCCCCTTTCCTAGGAAATAAGTAAATTCTTTTACTTAAGGAAAACCCCCGCGACGATAAGTGTCTTTTAAAGCTTCACTATGCACGTTTGACAAAGATGTTAGTACAGCTATTCGTTGTAGCATCTTACAGTTTTAAATTAGCAATGTAATAGATAATTTTAAACTTATCTCAACTAATATCAGTAAAACTACAATGGGGTGATACAACTTATTAAAGATTCTATTTGCAGTTGGTGACTACTTAAAGATCACATTCTACTAGTGATGATCTATATTCTGTTTTATTCTTTGTAGAACTCTGGTTATTTCTTTTGTATCGTGTTGAACAGTAATTAAGGTTTTCTTTCTACTTTCTTGGATTTCTTTCAGGATTTTGAATAAGTCTTGGTGCTCAATTAATTGTTTTACTAATGTAAGGTTCATCTTAATAGGGGTAGGTGGTAGTCTGTGATACATTATGTAATTAGTTTTAATCAGCTGGTGGGATGTCACTGGGGCAAAGTACGAAAAATCACACTTGATAATCTTAACAAAATTACAAATACAGAAGTTAGAATGATTTTTACTAGACAGAATCACATCATTGCTATCAATATTTACTGCAGTACAGGCAGTCTTCAGACACACACACTCTTTTTTAGTATATACGAGCACAGTTTTCTGGTCAGTGACTGGATGGACTTCAAAGTGATAAATACTCTGTTCAGTGTCTAAACACACATCTTGAGCATTAATAGTATTGCTTTCGCAAATGAATTTTATCTGTTTTCTAGTAATGCAGGATTCTAAGTTTACTGTCTGCTACTTTTCATTCATCTTTCGTGCTCACACTCTATGTTCTGAAGGATAGAGTATAGTTTTTTCATGATTTAATCTTAGGGCGATGATGGGATGGATAACATAAACAGTGGCATTACGTATGGTAAGCACAAAGGCAGTTGCTACATTAGAAACAGGATCATAGGTGAAATTCACTATAGTCCACTAGGACTGGAATTTCTTTTCAAAATCAATTGCATTATCTTACACAACTTTCTGAATTTTAGCTGGAAAATTGCTTTCACCCCCTTCCCGTATGATCAGAGCTGCTGTTGTCTGCATCTGTAACTGTGCTTGTATACAATTGAAAGTTAAGGACACATTATCTTGAACTGTACTAAGTGCTTCTATTATCAGCTTGTGGTCTTGGTCCCTGGCCGTTTGTCATTTTGACAGAACTTTCGAAATTTGCTACTGGCTAGTTCTTAATGCCAATAGAGATGACTGCAAGGGTTGCTTCAATTTTGTTAGGCTACTTGCTGCAGTGGCCAGCTTATTCATCAGTATTTCTGAATCAATTCTATTTATAACTCTTAATCTTGTCTTTAATATGCTAGTTAGATCTTTTCTTGTTCTGTTCTTAAGGTATGCTTGTCTTTGTAACTATGTTGTTTAGCTTTCAAATGAAGTTTTTAGGAAGGAGGAGCAGGCTGGTCGGATTTTTGAGATGTTAATTTGCATTATCAACTCTACACGTTTGAGAGACTATTTTGGATTGAATAATAGTTGCTGCTCACTCACATTCTTTACTACATAGGGGCTTACTCCATACACTTCAGGTTCAAGTTTGGGTTGAGTCTGAACTATTTGAGTCTTGGTGTGGGCTGTATAGGGTTTTGCTGTGGTAAAAGGTGTAGTATCTATTTTGAATTTAAATGAAAGTTCGATATCTTCTTGTGCTCAAAGGCAAGTTATTTCTACAGGCTGTATTAAGGTGAAATTGTACTAGCAGTCTGATTCATTTGAGTTATCACAGATTTTCTGGTGTTTATGTACACTAGGAGAGGTCGAGACAATAATCTCATTTGGTCTCTCATAAGCTGTCTCATTTATTATCTGGCATTTTACTTTAATTTCTTCTTTTCTGATTTTTTGAAGTGTCTACAGCTTTCGTTCTTGCTATTCTTGTTTTCTATATACTTGATCTCTATGAATTACTACAGTGGATAAGTTTAAATTCTTTATCTTAGAAGGTTTTCTCATGGATCTAGTATACTGATTAAACGCTTGGGACTAAGGCTATTTAGCATTGCTCTGAATAAGGGTACTTTTAAGTTTTAAAACTTCAGTTATGATTACACACAAAACAATTCTACAAACTAAAATATGAGCTACTCTTGACTGCAATATACTCATTTTGCCTGAGTAAGTTTTAGTCTCAGTTCATTGTCTCTCGGCGTCACTCTTCAAGAGGTTTTTGGGCTTTCTTCACTTGAGAGTGATGAATCTAGGCGTTCTGCTCTTTGATTTTGATTGCAGTGAAGGTGGTGAGAAGCACTTGGAATGGTCTTTCTCACTGTGGTTCTAAGGTCTTTTTTGTAAGAGACTTAACATATACATAATCTCTAGGTTGTATATTATGTACTGGCTTATCTAATTCTCTGCTCTG
Source organism: Passerculus sandwichensis (assembly GCA_031885435.1). NCBI lineage: Eukaryota > Metazoa > Chordata > Aves > Passeriformes > Passerellidae > Passerculus > Passerculus sandwichensis. Next base: position 29,103,049 of record CM063166.1, read on the forward strand.
AGTTCCAGCCACATGTTTCTCAATTTCTTTGAGCTGTTTGTTTAAAGCCACCATGTAGGTGGCTAGTGTTACTTCTCTAATATGAGTGGACACTCTTTTTTGTATTCTATATGGTTTTCTATAGAGTATTTCAAAAGGGCCTAACTTTTTTTTAGTTCGAGGTTTTGTTCGAATTCGCAACAGTGCTATTGGAAGAGCTTGGGGCCAAGGTAGATTAGGTTCTTGCCTCAGTTTTATGATTTGCTGTTTAATCAAATGATTCATCTTCTCTACTTGGCCGCTTGATTGGGGGCGATAAGGGGTGTGGAGTTCTCAGTCTATGTTTAGGTGGCTACTAATCTGTTGTACTATTTTGGAAACGAAATGTGATCTTCTATTTGAGGATATTGTGGCTGGAACTCTAAAGCGTGGTATTATTTCTTGTAATAGTACTCTGGTTACTTTTCTAGCTTTGACAGTCTTTGTGGGGAACGCTTCTGGCCACTCTGAAAATGTGTCTGTCAATACTAGCAAATATCGATACCCCCCTTTCCTTGGGAGTTCTGAAAAGTCAATTTGCTACTGTTGTCTAGGCCCATGGCCTCTCTCGATTTGACCGAGTTTCGGTCTGGGGGTATTTTTGGGGTTAGTCTGGAGGCAAAGATTACACTGTCGGGTCACCTGAGTAATAGTGGCATATAAATTCTTAGCAACAATTCTTTCAATCAGGTAGGTGTATAGGGCATCTATTCTCTAGTGCGTTTTTTGGTGTTCTTCTCTTATTAGTGACTACAATAGATGGGAAGGGATTACTAGCTTCTTTTCAATGGTAGCTCACTCTTCTTGGTTATACGTCTCCTTTTGATCTTCAATTAATTTCTTATCTCTCTTGTTGTATTCTGGCTTACTTTCAAGGGAGATTTGTCTATCTGGGATAAGGGCTCTTTCAGTAGCTACTTCACTTTTTGCTGCTTCTTTTGCCTCTCTATCTGCCAGCTCATTTCTTTCTTCTAATTCTGAGTTCACTTTTTGGTGTGCCTTAATATGCATAATTGCTACTTTTTCGGGCAGCTGAACTGCTTTCAGCAGCTGGATTATCTCTTGTGCATGTTTGATGTTTTTTTTCTGTGAGGTAAGCAGTCTTCTCTCTTTCTAGATGGCTTCGTGTGCATGTACAACTCTGCGTACTTCGAGTCTGTGTAGATGTTTATCTTCTTCTTTTTTGCCCTTACTAAGGCACGGGTCAGGGCAATTATCTCAGCTTTCTGCGCGGAGGTACTTGTTGGTAAGGGTTTAGACTCGATTACTTCTCTGTAGGTGGTCACTGCATACTCAGCATGTCGCTTCTCATTGGTAACATAGCTGCTCTCGTCAGTGAACTAGGTCTCTGCATCTTTCAGAGGGGTGTCTTTTAAGTCTGGGCGGCTGGAGTAGGTCGCTTCGATGGTCTCTAGGCAATCATGGTGTACTGCTTCTCTTTGGTTTCTACTGAGAAAGGAAGCTGGGTTGACAATATTAGTCACTACGATCTCTACATCATCTTGCTCTACTATGATGACTTGGTATTTCAAAAATTTCTGTGGCGAAAGCTAGTGGCTACTTTTTACTTCTAGTACTGCAGATACTGTGTGGGACATTAGCACAGTCAATTTTTGTCTCAGGGTAAACTTGCGTGCTTCTTGAATGTTCAGCACAACTGCTGCTACAGCTCTGAGGCAACTTGGCCATCTTTTGGCTGTTGCATCTAGTTGTTTAGAGAGGTAGGCAACTGCTCTTCGGTATGGACTCAAGTCCTGAGCCAGTATTCTCAGGGCAATTTTCTGTTTCTCATGGGAAAATAGGAAGAATGGTTTACTCACATCTGGAAGTCTCAAAGCTGGAGCTGACATGAGAGCATTCTTCAGCTGTTGAAAGGCTCGTGTTGCTTCTTTTGTCTACTGGAGATCTCTGCTTCTATCGGTAATTAGGGCATAGGGGGGTTTGACAAGCAGTCTATAGTTATAAACTCACAGCTGACACTATCTTGCCATGCTTAAGAAGGTTCGGAGCTCTTTTATGGTCTGGGGTTTTGGGGTTTGGCATATGGCTTCTTTGCGAGCTTGCTTTAAAGTCTGTTGCTCAGCACTTACTTCGTACTTCAGGTAGATAACTTTCTGTTTCACTACCTGTGCTTTTTTCTTTGATACTCTGTATCTTTGGAGTCTTAGGAAATTCAAAAGGCTTATTGTCTAGGCTACACATGCTTCTCTCGTCTGAGTGGCCACTAGAAGGTCATTTACATACTGCAAAAGCTTTCTTTCTTCTTGTGGAGCTTCTCAGGACTCTAGATCTTTTGTAAGTTGCTCTCCGAACAAAGTAGGGGAATTTTTCTAGTCTTGGGGTAGTCTGGTCTATGTGAGTTGGGTTTTGTGCTTACTCTTAGGGCTTTCTCATTTAAATGCAAAAATTTTTTGGCTGGCTTCATGGATGGGGAGGCAAAAGAAGGCATCTTTTAGATCTAAAACAGTAAACTAGGTTAGCTCAGGTGTTAGGCAAGTTAATAAAGTGTATGGATTGGCTACTACTGGATACAGATCTTCTGTTATTTTATTGACAGCTCTCAAATCTTGTACTATCTGGTATGACTCATCAGGTTTATGAACAGGTAAGATGGGGGTATTGAAATCAGATTGGCATTCTTTTAGTAATCTTAGCTGCAGAAAATTTTCAATTATTGGGCTGTTTCTTTCTTTATCTTCTTTCTTTAGGGGGTACTGCTTGATTCTCACTGGTTGCGCCTTCTCTTTGAGTTTGATTACTATGGGGGAGGCATTTTTCGCCTTCTCTGGCACATCAGAGGCTCACACTCTAGGAAATACTTGACTCAGTATTTCTTCATCAATTTCTTCTTTAATGCTAATAGCTGTCAGAGTTAAACTTAATAACTCTATGTATTTTTGATCATTTACTTCTAGAGTAATTTCTCCTTTTCTGAATGTAATGGTTGCTTGTAACTGTTCTAATAAATCTCTCTTTAAGAGTGCTCTTGGTGAGTTAGGCATGTACAAGAATTTATGAATACTCTATTGTTTTCTCAATTTATACTTCAAAGGTTTACAAAAATATGCTCTTTTAGACTGGCTAGTTGCTCCTTGCACTACAACATAATCATTTTCTACAGGTACTAAAGCTTTATTTAAAACTGAATATGTAGCTCTCGTGTCAACTAAAAATTCTACTCTTTTTTTTTTTTTTTCTATCTTCATTGTTATAACTAGTGGATCTGCTGGGGTGGAATCTCCCGGTCTTCTTTAGTTGTTTTGTACGCGTGCAGCTATCTGCTGGTTACTCTTTCTTCGTTCTGGGCATTGGTCTTTCTAGTGACTAATTCTCTTGCAGATTGCACACTGGTTTCTGTCCAGCCGAGGTGGTTCTTGTCTCGGCGGTCTCTGGTTGTATTTTTTTTGCTTTTCTTCTTGTACTACTGCTACTAACTTTTTCATTCTTTGTTTATATCTTTTTTCTCGGTTACTAAATACTCTCTAGGCTTCTTCTAACAAAGCTTCAAGATTTTTCTCATCTGGTTTCTGAATTTTCTGAAGTTTACACTTGATATCTCTAGCAGACTGGCTTAAAATGAATTAACTAGTTGATTTATCTTTATCTTAGACTCTGGATCTAATGATGTATGACAACGCATAGCATCTCTCAAACGCTCTAGGAATTCAGATGGAGTCTCAGAAGGCCCCTGCTTAAGGGAATATAAGGTAGACTAGTTTATGGTTTTTGGAATAGCTCTTTCTACTTCTGTTGCTATCTATTCTTGATACTCTGTTAATTTCTTTACTTCTGCCGACACATTAGGATCTCATTCTGGATCTTGGAGGGGGAAATGTTCTTTTACATCTAGCTGTGTGGCCTTACAGTAATCTTCTGCTAAATTCTTTGCTGTCTTTAAGATCAGCTGTTTTTCAGTTTCAGTGAAAGCATTTAGTAGTAGCTGGATGTCAGCTTAGTCTGGATTGTGTTGTTTGATAACATATCGTAGGCGTTTGGCAGTGAGTATCGGGTCAACACGATAATTCTTTGCAATCTTTTCTCATGCTTCTAAATCAAGGGTGGTAAATGGCACTTTAATCATTAATCTGCTCTTTTCTGGTTTTACTGCTTGTCGCAGAGGGGTTTGTAGTACTACTTGCCTCTTAGTTCTAGATGCAACTGGACTCTCATGCGTAGGGTGGGTTTTAGTAGATGTGCTTTCTCTACTTGAGTCTTCTTCTTTTTTGGGGAAGTTCTCTTCTTCTTCATCTTCAGTTTCAGCTTTAACTTCTTCCGCCTCCCCCCCCCCCGGGGAGGAGTTGGAGGACTTTTCACTTACTCAAATGTGTCTCGCTCTTGCTCTTCAGAGCGATAGACTTTATCTGATCTTATACACTGTTGTCTTATACTGCATGCTGAACAACAGCGTTTGATTTGCCTTCTTTTTGCTTTGTTATCTTTTTTAAGGGCTAAGACTAGTGGGTCTGAAGGTGATTTAATCTCACAGTCTTTTTGCTACTCTTGGTGATTCTTTAAAACAAAAAACATATTAGCATATGAAACTTCATCTCATTTACTTTTTCGTCTTAAAAACAACATTAACTGCAGTAAAGTGTTATAGTCTAGGGTTCTAGTGGGTGGCCACCTTGCTCTGTCTTTTAACTTGTACAAGGGCTACTAGCGTGTGCAATACTGGATTAAATCTTTTTTATTTTTAGAGCTTCTCTGGCTAGTGATTTTTTTCTAGTGGGCTAAGATGCACCCTAAGGGGCTAGCCTGTGGAACTTCTTTGCTCTGGTTAGTTCTTATTATTTCTTTCTTGTTCTCTCTCGCTTCTACTCAAACTTTTTTTTACAGGACTTCACAGTAGCTTCTTAGTCTTCTTCTCACACTCTCTAAGTGGCAGGTACTAAATGCGATTTTTCACACAAAAGCTTTAAGATCTTAGACTCTGAATTAGTTTGATGAGAAACTTCTAACTTACACGTGGGGCAAGTGCCTCGTTGCCTGCTGGAACAGCAATACTAGCGTTTCTCACAAACTATGCACTCTAATAATACTCACGCAGCGTGCTAGCCTCTTGATGCACTAAAGGCTACTGGAAATTTCTCGCAAAGGTAAGTTATTTTATTTATTACAGGGAGCTCTAAATCTTCTACGGCAGGCTGTTCTTAGTTTAGACTTACGAGAGTGCTAGCTGAAGTCTGGTAGAGCTTCTTTAAATGAACTCGTTTGTCTCTCTTATCTATCTAATAATTCACTGGATTCACAAACTCTCAGGGGTCGAGTCTAAACTACTGAGGCAGAGGAACCTTTCGGGTTCGTTTAGCTACGGTGAGAGTGTACACAACTTACACTACAATTTACTACTTTTATTTAACAACTGGTCTCACTTACACTTTTCTACAGTTCTCTCTGTTTTTTTTCTGTCGGGCGCTCTCCGCCCCTACAGCTTGTTTCGGCCGGTGTTTACTCTGCTTCTCTAGCGGCGGGTAAGGCTTCCCCCCCCCCGCGCAGCTTGCTTCGGCCGGCGTTTACTCTGCTTCTCTAGCAGCGGGTAAGGCTTCTCTTTCGCGCAGTAGAGTACTATGGATTCGCTCTCTTTTATACAACATACACTTTATACACTTGCACGATTACAAACACAGCGCGCTGATTACACAATGCAACATACAGCTACACAGTGTCTGGACACTACACACACACAGAGGCAAAAAAAACATACACGGGTCTAGCTCTGCTCTATTAGAACAATGAATTCTAATACACGCATACACGGGTTCACGCAGCCTACTCTCAGAGCTGCTAGCGGTTCTGCTCTATCAGAATCGATGAACTCTGTCTCTAATACAGTTTTCAGCTGCTCTATCAGCTGAACTCAGCTGCTCTATCAGCTGATCTCAGACGTCTCTGGGTCTCTGGGTGATTTACTCTTTTGCTTTCTTTTTTTTCTCTCGGGGCTTTCAGTACATACTGTATCATCTTCTGCAGGCTAGAAGGTCTTTGTCTGTTCTAGCAGGAGGCAAGCTGAGACGAGCGGAGCCTTTCTAGGAAAATCTTGGGGCGCGCTTAGGAGTCTGTCGGTCTCCCTCTCTGCCCCTGCGGGGACAGAGATGGAGACGAAAAGTATCTCCTTCTCCTGGCTGGCTCGCCAAGAATGTTTTGCGGACAAAAGATGAAACTTCACAACTTCGTAAAAGTTGTAAAGTTCGGTATGCTTTATTGCGACACGTGCTGGACGCAAGTTTCTCTAATAGGTAAGCGTACTTCTGAAGACTTCAGGTTGTCTTTCATTTCTCTTTCAAATGCATATGCATACAGTTTCACGATAAGTTCATACATATTCATTCTGCGTGACATTTAGCACTAGTTCTTCTTTATTAGAGGAATTCTTAGCTCTGGGACAGACCGACTTTGCGGTAATTTCTGTTTTTTTTCTCTGTCTCTGCTGTCTCTGGAATGCGGCTTTTGCTTCAGCTTTGGCTTTATAGATTTTTCACTTCTTCTAGACTCTTTACTTAATTTAGAATGGATTTTTACTTCGTCTCAGGAGCCACTTGGTACTATCAAACCAGCCTGATTTTGCACTGGTGCCACCTTGGGTCTGGAAACCATCCTGCGTATCGTGGATTTTCAGGAGCCAGCCGGCCACTCCCAGCCACAAGCCCTCAAACTCAAAGCACGGCCCTTTCCTCTGGCAAACAAAACTCAGTTACCCTGCTTCTGGATGGAAGATTGCAGGAGCCACTTGGTACTATCAGACCAGCCCGACTTGGCACTGGGGCCACCTTGGGTCTGGGAACCATCCTGCGTATCGTGGATTTTCAGGAGCCAGCCGGCAACTCCACGCCATAGGCTGCCAAATACAAACCACGGCCCGTTTCCCTAGCTAAAAAAATTCAGATGCCATGCTTCTGGATGGCAGATTGCAGGAGCCACTTGGCACTGTCAAACAAGCCCGACTTGGCACTGGTGCGCCCTTGGGTCTGGAAACCATCCTGCGTATTGTGGATTTTCAGGAGTATGGCCACTCCCAGCCATAGGCTGCCAAACACAAACCACAGCCCTTTTCCCTGGCTAACGAAATTCAGATGCCCCGCTTCTGTATGGCAGATTGCAGGAGCCACTTGGTACTATCAAACAAGCCCGACTTGGCACTGGTGCCAACTTGGGTCTGGGAACCATCCTGCGTATCGTGGATTTTCAGGAGCCAGCCGACCACTCCCAGCCATAGGCTGCCAAAATCAAACCACGGCCCTTTACGCTGGCTAACAAAATTCAGGTGCCCCGCATCTGGACGGCAGATTGCAGGAGCCACTTGGCACTGTCAAACAAGCCCGACTTGGCACTGGTGCGCCCTTGGGTCTGGAAACCATCCTGCGTATTGTGGATTTTCAGGAGTATGGCCACTCCCAGCCATAGGCTGCAAAACACAAACCACAGCCCTTTTCCCTGGCTAACGAAATTCAGATGCCCCGCTTCTGTATGGCAGATTGCAGGAGCCACTTGGTACTATCAAACAAGCCCGACTTGGCACTGGTGCCAACTTGGGTCTGGGAACCATCCTGCGTATCGTGGATTTTCAGGAGCCAGCCGACCACTCCCAGCCATAGGCTGCCAAAATCAAACCACGGCCCTTTACGCTGGCTAACAAAATTCAGGTGCCCCGCTTCTGGACGGCAGATTGCAGGAGCCACTTGGCACTGTCAAACCAGCCCGACTTGGCACTGGTGCCTCCTTGGCCTGGGAACCATCCTGCGTATCGTGGATTTGCAGGAGCCAGCTGGCCACTCCCAACCACAAGCCCTCAAATTCAAACCATGGCCCTTTCCTGTGGCAAACAAAACTCAGCTGCCTTGCTTCTGGATGGCAGATTGCAGGAGCCACTTGGTACTCTCAAACCAGCCCAACTTGGCACTGGTGCCACCTTGGGTCTGGGAACAATCCTGCGTATTGTGTATTTTCAGGAGCCAGCCGGCCACTCCCAGCCACAGGTGCCCAAAAACAAACCTCCGCCAGTTTCCCTGAAAAACAAAACTCAGCTATCGCGCTTCTGGATGGCAGATTGCAGGAGGCACTAGGTACTATCAAACCAGCCCAACTCTGCAATGGTGCCACCTTGGGTCTGGGAACCATCCTGCGTATCGTGGATTTTCAGGAGCCCGCCAGCCACTCCCAGCCTCAAGCCCTCAAACTAAATCTACGGCCCTTTTCTCTGGCAAACAAAACTCACCTGCTCAGTTTCTCATTGCAGATTGCAGGAGACACTTGGTACTATCAAACCAGCTCGCCTTGGCACTAGTGCCACCTTGGGTCTGGGAACCATCCGGCGTCTCGTGGATTTTTAGGAGCCAGCCGGCCACTCCCAGCCATAGGCTGCCAAATACAAACCATGGCCCATTTCCTTGGCAAACAAAATTCAGGTGCCCCGCTTCTGGATGGCAGATTGCAGGAGCCACTTGGCACTGTCAAACAAGCCTGACTTGGAACCGGTGCCACCTTGGGTCTGGGAACTCGCCCGCGTAACATGGAGTTTCAGGAGACAGCCGCCCTCTCCCAGCCACAAGCCCCCAAAATCAACCGTCAGCCCGTTTCCCTGACAAACAAAACCCAGCTATCCTGCTTCTTGATGGCAGATTGCAGGAGCCACTTGGTACTATCAAACCAGCCCGACTTGGCACTGGTGCAACCTTGGGTCTGGGAACCATCCTGCGTATCGTGGATTTTCAGGAGCCAGCTGGCCACTCCCTGCCACAAGCCCTAAAATTCAAACCATGGCCCTTTCCTCTGGCAAACAAAACTCAGCTGCCTTGCTTCTGGATGGCAGATTGCAGGAGCCACTTGGTACTATCAGACCAGCCCGACTTGGCACTGGTTCCACCTTGGGTCTGGGAACCATCCTGCGTCTCGTGGATTTTCAGGAGCCAGCCGGCCACTCCCAGCCATAGGCTGCCAAATAAAACCCCGGCCCGTTTCCCTGGCTAAAAAAATTCAGATGCCATGCTTCTGGATGGCAGATTGCAGGAGCCACTAGGCACTATCAAACAAGCCCTACTTGGCACTGGTGTGCCCTTGGGTCTGGGAACCATCCTGCGTATCGTGGATTTTCAGGAGTAAGGCCACTCCCAGCCATAGGCTGCCAAACACAAACCAGAGCCCTTTTCCCTGGCTAACAAAATTCAGATGCCCCGCTTCTGTATGGCAGATTGCAGGAGCCACTTGGTACTATCAAACCAGCCCGACTTGACACTGGTGCCAACTTGGGTCTTGGAACCATCCTGCGTAGCATGGATTTTCAGGAGCCAGCCGGCCACTCCCAGCCATAGGCTGCCAAAATCAAACCACGGCCCTTTACGCTGGCTAAAAAAATTCAGGTGCCCCGCTTCTGGACGGCAGATTGCAGGAGCCACTTGGCACTGTCAAACCAGCCCGACTTGGCACTGGTGCCTCCTTGGCCTGGGAACCATCCTGCGTATCGTGGATTTTCAGGAGCCAGCTGGCCACTCCCTGCCACAAGCCCTCAAATTAAAACCATGGCCCTTTCCTCTGGCAAACAAAACTCAGCTGCCTTCCTTCTGGATGGCAGATTGCAGGAGCCACTAGGTACTATCAAACCAGCCCGACTTGGCACTGGTTCCACCTTGGGTCTGGGAACCATCCTGCGTCTCGTGGATTTTCAGGAGCCAGCCGGCCACTCCCAGCCATAGGCTGCCAAATAAAACCCCGGCCCGTTTCCCTGGCTAAAAAAATTCAGATGCCATGCTTCTGGATGGCAGATTGCAGGAGCCACTAGGCACTATCAAACAAGCCCTACTTGGCACTGGTGTGCCCTTGGGTCTGGGAACCATCCTGCGTATCGTGGATTTTCAGGAGTAAGGCCACTCCCAGCCATAGGCTGCCAAACACAAACCAGAGCCCTTTTCCCTGGCTAACAAAATTCAGATGCCCCGCTTCTGTATGGCAGATTGCAGGAGCCACTTGGTACTATCAAACCAGCCCGACTTGACACTGGTGCCAACTTGGGTCTTGGAACCATCCTGCGTAGCATGGATTTTCAGGAGCCAGCCGGCCACTCCCAGCCATAGGCTGCCAAAATCAAACCACGGCCCTTTACGCTGGCTAAAAAAATTCAGGTGCCCCGCTTCTGGACGGCAGATTGCAGGAGCCACTTTGCACTGTCAAACCAGCCCGACTTGGCACTGGTGCCTCCTTGGCCTGGGAACCATCCTGCGTATCGTGGATTTTCAGGAGCCAGCTGGCCACTCCCTGCCACAAGCCCTCAAATTAAAACCATGGCCCTTTCCTCTGGCAAACAAAACTCAGCTGCCTTCCTTCTGGATGGCAGATTGCAGGAGCCACTTGGTACTATCAAACCAGCCCGACTTGGCACTGGTGCCACCTTGGGTCTGGGAACCATCCTGCGTATCGTGGATTTTCAGGAGCCAGCTGGCCACTCCCAGCCACAGGCTGCCAAACACAAACCACGGCCCTTTTCCTTGGCAAACAAAATTCAGATGTCCCGCTTCTGTATGGCATATTGCAGGAGCCGCTTGGCACAGTCAAACCAGCCAATTTTGGAACTGGTGACACCTTCGGTCCTGGTAACATCCTGCGTAGTGTGTATTTTCAGGAGCCAGCCGGCCACTCCCAGCCACAGGCCCCCAAACCCAAACCACGGCCCTTTTCCCTGGCTAACAAAACTCACCTGCCCCGCTTCTGGATGGCAGATTGCAGTAGCCACTTGGCACAGTCAAACCAGCCCAACTTGGCACAGGTGCCACCTTGGGTCTGGGAACCATCCTGCGTCTCGTGGATTTTCAGGAGCCAGCCGGCCACTCCCAGCCAAAGGCCCCCAAAATCAAACCACGGCCCTTTTCGCTGGCTAAAAAAATTCAGATGCCCCGCTTCTGGATGGCAGATTGTAGGAGCCACTTGGCACTGTCAAACCAGCCTGACTTGGCACTGGTGCCACCTTAAGTCTGGGAACTCGCCCGCGTATCATGGAGTTTCAGGAGCCAGCCGGCCACTCCCAGCCACGAGCCCTCAAACTCAAACATCAGCCCGTTTCCGTCACAAACAAAACTCAGCTATCCCGCTTCTGGATGGCAGATTGGAGGAGCCACTTGGTACTATCAAACCAGCCCGACTTGGCACTGGTGCCACCTTGGGTCTGGGAACCATCCTGTGTATTGTGGATTTTCAGGAGCCAGCCGGCCACTCCCAGCCATAGGCTGCTAAACACAAACCACGGCCATTTGCCCTGGCTAACAAAATTCAGATGCCCCGCTTCTGGATGGAAGATATCAGGAGCCACTTAGCACTGGAAAACCAGCCCGACTTGGCACTGGTGCCAACTTTTGTCTGGGAACCATCAGGCGTATCGTGGATTTTCAAGAGCCAGCCGGCCACTCCCAGCCACAGGCCCCCAAAATCAAACCACGGCCCTTTACGCTGGCTACCAAAATTCAGGTGCCCTTTTTCTGGATGTCAGATTGCAGGAGCCACTTGGTACTATCAAACCAGCCTAATTTGGCACTGGTTCCACCTTGAGTCTGGGAACCATCAGGCGTATCGTGGATTTTCAAGAGCCAGCCGGCCACTCCCAGCCACAAGCCCTCAAACTAAAACCACGGCCCTTTTCTCTGGCAAAAAAAAACTCAGCTCCCCCGCTTCTGGATGGCAGATTGCAGGAGCCACTTAGTACTATCATGCCAGCTCAATTTGGCCATGGTACTGCCTTGGGTCTGGGAACCATCCTGCGTATCGTGGATTTTCTGGAGCCAGCCGACTATTCCCAGCCATAGGCTGTCACACACAAACCACGGCTCTTTTCCCGGGCTAACAAAATTCAGATGCCCCGCTTCTGGATGGCAGATTGCAGGAGCCACTTGGCACTGTCATACCAGCCCGATTTGGAACTGGTGCCACCTTGGGTCTGGAAACCATCCTGCTTATTGTGGATTTTCCTGAGCCAGCCGGCCACTCCCAGCCACAAGCCCTCAAACTTAAACCACGGCTCTTTTCCCTGCAAAAAAAACTCAGCTGCCCTGCTTCTGGATTTCAGATTGCAGGAGCCACTTGGTACTATCAAACCAGCCTAACTTGGCACTGGTTCCACCTTGGGTCTGGAAACCATCAGGCGTATCGTGGATTTTCAAGAGCCAGCCGGCCACTCCCAGCCACAAGCCCTCAAACTAAAACCACGGCCCTTTTCTCTGGAAAAAAAACTCAGCTACCCCGCTTCTGGATGGCAGATTGCAGGAGCCACTTGGCACTGTCATACCAGCCCGACTTGGCACTGGTGCCTTCTTGGCCTGGGAAACCTCCTGCGTGTTGTGGATTTTCAGGAGCCCGCCGGCCACTCCAAGCCACAAGCCCTCAAATTCAAACCACGGCCTTTTCCTCTGGCAAACAAAACTCAGCTGCCTTGCTTCTGGATGGCAGATTGCAGGAGCCACTTGGTACTACCAAACCAGCCCAACCTTGCACTGGTGCCACCTTGGGTCTGGGTTCCTTCCTGCGTATTGTGTATTTTCAGGAGCCAGCTGGCCGGTCCCAGCCATAGGCTGCCAAACACAAACCATGGCCCTTTTCCCTGGCCAACAACATTCAGATGCCGCACTTCTGGATGGCAGATTGCAGGAGCCACTTGGCACTTTCAAACCAGCCTTAATTGGCACTGGTGCCACCTTGGGTTTGGGAACCATTTTGCGTATCGTGGATTTTCAGGAGCCAGCTGGCCACTCCCAGCCACCAGCCCTCAAACTCAGACCACGGCCCTTTTCTCTTTAAAGAAAAACTCATTTGCCCTGCTTCTGGATGGCAGATTGCAGGAGCCACTTGGTACTATCAAACCAGCCCGACTTGGCACTGGTGCCACCTTGGGTCTGGGAACCATCCTGCGTATTGTGGATTTTCAGGAGGCAGCCGGCCACTCCCAGCCACAGGTGCCCAAAAACAAACCTCGGCCGGTTTCCCGGAAAAAAAAAACTCAGCTACCCCACTTCTGGATGACAGATTGCAGGAGCCACTTGGTACTATCAAACCAGCCCAACTTGGCACTGGTGCCACCTCTGGTCTGTGAACCATCCTGCGTATGGTTGATTTTCAGGAGCCAGCCGGCCACTCCCAGCCACAAGCCCTCAAAATAAATCTACGGCCCTTTTCTCTGGCAAACAAAACTCAGCTGCCCAGTTTCTCATTGCAGATTGCAGGAGACACTTGGTACTATCAAAGCAGCCCGACTTGGCACTGGTGCCACCTTGGGTCTGGGAACCATCCTGCATCTCGTGGATTTTTAGGAGCCAGCCGGCCACTCCCAGCCATAGGCTGCCAAATACAAACCACGGCCCGTTTCCCTGGCTAACAATATTCAGATGCCCCGCTTCTGGATGGCAGATTGCAGGAGCCACGTGGCACTGTCAAACCAGCCTGACTTAGCACTGGTGCCACCTTGGGTCTGGGAAGTCGACTGCGTATCATGGAGTTTCAGGAGCCAGCCGCCCTCTCCCAGCTACAAGCCCCCAAAATGAAACCTCAGCCCGTTTCCCTGACAAACAAAACTCAGCTATCCTGCTTCTGGATGGCAGATGGCAGGAGCCACTTGGTACTATCAAACCAGCCCGATTTGGAACTGGTGCCACCTTGGGTCTGGGAACCATCCTGCTTATTGTGGATTTTCCTGAGCCAGCCGGCCACTCCTAGCCACAAGCCCTCAAACTCAAACCACAACCCTTTGCCCTGCAAAAAAAACTCAGCTGCCCTGCTTCTGAATTGCAGATTGCAGGAGCCACTTGGTACTATCAAACCAGCCCGACTTGGAACTGGTGACACCTTCTTTCTGGAAAACATCCTGGGTAGTGTGGATTTTCCGGAGCCAGCCGGCCACTCCCAGCCACAGGCCCCAAAACCAAACCACGGCCCTTTTCCCTGCCTAACAAATCTCACCTGCCCCGTTTCTGGAGGGCAGATTGCAGTAGCCACTTGCCACTGTAAAACCAGCCCGACTTGGCACTGGTGCCACCTTGGGTCTGAGAACCATCCTGCGTATTGTGGATTTTTCAGGAGCCAGCTGGCACTCCCAGCCATAGGCTGCCAAACACAAACCACGGCCCTTTTCCCTCGCTAACAAAATTCAGATGCCCCACTTCTGGATGGCAGATTGCAGGAGCCACTTGGCAATTTCAAACAAGCCCAACTTGGCAGTGGTGCCACCTTGGGTCTGGGAACCATCCTGCGTGTTGTGGATTTTCAGGAGCCAGCCGGCCACTCCCAGCCGCAAGCCCTAAAATTCAAACCACGGCCTTTTTCTCTGGCAAACAAAACTCAGCTGCCTTGCTTCTGGATGGCAGATTGCAGGAGCCACTTGGCACTATCAAACCAGCCCAACCTGCACTGGTGCCACCTTGGGTCTGGGAACCATCCTGCGTATTGTGTATTTTCAGGAGCCAGTCGGCCACTCCCAGCCACAGGTGCCCAAAAACGAACCTCGGCCGGTTTCCCAGAAAAACAAAACTCAGCTACCCCACTTCTGGATGACAGATTGAAGGAGCCACTTGGTACTACCGAACCAGCCCAACTTGGCACTGGTGCCACCTTGGGTCTGGGAACCATCCGGCGTCTCGTGGATTTTTAGGAGCCAGCCGGCCACTCCAGGCCGCAAGCCCTCAAAATAAATCTACGGCCTTTTTCTCTGGCAAAGAAAACTCAGCTTCCCAGGTTCTCATTGCAGATTGCAGGAGACACTTGGTACTATCAAACCAGCTCGACTTGGCACTGGTGCCACCTTGGGTCTGGGAACCATCCGGCGTCTCGTGGATTTTTAGGAGCCAGCCGGCCACTCCCAGCCATAGGCTGCCAAATACAAACCACGGCCCGTTTCCCTGGCTAACAAAATTCAGGTTCCCGGCTTCTGGATGGCAGATTGCAGGAGCCAATTGGCACTGTCAAACCAGCCTGACTTTGCACTGGTGCCACCTTGGGTCTAGGAACTCGCCCGCGTATCATGGAGTTTCAGGAGACAGCCGCCCTCTCCCAGCCACACGCCCCCAAAAAAAAACCTCAGCCCGTTTCCCTGACACACAAAACTCAGCTATCCCGCTTCGGGATGGCAGATTGCAGGAGCCGCTTGGTACTATCAAACCAGACCGATTTGGCACTGGTGCCACCTTGGGTCTGGGAACCATCCTGCGTATTGTGGATTTTCCGGAGCCAGCTGGCCACTCCCAGCCACAAGCCCTCAAACTCAAACCACGGCGCTTTTCCTTGGCAAACAAAACTCTAGTGCCCTGCTTCTGGATGGCAGATTGCAGGAGCCACTTGGTACTATCAAACCAGCCCGACTTGGCACTGGTGCCACCTTGCGTCTGGGAACCATCCTGCGTATCGTGGATTTTCAGGAGCCAGCTGGCCACTCCCAGCCACTGGTTGCCAAACACAAACCACGGCCCTTTTCCCTGGCTAGCAAAATTCAGATGCCCCGCTTCTGTATGGCAGATTGCAGGAGCCGCTTGGCACGGTCAAACCAGCCCAACTTGGAACTGGTGACACCTTCGGTCTGGGAAACATCCTGCGTATCGTGGATTTTCCAGAGCCAGCTGGCCACTCCCAGCCACAAGCCCTAAAACTCAAACCACGGCCCTTTTCCCTGGCATGAAAAACTCAACTGCCCTGCTTCTGGATGGCATATTTAAGGAGCCACTTGGTAAAATTAACCAGCCTGACTTGGCACTGGTGCCACCTTGGGTCTGGGAACCAGCCTGCGTATCGTGGATTTTTAGGAGCCAGCCGGCCGCTCCCAGCCACAGGCCCCCAAAATCAAACCACGGCCCTTTTCCCTGGCTAACAAAATTCAGGTGCCTCGCTTCTTGATGGCAGATTGCAGGAGCCACTTGGCACTGTCAAACCAGCCTGACGTGGCACTGGTGCCACATTGGGTCTGGGAACTCGCCCGCGTATCATAGAGTTTCAGGAGCCAGCCGCCCTCTCCCAGCCACAAGCCCCCAAAATCAAACCTCAGCCCGTTTCCCTGAAAAAAAAAACTCAGCTATCCCGCTCCTGGATGGCAGATTGCAGGAGCCACTTGGTACTATCAAACCAGCCTTATTTGGAACTGGTGCCACCTTGGGTCTGGGAACCATCCTGCGTATTGTGGATTTTCAGGAGCCAGCCGGCCACTCCCAGCCATAGGCTGCCAAACACAAACCACGGCCATTTGCCCTGGCTAACAAAATTCAGATGCCCCACTTCTTGATGGAAGATATCAGGAGCTACTTGGCACTGTAAAACCAGCCCGACTTGGCACTGGTGCCAACTTGTGTCTGGGAACCATCCTGCGTATTATGGATTTTCAGGAGCCAGCCGGCCACTCCCAGCCACAAGCCCTCAAAATAAATCTACGGCCCTTTTCTCTGGCAAACAAAACTCAGCTGCCCAGTTTCTCATTGCAGATTGCAGGAGACACTTGGTACTATCAAACCAGCTAGACTTGGCACTGGTGCCCCCTTGGGTCTGGGAACCATCCTGCATCTCGTGGATTTTCAGGAGCCAGCCGGCCACTCCCAGCCATAGGCTTCTAAATACAAACCACGGCCCGTTTCCCCGGCAAACAAAATTCAGGTGCCCCGATAATGGATGGCAGATTGCAGGAGCCACTTGGCACTGTCAAACCAGCCTGACTTGGCACTGGTGCCACCTTGGGTCTGGGAACTCGCTGGCGTATCATGGAGTTTCAGGAGCCAGCCGCCCTCTCCCGGCCACAAGCCCCCAAAATGAAACCTCAGCCCGTTTCCCTGACAAACAAAACTCAGCTATCCCGCTTCTGGATGGCAGATTGCAGGAGCAACTTGGTGCTATCAAACCAGCCTGATTTGGCACTGGTGCAACCTTGGGTCTGGGAACCATCCTGCGTATTGTGGATTTTCCGGAGCGAGCTGGCCACTCCCAGCCACAAGCCCTCAAACTCAAACCACGGCCCTTTTCCCTGGCAAACAAAACTCAGCTGCCCTGCTTCTGGATGGCAGATTGCAGGAGCCACATGGTACTATAAAACTAGCCCGACTTGGCACTGGTGCCACCTTGGTTCTGGGAACCATCCTGCGTATCGTGGATTTTTAGGAGCCAGCCGGCCACTCCCAGCCATAGGCTGCAAAATACAAACCACGGCCCGTTTCCCTGGCTAAAAAAATTCAGATGCCCCGCTTCTGGATGGCAGATTGCAGGAGCCAATTGGCACTGTCAAACCAGCCTGACTTTGCACTGGTGCCACCTTGGGTCTAGGAACTCGCCCGCGTATCATGGAGTTTCAGGAGACAGCCGCCCTCTCCCAGCCACACGCCCCCAAAATGAAACCTCAGCCCGTTTCCCTGACAAACAAAACTCAGCTATCCCGCTTCTGGATGGCAGATTGCAGGAGCCACTTGGTACTATCAGACCAGACCGATTTGGACCTGGTGCCACCTTGGGTCTGGGACCATCCTGCGTATTGTGGATTTTCAGGAGCCAGCTGGCCACTCCCAGCCACAGGCTGCCAAACACAAACCACGGTCCTTTTCCCTGGCTAGCAAAATTCAGATGCCCTGCTTCTGTATGGCATATTGCAGGAGCCGCTTGGCACGGTCAAACCAGCCCAACTTGGAACTGGTGACACCTTCGGTCTGGAAAACATTCTGCGTAGAGTGGATTTTCAGGAGCCAGCCGGGCACTCCCAGCCACAGGCCACCAAACCCAAACCACGGCCCTTTTCCCTGGCTAAGAAAATTCAGCTGCCCTGCTTCTGGATGGCAGATTGCAGGAGCCACTTGTCACAGTCAAACCAGCCTGACTTGGCACTGGTGCCAGCTTGGGTCTGAGAACCATCCTGTGTACCGTGGATTTTCAGGAGCCAGCTGGCCACTCCCTGCCATAGGCTGCCAAACACAAACCACGGCCCTTTTCCCTGGCTAACAAAATTCTGATGCCCCACTTCTGGATGGCAGATTGCAGGAGCCACTTGGCACTTTCAAACCAGCCCGACTTGGCACTGGTGCCACCTTGGGTCTGGGAACCATCCTGCGTATTGTGGATTTTTAGGAGCCAGCTGGCCACTCCCAGCCACAAGCCCTCAAACTCAAACCACGGCCCTTTCCTCTGGCAGGAAAAACTCAGCTGCCCTGCTTCTGGATGGCAGATTGCAGGAGCCACTAGGTACTATCAAACCAGCCCGACTTGGCACTGGTGCCACCTTGGGTCTGGGAACCATCCTGCGTCTCGTGGATTTTTAGGAGCCAGCCGGCCACTCCCAGCCATAGGCTGCCAAATACAAACCACGGCCCGTTTCCCGGGCTAACAAAAGTCAGCTGCCCCGCTTCTGGATGGCAGATTGCAGGAGCCACTTGGCACTGTCAAACCAGCCCACTTTGGAACTGGTGCAACCTTGGGTCTGGGAACCATCCTGCGTATTGTAGATTTTCAGGAGCCAGCTGGCCACTCCCAGCCACAAGCCCTCAAACTCAAACCACGGCCTTTTCCTCTGGCAGGAAAATCTCAGCTGCCCTGCTTCTGGATGGCAGATTGCAGGAGACACTAGGTACTATCAAACCAGCCCGACTTGGCACTGGTGCCACCTTGGTTCTGGGAACCATCCTGCGTATCGTGGATTTTTAGGAGCCAGCCGGCCACTCCCAGCCATAGGCTTCAAAATACAAACCACGGCACATTTCCCTGGCTAAAAAAATTCAGATGCCCCGCTTCTGGATGGCAGATTGCAGGAGCCACTTGGCACTGTCAAACTAGCCTGACTTTGCACTGGTGCCACCTTGGGTCTGGGAACTCGCCCGCATAACATGGAGTTTCAGGAGACAGCCGCCCTCTCCCAGCCACAAGCCCCCAAAATCAAACCTCAGCCCGTTTCCCTGACAAACAAAACTCAGCTATCCTGCTTCTGGATGGCAGATTGCAGGAGCCACTTGGTACTATCAGACCAGCCCGATTTGGACCTGGTGCCACCTTGGGTCTGGGAACCATCCTGCGTATTGTGGATTTTCCGGAGCCAGCTGGCCACTCCCAGCCACAAGCCCTCAAACTCAAACCACGGCGCTTTTCCTTGGCAAACAAAACTCTAGTGCCCTGCTTCTGGATGGCAGATTGCAGGAGCCACTTGGTACTATCAAACCAGCCCGACTTGGCACTGGTGCCACCTTGCGTCTGGGAACCATCCTGCGTATCGTGGATTTTCAGGAGCCAGCTGGCCACTCCCAGCCACTGGTAGCCAAACACAAACCACGGCCCTTTTCCCTGGCTAGCAAAATTCAGATGCCCCGCTTCTGTATGGCAGGTTGCAGGAGCCGCTTGGCACGGTCAAACCAGCCCAACTTGGAACTGGTGACACCTTCGGTCTGGGAAACATCCTGCGTAGTGTGGATTTTCAGGAGCCAGCTGGCCACTCCCCGCCATAGGCTGCCAAACACAAACCACGGCCCTTTTCCCTGGCTAACAAAATTCAGATCCCCTACTTCTGGATGGCAGATTGCAGGAGCCACTTGGCACTTTCAAACCAGCCCGACTTGGCACTGGTGCCACCTTGGGTCTGGGAACCATCCTGCGTATCGTGGATTTTCCAGAGCCAGCTGGCCACTCCCAGCCACAAGCCCTAAAACTCAAACCACGGCCCTTTTCCCTGGCAAGAAAAACTCAACTGCCCTGCTTCTGGATGGCATACTTAAGGAGCCACTTGGTAAAATTAACCAGCCTGACTTGGCACTGGTGCCACCTTGGGTCTGGGAACCATCCTGCGTATCGTGGATTTTTAGGAGCCAGCCGGCCACTCCCAGCCACAGGCCCCCAAAATCAATCCGCGGCCCTTTTCCCTGGCTAACAAAATTCAGGTGCCTCGCTTCTTGATGGCAGATTGCAGGAGCCACTTGGCACTGTCAAACCAGCCTGACGTGGCACTGGTGCCACATTGGGTCTGGGAACTCGCCCGCGTATCATAGAGTTTCAGGAGCCAGCCGCCCTCTCCCAGCCACAAGTCCCCAAAATCAAACCTCAGCCCGTTTCCCTGAAAAAAAAAACTCAGCTATCCCGCTCCTCGATGGCAGATTGCAGGAGCCACTTGGTACTATCAAACCAGCCTTATTTGGAACTGGTGCCACCTTGGGTCTGGGAACCATCCTGCGTATTGTGGATTTTCAGGAGCCAGCCGGCCACTCCCAGCCATAGGCTGCCAAACACAAACCACGGCCATTTGCCCTGGCTAACAAAATTCAGATGCCCCACTTCTTGATGGAAGATATCAGGAGCTACTTGGCACTGTAAAACCAGCCCGACTTGGCACTGGTGCCAACTTGTGTCTGGGAACCATCCTGCGTATTATGGATTTTCAGGAGCCAGCCGGCCACTCCCAGCCACAAGCCCTCAAAATAAATCTACGGCCCTTTTCTCTGGCAAACAAAACTCAGCTGCCCAGTTTCTCATTGCAGATTGCAGGAGACACTTGGTACTATCAAACCAGCTGGACTTGGCACTGGTGCCCCCTTGGGTCTGGGAACCATCCTGCATCTCGTGGATTTTCAGGAGCCAGCCGGCCACTCCCAGCCATAGGCTTCTAAATACAAACCACGGCCCGTTTCCCCGGCAAACAAAATTCAGGTGCCCCGATAATGGATGGCAGATTGCAGGAGCCACTTGGCACTGTCAAACCAGCCTGACTTGGCACTGGTGCCACTTTGGGTCTGGGAACTCGCTGGCGTATCATGGAGTTTCAGGAGCCAGCCGCCCTCTCCCAGCCACAAGCCCCCAAAATGAAACCTCAGCCCGTTTCCCTGACAAACAAAACTCAGCTATCCCGCTTCTGGATGGCAGATTGCAGGAGCAACTTGGTGCTATCAAACCAGCCCGATTTGGAACTGGTGCAACCTTGGGTCTGGGAACCATCCTGCGTATTGTGGATTTTCCGGAGCGAGCTTACCACTCCTAGCCACAAGCCCTCAAACTCAAACCACGGCCCTTTTCCCTGGCAAACAAAACTCAGCTGCCCTGCTTCTGGATGGCAGATTGCAGGAGCCACATGGTACTATCAAACTAGCCCGACTTGGCACTGGTGCCACCTTGGTTCTGGGAACCATCCTGCGTATCGTGGATTTTTAGGAGCCAGCCGGCCACTCCCAGACATAGGCTGCAAAATACAAACCACGGCCCGTTTCCCTGGCTAAAAAAATTCAGATGCCCCGCTTCTGGATGGCAGATTGCAGGAGCCACTTGGCACTGTCAAACTAGCCTGACTTTGCACTGGTGCCACCTTGGGTCTGGGAACTCGCCCGCGTAACATGGAGTTTCAGGAGACAGCCGCCCTCTCCCAGCCACAAGCCCCCAAAATGAAACCTCAGCCCGTTTCCCTGACAAACAAAACTCAGCTATCCCGCTTCTGGATGGCAGATTGCAGGAGCAACTTGGTGCTATCAAACCAGCCCGATTTGGAACTGGTGCAACCTTGGGTCTGGGAACCATCCTGCGTATTGTGGATTTTCCGGAGCGAGCTTACCACTCCTAGCCACAAGCCCTCAAACTCAAACCACGGCCCTTTTCCCTGGCAAACAAAACTCAGCTGCCCTGCTTCTGGATGGCAGATTGCAGGAGCCACATGGTACTATCAAACTAGCCCGACTTGGCACTGGTGCCACCTTGGTTCTGGGAACCATCCTGCGTATCGTGGATTTTTAGGAGCCAGCCGGCCACTCCCAGACATAGGCTGCAAAATACAAACCACGGCCCGTTTCCCTGGCTAAAAAAATTCAGATGCCCCGCTTCTGGATGGCAGATTGCAGGAGCCACTTGGCACTGTCAAACTAGCCTGACTTTGCACTGGTGCCACCTTGGGTCTGGGAACTCGCCCGCGTAACATGGAGTTTCAGGAGACAGCCGCCCTCTCCCAGCCACAAGCCCC
This sequence comes from Passerculus sandwichensis, assembly GCA_031885435.1. Classification (NCBI taxonomy): domain Eukaryota; kingdom Metazoa; phylum Chordata; class Aves; order Passeriformes; family Passerellidae; genus Passerculus; species Passerculus sandwichensis. Next base: position 29,124,965 of record CM063166.1, read on the forward strand.
CAAAATGAAACCTCAGCCCGTTTCCCTGACAAACAAAACTCAGCTATCCCGCTTCTGGATGGCAGATTGCAGGAGCCACTTGATACTATCAGACCAGACCGATTTGGACCTGGTGCCACCTTGGGTCTGGGACCATCCTGCGTATTGTGGATTTTCAGGAGCCAGCTGGCCACTCCCAGCCACAGGCTGCAAAACACAAACCACGGCCCTTTTCCCTGGCTAGCAAAATTTAGATGCCCTGCTTCTGTATGGCATATTGCAGGAGCCGCTTGGCACGGTCAAACCAGCCCAACTTGGAACTGGTGACACCTTCGGTCTGGGAACCATCCTGCGTAGAGTGGATTTTCAGGAGCCAGCCGGGCACTCCCAGCCACAGGCTGCCAAACCCAAACCACGGCCCTTTTCCCTGGCTAAGAAAATTCAGCTGCCCTGCTTCTGGGTGGCAGATTGCAGGAGCCACTTGTCACAGTCAAACCAGCCCAACTTGGCACTGGTGCCAGCTTGGGTCTGAGAACCATCCTGTGTACCGTGGATTTTCAGGAGCCAGCTGGCCACTCCCTGCCATAGGCTGCCAAACACAAACCACGGCCCTTTTCCCTGGCTAAAAAAATTCAGATGCCCCGCTTCTGGATGGCAGATTGCAGGAGCCACTTGGAACTTTCAAACCAGCCCGACTTGGCACTGGTGCCACCTTGGGTATGGGAACCATCCTGCGTATTGTGGATTTTCAGGAGCCAGCTGGCCACTCCCAGCCACAAGCCCTCAAACTCAAACCACGGCCTTTTCCTCTGGCAGGAAAATCTCAGCTGCCCTGCTTCTGGATGGCAGATTGCAGGAGACACTAGGTACTATCAAACCAGCCCGACTTGGCACTGGTGCCACCTTGGTTCTGGGAACCATCCTGCGTATCGTGGATTTTTAGGAGCCAGCCGGCCACTCCCAGCCATAGGCTTCAAAATACAAACCACGGCACATTTCCCTGGCTAAAAAAATTCAGATGCCCCGCTTCTGGATGGCAGATTGCAGGAGCCACTTGGCACTGTCAAACTAGCCTGACTTTGCACTGGTGCCACCTTGGGTCTGGGAACTCGCCCGCGTAACATGGAGTTTCAGGAGACAGCCGCCCTCTCCCAGCCACAAGCCCCCAAAATCAAACCTCAGCCCGTTTCCCTGACAAACAAAACTCAGCTATCCTGCTTCTGGATGGCAGATTGCAGGAGCCACTTGGTACTATCAGACCAGCCCGATTTGGACCTGCTGCCACCTTGGGTCTGGGAACCATCCTGCGTATTGTGGATTTTCCGGAGCCAGCTGGCCACTCCCAGCCACAAGCCCTCAAACTCAAACCACGGCGCTTTTCCTTGGCAAACAAAACTCTAGTGCCCTGCTTCTGGATGGCAGATTGCAGGAGCCACTTGGTACTATCAAACCAGCCCGACTTGGCACTGGTGCCACCTTGCGTCTGGGAACCATCCTGCGTATCGTGGATTTTCAGGAGCCAGCTGGCCACTCCCAGCCACTGGTTGCCAAACACAAACCACGGCCCTTTTCCCTGGCTAGCAAAATTCAGATGCCCCGCTTCTGTATGGCAGATTGCAGGAGCCGCTTGGCACGGTCAAACCAGCCCAACTTGGAACTGGTGACACCTTCGGTCTGGGAAACATCCTGCGTAGTGTGGATTTTCAGGAGCCAGCTGGCCACTCCCCGCCATAGGCTGCCAAACACAAACCACGGCCCTTTTCCCTGGCTAACAAAATTCAGATCCCCTACTTCTGGATGGCAGATTGCAGGAGCCACTTGGCACTTTCAAACCAGCCCGACTTGGCCCTGGTGCCACCTTGGGTCTGGGAACCATCCTGCGTATCGTGGATTTTCCAGAGCCAGCTGGCCACTCCCAGCCACAAGCCCTAAAACTCAAACCACGGCCCTTTTCCCTGGCAAGAAAAACTCAACTGCCCTGCTTCTGGATGGCATACTTAAGGAGCCACTTGGTAAAATTAACCAGCCTGACTTGGCACTGGTGCCACCTTGGGTCTGGGAACCATCCTGTGTATCGTGGATTTTTAGGAGCCAGCCGGCCACTCCCAGCCACAGGCCCCCAAAATCAAACCGCGGCCCTTTTCCCTGGCTAACAAAATTCAGGTGCCTCGCTTCTTGATGGCAGATTGCAGGAGCCACTTGGCACTGTCAAACCAGCCTGACGTGGCACTGGTGCCACATTGGGTCTGGGAACTCGCCTGCGTATCATAGAGTTTCAGGAGCCAGCCGCCCTCTCCCAGCCACAAGCCCCCAAAATCAAACCTCAGCCCGTTTCCCTGAAAAAAAAAACTCAGCTATCCCGCTCCATGATGGCAGATTGCAGGAGCCACTTGGTACTATCAAACCAGCCTTATTTGGAACTGGTGCCACCTTGGGTCTGGGAACCATCCTGCGTATTGTGGATTTTCAGGAGCCAGCCGGCCACTCCCAGCCATAGGCTGCCAAACACAAACCACGGCCATTTGCCCTGGCTAACAAAATTCAGATGCCCCACTTCTTGATGGAAGATATCAGGAGCTACTTGGCACTGTAAAACCAGCCCGACTTGGCACTGGTGCCAACTTGTGTCTGGGAACCATCCTGCGTATTATGGATTTTCAGGAGCCAGCCGGCCACTCCCAGCCACAAGCCCTCAAAATAAATCTACGGCCCTTTTCTCTGGCAAACAAAACTCAGCTGCCCAGTTTCTCATTGCAGATTGCAGGAGACACTTGGTACTATCAAACCAGCTGGACTTGGCACTGGTGCCCCCTTGGGTCTGGGAACCATCCTGCATCTCGTGGATTTTCAGGAGCCAGCCGGCCACTCCCAGCCATAGGCTTCTAAATACAAACCACGGCCCGTTTCCCCGGCAAACAAAATTCAGGTGCCCCGATAATGGATGGCAGATTGCAGGAGCCACTTGGCACTGTCAAACCAGCCTGACTTGGCACTGGTGCCACCTTGGGTCTGGCAACTCGCCCGCGTATCATGGATTTTCAGGAGCCAGCCGCCCTCTCCCAGCCACAAGCCCCCAAAATCAAACCTCAGCCCGTTTCCCTGACAAACAAAACTCAGCTGACTTTCTTCTGGATGGCAGATTGCAGGAGCCACTTGGTACTATCAAACCAGCCCAACCTGGCACTGGTGCCACCTTGGGTCTGGGAACCATCCTGCGTATTGTGGATTTTCAGGAGCCAGCTGCCACTCCCAGCCACAAGCCCTCAAACTCAAACTACGGCCCTTTTCTCAGGCAGGAAAAACTCAACTTCCCTGCTTCTGGATGGACGATTGCAGGAGCCGCTTGGTACTATCAAACCAGCCCAACTTGGCACTGGTGCCACCTTGGGTCTGGGAACCATCCTGCGTCTCGTGGATTTTTAGGAGCCAGCCGGCCACTCCCAGCCATAGGCTGCCAAATACAAACCACGGCCCGTTTCCCGGGCTAAAAACATTCAGGTTCCCCGCTTCTGGATGGAAGATTGCCGGAGCCACTTGGCACTTTCAAACCAGCCTGACTTTGCACTGGTGCCACTTTGGGTCTGGGAACTCGCTGGCGTATCATGGAGTTTCAGGAGCCAGCCGCCCTCTCCCAGCCACAAGCCCCCAAAATGAAACCTCAGCCCGTTTCCCTGACAAACAAAACTCAGCTATCCCGCTTCTGGATGGCAGATTGCAGGAGCAACTTGGTGCTATCAAACCAGCCCGATTTGGCACTGGTGCAACCTTGGGTCTGGGAACCATCCTGCGTAATTGGGATTTTCCGGAGCGAGCTTACCACTCCTAGCCACAAGCCCTCAAACTCAAACCACGGCCCTTTTCCCTGGCAAACAAAACTCAGCTGCCCTGCTTCTGGATGGCAGATTGCAGGAGCCACATGGTACTATCAAACTAGCCCGACTTGGCACTGGTGCCACCTTGGTTCTGGGAACCATCCTGCGTATCGTGGATTTTTAGGAGCCAGCCGGCCACTCCCAGACATAGGCTGCAAAATACAAACCACGGCCCGTTTCCCTGGCTAAAAAAATTCAGATGCCCCGCTTCTGGATGGCAGATTGCAGGAGCCACTTGGCACTGTCAAACTAGCCTGACTTTGCACTGGTGCCACCTTGGGTCTGGGAACTCGCCCGCGTAACATGGAGTTTCAGGAGACAGCCGCCCTCTCCCAGCCACAAGCCCCCAAAATGAAACCTCAGCCCGTTTCCCTGACAAACAAAACTCAGCTATCCCGCTTCTGGATGGCAGATTGCAGGAGCCACTTGATACTATCAGACCAGACCGATTTGGACCTGGTGCCACCTTGGGTCTGGGACCATCCTGCGTATTGTGGATTTTCAGGAGCCAGCTGGCCACTCCCAGCCACAGGCTGCAAAACACAAACCACGGCCCTTTTCCCTGGCTAGCAAAATTTAGATGCCCTGCTTCTGTATGGCATATTGCAGGAGCCGCTTGGCACGGTCAAACCAGCCCAACTTGGAACTGGTGACACCTTCGGTCTGGGAACCATCCTGCGTAGAGTGGATTTTCAGGAGCCAGCCGGGCACTCCCAGCCACAGGCTGCCAAACCCAAACCACGGCCCTTTTCCCTGGCTAAGAAAATTCAGCTGCCCTGCTTCTGGGTGGCAGATTGCAGGAGCCACTTGTCACAGTCAAACCAGCCCAACTTGGCACTGGTGCCAGCTTGGGTCTGAGAACCATCCTGTGTACCGTGGATTTTCAGGAGCCAGCTGGCCACTCCCTGCCATAGGCTGCCAAACACAAACCACGGCCCTTTTCCCTGGCTAAAAAAATTCAGATGCCCCGCTTCTGGATGGCAGATTGCAGGAGCCACTTGGAACTTTCAAACCAGCCCGACTTGGCACTGGTGCAACCTTGGGTATGGGAACCATCCTGCGTATTGTGGATTTTCAGGAGCCAGCTGGCCACTCCCATCCACAAGCCCTCAAACTCAAACCACGGCCTTTTCCTCTGGCAGGAAAATCTCAGCTGCCCTGCTTCTGGATGGCAGATTGCAGGAGCCACTAGGTACTATCAAACCAGCCCGACTTGGCACTGGTGCCACCTTGGTTCTGGGAACCATCCTGCGTATCGTGGATTTTTAGGAGCCAGCCGGCCACTCCCAGCCATAGGCTTCAAAATACAAACCACGGCACATTTCCCTGGCTAAAAAAATTCAGATGCCCCGCTTCTGGATGGCAGATTGCAGGAGCCACTTGGCACTGTCAAACTAGCCTGACTTTGCACTGGTGCCACCTTGGGTCTGGGAACTCGCCCGCGTAACATGGAGTTTCAGGAGACAGCCGCCCTCTCCCAGCCACAAGCCCCCAAAATCAAACCTCAGCCCGTTTCCCTGACAAACAAAACTCAGCTATCCTGCTTCTGGATGGCAGATTGCAGGAGCCACTTGGTACTATCAGACCAGCCCGATTTGGACCTGCTGCCACCTTGGGTCTGGGAACCATCCTGCGTATTGTGGATTTTCCGGAGCCAGCTGGCCACTCCCAGCCACAAGCCCTCAAACTCAAACCACGGCGCTTTTCCTTGGCAAACAAAACTCTAGTGCCCTGCTTCTGGATGGCAGATTGCAGGAGCCACTTGGTACTATCAAACCAGCCCGACTTGGAACTGGTGCCACCTTGCGTCTGGGAACCATCCTGCGTATCGTGGATTTTCAGGAGCCAGCTGGCCACTCCCAGCCACTGGTTGCCAAACACAAACCACGGCCCTTTTCCCTGGCTAGCAAAATTCAGATGCCCCGCTTCTGTATGGCAGATTGCAGGAGCCGCTTGGCACGGTCAAACCAGCCCAACTTGGAACTGGTGACACCTTCGGTCTGGGAAACATCCTGCGTAGTGTGGATTTTCAGGAGCCAGCTGGCCACTCCCCGCCATAGGCTGCCAAACACAAACCACGGCCCTTTTCCCTGGCTAACAAAATTCAGATCCCCTACTTCTGGATGGCAGATTGCAGGAGCCACTTGGCACTTTCAAACCAGCCCGACTTGGCCCTGGTGCCACCTTGGGTCTGGGAACCATCCTGCGTATCGTGGATTTTCCAGAGCCAGCTGGCCACTCCCAGCCACAAGCCCTAAAACTCAAACCACGGCCCTTTTCCCTGGCAAGAAAAACTCAACTGCCCTGCTTCTGGATGGCATACTTAAGGAGCCACTTGGTAAAATTAACCAGCCTGACTTGGCACTGGTGCCACCTTGGGTCTGGGAACCATCCTGCGTATCGTGGATTTTTAGGAGCCAGCCGGCCACTCCCAGCCACAGGCCCCCAAAATCAAACCGCGGCCCTTTTCCCTGGCTAACAAAATTCAGGTGCCTCGCTTCTTGATGGCAGATTGCAGGAGCCACTTGGCACTGTCAAACCAGCCTGACGTGGCACTGGTGCCACATTGGGTCTGGGAACTCGCCTGCGTATCATAGAGTTTCAGGAGCCAGCCGCCCTCTCCCAGCCACAAGCCCCCAAAATCAAACCTCAGCCCGTTTCCCTGAAAAAAAAAACTCAGCTATCCCGCTCCTGGATGGCAGATTGCAGGAGCCACTTGGTACTATCAAACCAGCCTTATTTGGAACTGGTGCCACCTTGGGTCTGGGAACCATCCTGCGTATTGTGGATTTTCAGGAGCCAGCCGGCCACTCCCAGCCATAGGCTGCCAAACACAAACCACGGCCATTTGCCCTGGCTAACAAAATTCAGATGCCCCACTTCTTGATGGAAGATATCAGGAGCTACTTGGCACTGTAAAACCAGCCCGACTTGGCACTGGTGCCAACTTGTGTCTGGGAACCATCCTGCGTATTATGGATTTTCAGGAGCCAGCCGGCCACTCCCAGCCACAAGCCCTCAAAATAAATCTACGGCCCTTTTCTCTGGCAAACAAAACTCAGCTGCCCAGTTTCTCATTGCAGATTGCAGGAGACACTTGGTACTATCAAACCAGCTGGACTTGGCACTGGTGCCCCCTTGGGTCTGGGAACCATCCTGCATCTCGTGGATTTTCAGGAGCCAGCCGGCCACTCCCAGCCATAGGCTTCTAAATACAAACCACGGCCCGTTTCCCCGGCAAACAAAATTCAGGTGCCCCGATAATGGATGGCAGATTGCAGGAGCCACTTGGCACTGTCAAACCAGCCTGACTTGGCACTGGTGCCACCTTGGGTCTGGCAACTCGCCCGCGTATCATGGATTTTCAGGAGCCAGCCGCCCTCTCCCAGCCACAAGCCCCCAAAATCAAACCTCAGCCCGTTTCCCTGACAAACAAAACTCAGCTGACTTTCTTCTGGATGGCAGATTGCAGGAGCCACTTGGTACTATCAAACCAGCCCAACCTGGCACTGGTGCCACCTTGGGTCTGGGAACCATCCTGCGTATTGTGGATTTTCAGGAGCCAGCTGCCACTCCCAGCCACAAGCCCTCAAACTCAAACCACGGCCCTTTTCCCTGGCAAACAAAACTCAGCTGCCCTGCTTCTGGATGGCAGATTGCAGGAGCCACATGGTACTATCAAACTAGCCCGACTTGGCACTGGTGCCACCTTGGTTCTGGGAACCATCCTGCGTATCGTGGATTTTTAGGAGCCAGCCGGCCACTCCCAGACATAGGCTGCAAAATACAAACCACGGCTCGTTTCCCTGGCTAAAAAAATTCAGATGCCCCGCTTCTGGATGGCAGATTGCAGGAGCCACTTGGCACTGTCAAACTAGCCTGATTTTGCACTGGTGCCACCTTGGGTCTGGGAACTCGCCCGCGTAACATGGAGTTTCAAGAGACAGCCGCCCTCTCCCAGCCACAAGCCCCCAAAATGAAACCTCAGCCCGTTTCCCTGACAAACAAAACTCAGCTATCCCGCTTCTGGATGGCAGATTGCAGGAGCCACTTGATACTATCAGACCAGACCGATTTGGACCTGGTGCCACCTTGGGTCTGGGACCATCCTGCGTATTGTGGATTTTCAGGAGCCAGCTGGCCACTCCCAGCCACAGGCTGCAAAACACAAACCACGGCCCTTTTCCCTGGCTAGCAAAATTTAGATGCCCTGCTTCTGTATGGCATATTGCAGGAGCCGCTTGGCACGGTCAAACCAGCCCAACTTGGAACTGGTGACACCTTCGGTCTGGGAACCATCCTGCGTAGAGTGGATTTTCAGGAGCCAGCCGGGCACTCCCAGCCACAGGCCACCAAACCCAAACTACGGCCCTTTTCCCTGGCTAAGAAAATTCAGCTGCCCTGCTTCTGGATGGCAGATTGCAGGAGCCACTTGTCACAGTCAAACCAGCCCAACTTGGCACTGGTGCCAGCTTGGGTCTGAGAACCATCCTGTGTACCGTGGATTTTCAGGAGCCAGCTGGCCACTCCCTGCCATAGGCTGCCAAACACAAACCACGGCCCTTTTCCCTGGCTAAAAAATTCTGATGCCCCACTTCTGGATGGCAGATTGCAGGAGCCACTTGGAACTTTCAAACCAGCCCGACTTGGCACTGGTGCCACCTTGGGTATGGGAACCATCCTGCGTATTGTGGATTTTCAGGAGCCAGCTGGCCACTCCCAGCCACAAGCCCTCAAACTCAAACCACGGCCCTTTCCTCTGGCAGGAAAAACTCAGCTGCCCTGCTTCTGGATGGCAGATTGCAGGAGCCACTAGGTACTATCAAACCAGCCCGACTTGGCACTGGTGCCACCTTGGTTCTGGGAACCATTCTGCGTATCGTGGATTTTTAGGAGCCAGCCGGCCACTCCCAGCCATAGGCTTCAAAATACAAACCACGGCACGTTTCCCTGGCTAACAATATTCTGATGCCCCACTTCTGGATGGCAGATTGCAGGAGCCACTTGGAACTTTCAAACCAGCCCGACTTGGCACTGGTGCCACCTTGGGTATGGGAACCATCCTGCGTATTGTGGATTTTCAGGAGCCAGCTGGCCACTCCCAGCCACAAGCCCTCAAACTCAAACCACGGCCCTTTCCTCTGGCAGGAAAAACTCAGCTGCCCTGCTTCTGGATGGCAGATTGCAGGAGCCACTAGGTACTATCAAACCAGCCCGACTTGGCACTGGTGCCACCTTGGTTCTGGGAACCATTCTGCGTATCGTGGATTTTTAGGAGCCAGCCGGCCACTCCCAGCCATAGGCTTCAAAATACAAACCACGGCACTTTTCCCTGGCTAACAATATTCAGATGCCCCGCTTCTGGATGGCAGATTGCAGGAGCCACTTGGCACTGTCAAACTAGCCTGACTTTGCACTGGTGCCACCTTGGGTCTGGGAACTCGCCCGCGTAACATGGAGTTTCAGGAGACAGCCGCCCTCTCCCAGCCACAAGCCTCCAAAATCAAACCTCAGCCCGTTTCCCTGACAAACAAAACTCAGCTATCCCGCTTCTGGATGGCAGATTGCAGGAGCCACTTGGTACTATCAGACCAGCCCGATTTGGACCTGGTGCCACCTTGGGTCTGGGAACCATCCTGCGTATCGTGGATTTTCAGGAGCCAGCTGGCCACTCCCAGCCACTGGTTGCCAAACACAAACCACGGCCCTTTTCCCTGGCTAACAAAATTCAGATCCCCCACTTCTGGATGGCAGATTGCAGGAGCCACTTGGCACTTTCAAACCAGCCCGACTTGGCACTGGTGCCACCTTGGGTCTGGGAACCATCCTGCGTATCGTGGATTTTCCAGAGCCAGCTTGCCACTCCCAGCCACAAGCCCTAAAACTCAAACCACGGCCCTTTTCCCTGGCAAGAAAAACTCAGCTGCCCTGCTTCTGGATGGCAGATTGCAGGAGCCACTAGGTACTATCAAACCAGCCCGACTTGGCACTGGTGCCACCTTGGTTCTGGGAACCATTCTGCGTATCGTGGATTTTTAGGAGCCAGCCGGCCACTCCCAGCCATAGGCTTCAAAATACAAACCACGGCACGTTTCCCTGGCTAACAATATTCAGATGCCCCGCTTCTGGATGGCAGATTGCAGGAGCCACTTGGCACTGTCAAACTAGCCTGACTTTGCACTGGTGCCACCTTGGGTCTGGGAACTCGCCCGCGTAACATGGAGTTTCAGGAGACATCCGCCCTCTCCCAGCCACAAGCCCCCAAAATCAAACCTCAGCCCGTTTCCCTGACAAACAAAACTCAGCTATCCCGCTTCTGGATGGCAGATTGCAGGAGCCACTTGGTACTATCAGACCAGCCTGATTTGGACCTGGTGCCACCTTGGGTCTGGGAACCATCCTGCGTATCGTGGATTTTCAGGAGCCAGCTGGCCACTCCCAGCCACAGGCTGCCAAACACAAACCACAGCCCTTTTCCCTGGCTAGCAAAATTCAGATGCCCTGCTTCTGTATGGCATATTGCAGGAGCCGCTTGGCACGGTCAAACCAGCCCAACTTGGAACTGGTGACACCTTCGGTCTGGGAACCATCCTGTGTAGCGTGGATTTTCAGGAGCCAGCTGGCCACTCCCTGCCATAGGCTGCCAAACACAAACCACGGCCCTTTTCCCTGGCTAACAAAATTCTGATGCCCCACTTCTGGATGGCAGATTGCAGGAGCCACTTGGCACTTTCAAACCAGCCCGACTTGGCACTGGTGCCACCTTGGGTCTGGGAACCATCCTGCGTATTGTGGATTTTCAGGAACCAGCTGGCCACTCCCAGCCACAAGCCCTCAAACTCAAACCACGGCCCTTTTCTCTGGCAAACAAAACTCAGCTGACCTGGTTCTGGATGGCAGATTGCAGGAGCCACTAGGTACTATCAAACCAGCCCGACTTGGCACTGGTGCCACCTTGGGTCTGGGAACCATCCTGCGTATCGGGGATTTTCAGGTGCCAGCTGGCCACTCCCAGCCATAGGCTGCCAAATACAAACCACGGCCCGTTTCCCGGGCTAACAAAATTCAGCTGCCCTGCTTCTGGATGGCAGATTGCAGGAGCCACTTGGCACTGTCAAACCAGCCCACTTTTGAACTGGTGCCACCTTGGTTCTGGGAACCATCCTGCGTATCGTGGATTTTTAGGAGCCAGCCGGCCACTCCCAGCCATAGGCTTCAAAATACAAACCACGGCACGTTTCCCTAGCTAAAAAAATTCAGATGCCCCGCTTCTGGATGGCAGATTGCAGGAGCCACTTGGCACTGTCAAACTAGCCTGACTTTGCACTGATGCCACCTTGGGTCTCGGAACTCGCCCGCGTAACATGGAGTTTCAGGAGACATCCGCCCTCTCCCAGCCACAAGACCCCAAAATCAAACCTCAGCCCGTTTCCCTGACAAACAAAACTCAGCTATCCCGCTTTTGGATGGCAGATTGCAGGAGCCACTTGGTACTATCAGACCAGCCCGATTTGACCTGGTGCCACCTTGGGTCTGGGAACCATCCTGCGTATCGTGGATTTTCAGGAGCCAGCTGGCCACTCCCAGCCACAGGCTGCCAAACACAAACCACAGCCCTTTTCCCTGGCTAGCAAAATTCAGATGCCCTGCTTCTGTATGGCATATTTCAGGAGCCGCTTGGCACGGTCAAACCAGCCCAACTTGGAACTGGTGACACCTTCGGTCTGGGAAACATTCTGCGTAGAGTGGATTTTCAGGAGCCAGCCGGGCACTCCCAGCTACAAGCCCCCAAACCCAAACCACGGCCCTTTTCCCTGGCTAACAAAACTCAGCTGCCCTGCTTCTGGATGGCAGATTGCAGGAGCCACTTGGCACTGTCAAACCAGCCTGGCTTGGCACTGGTGCCACTTTGGGTCTGAGAACCATCCTGTGTACCGTGGATTTTCAGGAGCCAGCTGGCCACTCCCTGCCATAGGCTGCCAAACACAAACCACGGCCCTTTTCCCTGGCTAACAAAATTCTGATGCCCCACTTCTGGATGGCAGATTGCAGGAGCCACTTGGCACTTTCAAACCAGCCCGACTTGGCACTGGTGCCACCTTGGGTCTGGGAACCATCCTGCGTATTGTGGATTTTCAGGAGCCAGCTGGCCACTCCCAGCCACAAGCCCTCAAACACAAACCACGGCCCTTTGCTCTGGCAGGAAAAACTCAGCTGCCCTGCTTCTGGATGGCAGATTGCAGGAGCCACTAGGTACTATCAAACCAGCCCGACTTGGCACTGGTGCCACCTTGGGTCTGGGAACCATCCTGCGTCTCGTGGATTTTTAGGAGCCAGCCGGCCACTCCCAGCCATAGGCTGCCAAATACAAACCACGGCCCGTTTCCCGGGCTAACAAAATTCAGCTGCCCTGCTTCTGGATGGCAGATTGCAGGAGCCACTTGGCACTGTCAAACCAGCCCACTTTGGAACTGGTGCCACCTTGGGTATGGGAACCATCCTGCGTATTGTGGATTTTCAGGATCCAGCTGGCCACTCCCAGCCACAAGCCCTCAAACTCAAACCACGGCCCTTTCCTCTGGCAGGAAAAACTCAGCTGCCCTGCTTCTGGATGGCAGATTGCAGGAGCCACTAGGTACTATCAAACCAGCCCGACTTGGCACTGGTGCCTCCTTGGGTCTGGGAACCATCCTGCGTATCGTGGATTTTTAGGAGCCAGCCGGCCACTCCCAGCCATAGGCTTCAAAATACAAACCACGGCACGTTTCCCTGGCTAAAAAAAGTCAGATGCCCCGCTTCTGGATGGCAGATTGCAGGAGCCACTTGGCACTGTCAAACTAGCCTGACTTTGCACTGGTGCCACCTTGGGTCTGGGAACTCGCCTGCGTAACATGGAGTTTCAGGAGACAGCCGCCCTCTCCCAGCCACAAGCCCCCAAAATGAAACCTCAGCCCGTTTCCCTGACAAACAAAACTCAGCTATCCCGCTTCTGGATGGCAGATTGCAGGAGCCACTTGATACTATCAGACCAGACCGATTTGGACCTGGTGCCACCTTGGGTCTGGGACCATCCTGCGTATTGTGGATTTTCAGGAGCCAGCTGGCCACTCCCAGCCACAGGCTGCAAAACACAAACCACGGCCCTTTTCCCTGGCTAGCAAAATTTAGATGCCCTGCTTCTGTATGGCATATTGCAGGAGCCGCTTGGCACGGTCAAACCAGCCCAACTTGGAACTGGTGACACCTTCGGTCTGGGAACCATCCTGCGTAGAGTGGATTTTCAGGAGCCAGCCGGGCACTCCCAGCCACAGGCTGCCAAACCCAAACCACGGCCCTTTTCCCTGGCTAAGAAAATTCAGCTGCCCTGCTTCTGGGTGGCAGATTGCAGGAGCCACTTGTCACAGTCAAACCAGCCCAACTTGGCACTGGTGCCAGCTTGGGTCTGAGAACCATCCTGTGTACCGTGGATTTTCAGGAGCCAGCTGGCCACTCCCTGCCATAGGCTGCCAAACACAAACCACGGCCCTTTTCCCTGGCTAAAAAAATTCAGATGCCCCGCTTCTGGATGGCAGATTGCAGGAGCCACTTGGAACTTTCAAACCAGCCCGACTTGGCACTGGTGCAACCTTGGGTATGGGAACCATCCTGCGTATTGTGGATTTTCAGGAGCCAGCTGGCCACTCCCATCCACAAGCCCTCAAACTCAAACCACGGCCTTTTCCTCTGGCAGGAAAATCTCAGCTGCCCTGCTTCTGGATGGCAGATTGCAGGAGCCACTAGGTACTATCAAACCAGCCCGACTTGGCACTGGTGCCACCTTGGTTCTGGGAACCATCCTGCGTATCGTGGATTTTTAGGAGCCAGCCGGCCACTCCCAGCCATAGGCTTCAAAATACAAACCACGGCACATTTCCCTGGCTAAAAAAATTCAGATGCCCCGCTTCTGGATGGCAGATTGCAGGAGCCACTTGGCACTGTCAAACTAGCCTGACTTTGCACTGGTGCCACCTTGGGTCTGGGAACTCGCCCGCGTAACATGGAGTTTCAGGAGACAGCCGCCCTCTCCCAGCCACAAGCCCCCAAAATCAAACCTCAGCCCGTTTCCCTGACAAACAAAACTCAGCTATCCTGCTTCTGGATGGCAGATTGCAGGAGCCACTTGGTACTATCAGACCAGCCCGATTTGGACCTGCTGCCACCTTGGGTCTGGGAACCATCCTGCGTATTGTGGATTTTCCGGAGCCAGCTGGCCACTCCCAGCCACAAGCCCTCAAACTCAAACCACGGCGCTTTTCCTTGGCAAACAAAACTCTAGTGCCCTGCTTCTGGATGGCAGATTGCAGGAGCCACTTGGTACTATCAAACCAGCCCGACTTGGAACTGGTGCCACCTTGCGTCTGGGAACCATCCTGCGTATCGTGGATTTTCAGGAGCCAGCTGGCCACTCCCAGCCACTGGTTGCCAAACACAAACCACGGCCCTTTTCCCTGGCTAGCAAAATTCAGATGCCCCGCTTCTGTATGGCAGATTGCAGGAGCCGCTTGGCACGGTCAAACCAGCCCAACTTGGAACTGGTGACACCTTCGGTCTGGGAAACATCCTGCGTAGTGTGGATTTTCAGGAGCCAGCTGGCCACTCCCCGCCATAGGCTGCCAAACACAAACCACGGCCCTTTTCCCTGGCTAACAAAATTCAGATCCCCTACTTCTGGATGGCAGATTGCAGGAGCCACTTGGCACTTTCAAACCAGCCCGACTTGGCCCTGGTGCCACCTTGGGTCTGGGAACCATCCTGCGTATCGTGGATTTTCCAGAGCCAGCTGGCCACTCCCAGCCACAAGCCCTAAAACTCAAACCACGGCCCTTTTCCCTGGCAAGAAAAACTCAACTGCCCTGCTTCTGGATGGCATACTTAAGGAGCCACTTGGTAAAATTAACCAGCCTGACTTGGCACTGGTGCCACCTTGGGTCTGGGAACCATCCTGCGTATCGTGGATTTTTAGGAGCCAGCCGGCCACTCCCAGCCACAGGCCCCCAAAATCAAACCGCGGCCCTTTTCCCTGGCTAACAAAATTCAGGTGCCTCGCTTCTTGATGGCAGATTGCAGGAGCCACTTGGCACTGTCAAACCAGCCTGACGTGGCACTGGTGCCACATTGGGTCTGGGAACTCGCCTGCGTATCATAGAGTTTCAGGAGCCAGCCGCCCTCTCCCAGCCACAAGCCCCCAAAATCAAACCTCAGCCCGTTTCCCTGAAAAAAAAAACTCAGCTATCCCGCTCCTGGATGGCAGATTGCAGGAGCCACTTGGTACTATCAAACCAGCCTTATTTGGAACTGGTGCCACCTTGGGTCTGGGAACCATCCTGCGTATTGTGGATTTTCAGGAGCCAGCCGGCCACTCCCAGCCATAGGCTGCCAAACACAAACCACGGCCATTTGCCCTGGCTAACAAAATTCAGATGCCCCACTTCTTGATGGAAGATATCAGGAGCTACTTGGCACTGTAAAACCAGCCCGACTTGGCACTGGTGCCAACTTGTGTCTGGGAACCATCCTGCGTATTATGGATTTTCAGGAGCCAGCCGGCCACTCCCAGCCACAAGCCCTCAAAATAAATCTACGGCCCTTTTCTCTGGCAAACAAAACTCAGCTGCCCAGTTTCTCATTGCAGATTGCAGGAGACACTTGGTACTATCAAACCAGCTGGACTTGGCACTGGTGCCCCCTTGGGTCTGGGAACCATCCTGCATCTCGTGGATTTTCAGGAGCCAGCCGGCCACTCCCAGCCATAGGCTTCTAAATACAAACCACGGCCCGTTTCCCCGGCAAACAAAATTCAGGTGCCCCGATAATGGATGGCAGATTGCAGGAGCCACTTGGCACTGTCAAACCAGCCTGACTTGGCACTGGTGCCACCTTGGGTCTGGCAACTCGCCCGCGTATCATGGATTTTCAGGAGCCAGCCGCCCTCTCCCAGCCACAAGCCCCCAAAATCAAACCTCAGCCCGTTTCCCTGACAAACAAAACTCAGCTGACTTTCTTCTGGATGGCAGATTGCAGGAGCCACTTGGTACTATCAAACCAGCCCAACCTGGCACTGGTGCCACCTTGGGTCTGGGAACCATCCTGCGTATTGTGGATTTTCAGGAGCCAGCTGCCACTCCCAGCCACAAGCCCTCAAACTCAAACCACGGCCCTTTTCCCTGGCAAACAAAACTCAGCTGCCCTGCTTCTGGATGGCAGATTGCAGGAGCCACATGGTACTATCAAACTAGCCCGACTTGGCACTGGTGCCACCTTGGTTCTGGGAACCATCCTGCGTATCGTGGATTTTTAGGAGCCAGCCGGCCACTCCCAGACATAGGCTGCAAAATACAAACCACGGCTCGTTTCCCTGGCTAAAAAAATTCAGATGCCCCGCTTCTGGATGGCAGATTGCAGGAGCCACTTGGCACTGTCAAACTAGCCTGATTTTGCACTGGTGCCACCTTGGGTCTGGGAACTCGCCCGCGTAACATGGAGTTTCAAGAGACAGCCGCCCTCTCCCAGCCACAAGCCCCCAAAATGAAACCTCAGCCCGTTTCCCTGACAAACAAAACTCAGCTATCCCGCTTCTGGATGGCAGATTGCAGGAGCCACTTGATACTATCAGACCAGACCGATTTGGACCTGGTGCCACCTTGGGTCTGGGACCATCCTGCGTATTGTGGATTTTCAGGAGCCAGCTGGCCACTCCCAGCCACAGGCTGCAAAACACAAACCACGGCCCTTTTCCCTGGCTAGCAAAATTTAGATGCCCTGCTTCTGTATGGCATATTGCAGGAGCCGCTTGGCACGGTCAAACCAGCCCAACTTGGAACTGGTGACACCTTCGGTCTGGGAACCATCCTGCGTAGAGTGGATTTTCAGGAGCCAGCCGGGCACTCCCAGCCACAGGCCACCAAACCCAAACTACGGCCCTTTTCCCTGGCTAAGAAAATTCAGCTGCCCTGCTTCTGGATGGCAGATTGCAGGAGCCACTTGTCACAGTCAAACCAGCCCAACTTGGCACTGGTGCCAGCTTGGGTCTGAGAACCATCCTGTGTACCGTGGATTTTCAGGAGCCAGCTGGCCACTCCCTGCCATAGGCTGCCAAACACAAACCACGGCCCTTTTCCCTGGCTAAAAAATTCTGATGCCCCACTTCTGGATGGCAGATTGCAGGAGCCACTTGGAACTTTCAAACCAGCCCGACTTGGCACTGGTGCCACCTTGGGTATGGGAACCATCCTGCGTATTGTGGATTTTCAGGAGCCAGCTGGCCACTCCCAGCCACAAGCCCTCAAACTCAAACCACGGCCCTTTCCTCTGGCAGGAAAAACTCAGCTGCCCTGCTTCTGGATGGCAGATTGCAGGAGCCACTAGGTACTATCAAACCAGCCCGACTTGGCACTGGTGCCACCTTGGTTCTGGGAACCATTCTGCGTATCGTGGATTTTTAGGAGCCAGCCGGCCACTCCCAGCCATAGGCTTCAAAATACAAACCACGGCACGTTTCCCTGGCTAACAATATTCTGATGCCCCACTTCTGGATGGCAGATTGCAGGAGCCACTTGGAACTTTCAAACCAGCCCGACTTGGCACTGGTGCCACCTTGGGTATGGGAACCATCCTGCGTATTGTGGATTTTCAGGAGCCAGCTGGCCACTCCCAGCCACAAGCCCTCAAACTCAAACCACGGCCCTTTCCTCTGGCAGGAAAAACTCAGCTGCCCTGCTTCTGGATGGCAGATTGCAGGAGCCACTAGGTACTATCAAACCAGCCCGACTTGGCACTGGTGCCACCTTGGTTCTGGGAACCATTCTGCGTATCGTGGATTTTTAGGAGCCAGCCGGCCACTCCCAGCCATAGGCTTCAAAATACAAACCACGGCACTTTTCCCTGGCTAACAATATTCAGATGCCCCGCTTCTGGATGGCAGATTGCAGGAGCCACTTGGCACTGTCAAACTAGCCTGACTTTGCACTGGTGCCACCTTGGGTCTGGGAACTCGCCCGCGTAACATGGAGTTTCAGGAGACAGCCGCCCTCTCCCAGCCACAAGCCTCCAAAATCAAACCTCAGCCCGTTTCCCTGACAAACAAAACTCAGCTATCCCGCTTCTGGATGGCAGATTGCAGGAGCCACTTGGTACTATCAGACCAGCCCGATTTGGACCTGGTGCCACCTTGGGTCTGGGAACCATCCTGCGTATCGTGGATTTTCAGGAGCCAGCTGGCCACTCCCAGCCACTGGTTGCCAAACACAAACCACGGCCCTTTTCCCTGGCTAACAAAATTCAGATCCCCCACTTCTGGATGGCAGATTGCAGGAGCCACTTGGCACTTTCAAACCAGCCCGACTTGGCACTGGTGCCACCTTGGGTCTGGGAACCATCCTGCGTATCGTGGATTTTCCAGAGCCAGCTTGCCACTCCCAGCCACAAGCCCTAAAACTCAAACCACGGCCCTTTTCCCTGGCAAGAAAAACTCAGCTGCCCTGCTTCTGGATGGCAGATTGCAGGAGCCACTAGGTACTATCAAACCAGCCCGACTTGGCACTGGTGCCACCTTGGTTCTGGGAACCATTCTGCGTATCGTGGATTTTTAGGAGCCAACCGGCCACTCCCAGCCATAGGCTTCAAAATACAAACCACGGCACGTTTCCCTGGCTAACAATATTCAGATGCCCCGCTTCTGGATGGCAGATTGCAGGAGCCACTTGGCACTGTCAAACTAGCCTGACTTTGCACTGGTGCCACCTTGGGTCTGGGAACTCGCCCGCGTAACATGGAGTTTCAGGAGACATCCGCCCTCTCCCAGCCACAAGCCCCCAAAATCAAACCTCAGCCCGTTTCCCTGACAAACAAAACTCAGCTATCCCGCTTCTGGATGGCAGATTGCAGGAGCCACTTGGTACTATCAGACCAGCCTGATTTGGACCTGGTGCCACCTTGGGTCTGGGAACCATCCTGCGTATCGTGGATTTTCAGGAGCCAGCTGGCCACTCCCAGCCACAGGCTGCCAAACACAAACCACAGCCCTTTTCCCTGGCTAGCAAAATTCAGATGCCCTGCTTCTGTATGGCATATTGCAGGAGCCGCTTGGCACGGTCAAACCAGCCCAACTTGGAACTGGTGACACCTTCGGTCTGGGAACCATCCTGTGTAGCGTGGATTTTCAGGAGCCAGCTGGCCACTCCCTGCCATAGGCTGCCAAACACAAACCACGGCCCTTTTCCCTGGCTAACAAAATTCTGATGCCCCACTTCTGGATGGCAGATTGCAGGAGCCACTTGGCACTTTCAAACCAGCCCGACTTGGCACTGGTGCCACCTTGGGTCTGGGAACCATCCTGCGTATTGTGGATTTTCAGGAACCAGCTGGCCACTCCCAGCCACAAGCCCTCAAACTCAAACCACGGCCCTTTTCTCTGGCAAACAAAACTCAGCTGACCTGGTTCTGGATGGCAGATTGCAGGAGCCACTAGGTACTATCAAACCAGCCCGACTTGGCACTGGTGCCACCTTGGGTCTGGGAACCATCCTGCGTATCGGGGATTTTCAGGTGCCAGCTGGCCACTCCCAGCCATAGGCTGCCAAATACAAACCACGGCCCGTTTCCCGGGCTAACAAAATTCAGCTGCCCTGCTTCTGGATGGCAGATTGCAGGAGCCACTTGGCACTGTCAAACCAGCCCACTTTTGAACTGGTGCCACCTTGGTTCTGGGAACCATCCTGCGTATCGTGGATTTTTAGGAGCCAGCCGGCCACTCCCAGCCATAGGCTTCAAAATACAAACCACGGCACGTTTCCCTAGCTAAAAAAATTCAGATGCCCCGCTTCTGGATGGCAGATTGCAGGAGCCACTTGGCACTGTCAAACTAGCCTGACTTTGCACTGATGCCACCTTGGGTCTCGGAACTCGCCCGCGTAACATGGAGTTTCAGGAGACATCCGCCCTCTCCCAGCCACAAGACCCCAAAATCAAACCTCAGCCCGTTTCCCTGACAAACAAAACTCAGCTATCCCGCTTTTGGATGGCAGATTGCAGGAGCCACTTGGTACTATCAGACCAGCCCGATTTGACCTGGTGCCACCTTGGGTCTGGGAACCATCCTGCGTATCGTGGATTTTCAGGAGCCAGCTGGCCACTCCCAGCCACAGGCTGCCAAACACAAACCACAGCCCTTTTCCCTGGCTAGCAAAATTCAGATGCCCTGCTTCTGTATGGCATATTTCAGGAGCCGCTTGGCACGGTCAAACCAGCCCAACTTGGAACTGGTGACACCTTCGGTCTGGGAAACATTCTGCGTAGAGTGGATTTTCAGGAGCCAGCCGGGCACTCCCAGCTACAAGCCCCCAAACCCAAACCACGGCCCTTTTCCCTGGCTAACAAAACTCAGCTGCCCTGCTTCTGGATGGCAGATTGCAGGAGCCACTTGGCACTGTCAAACCAGCCTGGCTTGGCACTGGTGCCACTTTGGGTCTGAGAACCATCCTGTGTACCGTGGATTTTCAGGAGCCAGCTGGCCACTCCCTGCCATAGGCTGCCAAACACAAACCACGGCCCTTTTCCCTGGCTAACAAAATTCTGATGCCCCACTTCTGGATGGCAGATTGCAGGAGCCACTTGGCACTTTCAAACCAGCCCGACTTGGCACTGGTGCCACCTTGGGTCTGGGAACCATCCTGCGTATTGTGGATTTTCAGGAGCCAGCTGGCCACTCCCAGCCACAAGCCCTCAAACACAAACCACGGCCCTTTGCTCTGGCAGGAAAAACTCAGCTGCCCTGCTTCTGGATGGCAGATTGCAGGAGCCACTAGGTACTATCAAACCAGCCCGACTTGGCACTGGTGCCACCTTGGGTCTGGGAACCATCCTGCGTCTCGTGGATTTTTAGGAGCCAGCCGGCCACTCCCAGCCATAGGCTGCCAAATACAAACCACGGCCCGTTTCCCGGGCTAACAAAATTCAGCTGCCCTGCTTCTGGATGGCAGATTGCAGGAGCCACTTGGCACTGTCAAACCAGCCCACTTTGGAACTGGTGCCACCTTGGGTATGGGAACCATCCTGCGTATTGTGGATTTTCAGGATCCAGCTGGCCACTCCCAGCCACAAGCCCTCAAACTCAAACCACGGCCCTTTCCTCTGGCAGGAAAAACTCAGCTGCCCTGCTTCTGGATGGCAGATTGCAGGAGCCACTAGGTACTATCAAACCAGCCCGACTTGGCACTGGTGCCTCCTTGGGTCTGGGAACCATCCTGCGTATCGTGGATTTTTAGGAGCCAGCCGGCCACTCCCAGCCATAGGCTTCAAAATACAAACCACGGCACGTTTCCCTGGCTAAAAAAAGTCAGATGCCCCGCTTCTGGATGGCAGATTGCAGGAGCCACTTGGCACTGTCAAACTAGCCTGACTTTGCACTGGTGCCACCTTGGGTCTGGGAACTCGCCTGCGTAACATGGAGTTTCAGGAGACAGCCGCCCTCTCCCAGCCACAAGCCCCCAAAATCAAACCTCAGCCCGTTTCCCTGACAAACAAAACTCAGCTATCCCGCTTCTGGATGGCAGATTGCAGGAGCCACTTGGAACTATCAGACCAGCCCGATTTGGACCTGGTGCCACATTGGGTCTGGGAACCATCCTGCGTATCGTGGATTTTCAGGAGCCAGCTGGACACTCCCAGCCACAGGCTGCCAAACACAAACCACAGCCCTTTTCCCTGGCTAGCAAAATTCAGATGCCCTGCTTCTGTATGGCATATTGCAGGAGCCGCTTGGCACGGTCAAACCAGCCCAACTTGGAACTGGTGACACCTTCGGTCTGAGAAACATTCTGCGTAGAGTGGATTTTCAGGAGCCAGCCGGGCACTCCCAGCCACAAGCCCCCAAACCCAAACCACGGCCCTGTTCCCTGGCTAACAAAACTCAGCTGCCCTGCTTCTGGATGGCAGATTGCAGGAGCCACTTGTCACAGTCAAACCAGCCCAACTTGGCACTGGTGCCAGCTTGGGTCTGAGAACCATCCTGTGTACCGTGGATTTTCAGGAGCCAGCTGGCCACTCCCTGCCATAGGCTGCCAAACACAAACCACGGCCCTTTTCCCTGGCTCACAAAATTCAGATGCCCCGCTTCTGTATGGCATATTGCAGGAGCCGCTTGGCACTGTCAAACCAGCCCAACTTGGAACTGGTGACACTTTCGGTCTGGGAAACTTCCTGCGTAGTGTGGATTTTAAGGAGCCAGCCGGCCACTCCCAGCCACAGGCACCCAAACACAAACCACGGCCCTTTTCCCTGAGTAACAAAACTCAGCTGCCCTGCTTCGGGATGGCAAATTGCAGGATACACTCGGCACTTTCAAACCAGCCGAACGTGGACTGGTGCTACCTTGCGTCTGGGTACCATCCTGAGTATTGTGAATTCTCAGGAGCCAGCTGGCCACTCCCAGCCACATGCGCCCAAAAACAAACCTCGGCCGGTTTCCCTGAAAAAAAAAACTCAGCTGCCCTGCTTCTGAATGGCAGATTGCAGGAGCCACTTGATACTATCAAACCAGCCCAACTTGGCACTCGTGCCACCTTGCATCTGGCAACAATCCTGCGTCTCGTGGATTTTCAGGAGCCAGCCGGCCACTCCCAGCCATAGGCTGCCAAACACAAACCACAACCCAATTCCCTGGCTAACAAAATTCAGATACCCTGTTTCTGGATGGCAGATTGCAGGAGCCACTTGGTACTGTCAAACCAGCCCGACTTGGCACTGGTGCCACCTTGGGTCTGGGAACCATCCTGCGTATCGTGGATTTTCAGAAGCCAGCTGGCCACTCCCAGCCACAAGCCCTCAAACTCAAACCACGGCCCTTTTCTCTGGCAAACAAAACTCAGCTGACCTGGTTCTGGATGGCAGATTGCAGGAGCCACTTGGTACTACCAAAAAACCCCGATATGGCACTGGTGCCACCTTGGGTCTGGGAACCATCCTGCGTATCGGGGATTTTCAGGTGCCAGCTGGCCACTCCCAGCAACCGGCTGCAAAACACAAACCACGGCCCTTTTCCCTGGCTAAAAAATTCAGATGTCCCGCTTCTGGATGGCATATTGCAGGAGCCGCTTGGCACAGTAAAACCAGCCCAACTTGGAACTGGTGACACCTTCGGTCTGGGAAACATCCTGCGTAGTGTGGATTTTCATGAGCCAGCCGGCCACTCCCAGCCACAGGCTCCCAAACACAAACCATGGCCATTTTCCCTGGCTAAAAAAACTCAGCTTCCCTGCTTCCTGATAGCAGATGGCAGGAGCCACTTGGCACTGTCAAACCAGCCCGATTTGGCACTGGTGCCACCTTGGGTCGGGGAACCATCCTGCGTATCGTGGATTTTCAGGAGCCAGCTGGCCACTCCCAGCCACAGGTGCCCAAAAACAAACCTCGGCCGGTTCTCTTGAAAAACAAAACTCAGCTACCCCGCTTCTGGATGGCAGATTGCAGGAGCCACTTATTACTATCATACCAGCCCAAATTGGCACTGGTGCAACCTTGGGTCTTGGAACCATCCTGCGTATCGTGGATTTTCAGGAGCCAGCCGGCCACTCCCAGCCACAAGCCCTACGACTCAAACACTGGCCCTTTTCCCTGGCTAACAAAACTCAGCTGCCCTGCTTCTGGATGGCAGATTGCAGGAGCCACTTGGTACTATCAAACCAGCCCAACTTGCACGGGTGCTACCTTGGGTATGGGTACCATCCTGCGTATCGTGGATTTTCAGCAGCCAGTCGGCCACTCACAGCCATAGGCTGCCAAAAAAAAGCCATGGCCCTTTTCCCTGGCTAACAAAATTCATATTCCCCGCTTCTGGAAGGCAGATTGCAGGAGCCACTTGGCACTGTCAAACCAGCCTGACTTGGCACTGGTGCCACCTTGGGTCTGGGTACCATCCTGCGTATCGTGGATTTTCAGGAGCTAGCCACTTACTCCCTGCCAGCGGCTGCCAAAAACAAACCTCGGCCCATTCCTTTGCAAACAAAAGTCACTTTCCCCGCTTCTGCATGGTAGATTGCTGGAGCCACTAGGAAAGTCAAAATCAGCCTGTCTTGGCAGTGTTTCCACCTTGGGTCTGGGAGCCATCCTGCATATCAATGATTTCAAGATGCCAGCTGGCCACTCCCTGCCACTGGCCCCCAAACACAAACCACAGCCCTTTTCTCTGGCATACAAAACTCAGCTGCCCCGCTTCTCGACGGCATATTGCAGGAGCCACTTGGTACTATAAAACCAGCCTGTCTTTGTAGTGGTGCCACCTTGGGTCTGGGCACCATCCTGCGTAACGTGGATTTTCAGTGTCCGGCCGGCCACTCCCTGCCGGGGGCCCTCAAACACAAACCACGGCCCTTTTCCTTTGCAAACAAAACTCAGCTACCCCGCTTCTTGGTGGCAGATTGCAGGAGGCACTTGGCACTGTCAAACCAGCCTGACTTGGCACTGGTGCCACCTTGGGTCTGGCAACTCGCCCGCGTATCATGGATTTTCAGGAGCCAGCCGCCCTCTCCCAGCCACAAGCCCCCAAAATCAAACCTCAGCCCGTTTCCCTGACAAACAAAACTCAGCTGACTTTCTTCTGGATGGCAGATTGCAGGAGCCACTTGGTACTATCAAACCAGCCCAACCTGGCACTGGTGCCACCTTGGGTCTGGGAACCATCCTGCGTATTGTGGATTTTCAGGAGCCAGCTGCCACTCCCAGCCACAAGCCCTCAAACTCAAACTACGGCCCTTTTCTCAGGCAGGAAAAACTCAGCTTCCCTGCTTCTGGATGGACGATTGCAGGAGCCGCTTGGTACTATCAAACCAGCCCAACTTGGCACTGGTGCCACCTTGGGTCTGGGAACCATCCTGCGTCTCGTGGATTTTTAGGAGCCAGCTGGCCACTCCCTGCCATAGGCTGCCAAATACAAACCACGGCCCGTTTCCCGGGCTAAAAACATTCAGGTTCCCCGCTTCTGGATGGAAGATTGCAGGAGCCACTTGGCACTTTCAAACCAGCCTGACTTTGCACTGGTGCCACTTTGGGTCTGGGAACTCGCTGGCGTATCATGGAGTTTCAGGAGCCAGCCGCCCTCTCCCAGCCACAAGCCCCCAAAATCAAACCTCAGCCCGTTTCCCTGACAAACAAAACTCAGCTATCCCGCTTCTGGATGGCAGATTGCAGGAGCAACTTGGTGCTATCAAACCAGCCCGATTTGGCACTGGTGCAACCTTGGGTCTGGGAACCATCCTGCGTAATTGGGATTTTCCGGAGCGAGCTTACCACTCCTAGCCACAAGCCCTCAAACTCAAACCACGGCCCTTTTCCCTGGCAAACAAAACTCAGCTGCCCTGCTTCTGGATGGCAGATTGCAGGAGCCACATGGTACTATCAAACTAGCCCGACTTGGCACTGGTGCCACCTTGGTTCTGGGAACCATCCTGCGTATCGTGGATTTTTAGGAGCCAGCCGGCCACTCCCAGACATAGGCTGCAAAATACAAACCACGGCCCGTTTCCCTGGCTAAACAAATTCAGATGCCCCGCTTCTGGATGGCAGATTGCAGGAGCCACTTGGCACTGTCAAACTAGCCTGACTTTGCACTGGTGCCACCTTGGGTCTGGGAACTCGCCCGCGTAACATGGAGTTTCAAGAGACAGCCGCCCTCTCCCAGCCACAAGCCCCCAAAATGAAACCTCAGCCCGTTTCCCTGACAAACAAAACTCAGCTATCCCGCTTCTGGATGGCAGATTGCAGGAGCCACTTGATACTATCAGACCAGACCGATTTGGACCTGGTGCCACCTTGGGTCTGGGACCATCCTGCGTATTGTGGATTTTCAGGAGCCAGCTGGCCACTCCCAGCCACAGGCTGCAAAACACAAACCACGGCCCTTTTCCCTGGCTAGCAAAATTTAGATGCCCTGCTTCTGTATGGCATATTGCAGGAGCCGCTTGGCACGGTCAAACCAGCCCAACTTGGAACTGGTGACACCTTCGGTCTGGGAACCATCCTGCGTAGAGTGGATTTTCAGGAGCCAGCCGGGCACTCCCAGCCACAGGCCACCAAACCCAAACCACGGCCCTTTTCCCTGGCTAAGAAAATTCAGCTGCCCTGCTTCTGGATGGCAGATTGCAGGAGCCACTTGGCACTGTCAAACCAGCCCGACTTGGCACTGGTGCCACCTTGGGTATGGGAACCATCCTGCGTATTGTGGATTTTCAGGAGCCAGCTGGCCACTCCCAGCCACAAGCCCTCAAACTCAAACCACGGCCCTTTCCTCTGGCAGGAAAAACTCAGCTGCCCTGCTTCTGGATGGCAGATTGCAGGAGCCACTAGGTACTATCAAACCAGCCCGACTTGGCACTGGTGCCACCTTGGTTCTGGGAACCATTCTGCGTATCGTGGATTTTTAGGAGCCAGCCGGCCACTCCCAGCCATAGGCTTCAAAATACAAACCACGGAACGTTTCCCTGGCTAACAATATTCAGATGCCCCGCTTCTGGATGGCAGATTGCAGGAGCCACTTGGCACTGTCAAACTAGCCTGACTTTGCACTGGTGCCACCTTGGGTCTGGGAACTCGCCCGCGTAACATGGAGTTTCAGGAGACAGCCGCCCTCTCCCAGCCACAAGCCTCCAAAATCAAACCTCAGCCCGTTTCCCTGACAAACAAAACTCAGCTATCCCGCTTCTGGATGGCAGATTGCAGGAGCCACTTGGTACTATCAGACCAGCCCGATTTGGACCTGGTGCCACCTTGGGTCTGGGAACCATCCTGCGTATCGTGGATTTTCAGGAGCCAGCTGGCCACTCCCAGCCACAAGCCCTAAAACTCAAACCACGGCCCTTTTCCCTGGCAAGAAAAACTCAGCTGCCCTGCTTCTGGATGGCAGATTGCAGGAGCCACTAGGTACTATCAAACCAGCCCGACTTGGCACTGGTGCCCCCTTTGGTTCTGGGAACCATTCTGTGTATCGTGGATTTTTAGGAGCCAGCCGGCCACTCCCAGCCATAGGCTTCAAAATACAAACCACGGCACGTTTCCCTGGCTAACAATATTCAGATGCCCCGCTTCTGGATGGCAGATTGCAGGAGCCACTTGGCACTGTCAAACTAGCCTGACTTTGCACTGGTGCCACCTTGGGTCTGGGAACTCGCCCGCGTAACATGGAGTTTCAGGAGACATCCGCCCTCTCCCAGCCACAAGCCCCCAAAATCAAACCTCAGCCCGTTTCCCTGACAAACAAAACTCAGCTATCCCACTTCTGGATGGCAGATTGCAGGAGCCACTTGGTACTATCAAACCAGCCCGACTTGGCACTGGTGCCACCTTGGGTCTGGGAACCATCCTGCGTATCGGGGATTTTCAGGTGCCAGCTGGCCACTCCCAGCCATAGGCTGCCAAATACAAACCACGGCCCGTTTCCCGGGCTAACAAAATTCAGCTGCCCTGCTTCTGGATGGCAGATTGCAGGAGCCACTTGGCACTGTCAAACCAGCCCACTTTTGAACTGGTGCCACCTTGGTTCTGGGAACCATCCTGCGTATCGTGGATTTTTAGGAGCCAGCCGGCCACTCCCAGCCATAGGCTTCAAAATACAAACCACGGCACGTTTCCCTAGCTAAAAAAATTCAGATGCCCCGCTTCTGGATGGCAGATTGCAGGAGCCACTTGGCACTGTCAAACTAGCCTGACTTTGCACTGATGCCACCTTGGGTCTGGGAACTCGCCCGCGTAACATGGAGTTTCAGGAGACATCCGCCCTCTTCCAGCCACAAGACCCCAAAATCAAACCTCAGCCCGTTTCCCTGACAAACAAAACTCAGCTATCCCGCTTTTGGATGGCAGATTGCAGGAGCCACTTGGTACTATCAGACCAGCCCGATTTGACCTGGTGCCACCTTGGGTCTGAGAACCATCCTGTGTACGGTGGATTTTCAGGAGCCAGCTGGCCACTCCCTGCCATAGGCTGCCAAACACAAACCACGGCCCTTTTCCCTGGCTAACAAAATTCTGATGCCCCACTTCTGGATGGCAGATTGCAGGAGCCACTTGGCACTTTCAAACCAGCCCGACTTGGCACTGGTGCCACCTTGGGTCTGGGAATCATCCTGCGTATTGTGGATTTTCAGGAGCCAGCTGGCCACTCCCAGCCACAAGCCCTCAAACACAAACCACGGCCCTTTGCTCTGGCAGGAAAAACTCAGCTGCCCTGCTTCTGGATGGCAGATTGCAGGAGCCACTAGGTACTATCAAACCAGCCCGACTTGGCACTGGTGCCACCTTGGGTCTGGGAACCATCCTGCGTCTCGTGGATTTTTAGGAGCCAGCCGGCCACTCCCAGCCATAGGCTGCCAAATACAAACCACGGCCCGTTTCCCGGGCTAACAAAATTCAGCTGCCCTGCTTCTGGATGGCAGATTGCAGGAGCCACTTGGCACTGTCAAACCAGCCCACTTTGGAACTGGTGCCACCTTGGGTATGGGAACCATCCTGCGTATTGTGGATTTTCAGGATCCAGCTGGCCACTCCCAGCCACAAGCCCTCAAACTCAAACCACGGCCCTTTCCTCTGGCAGGAAAAACTCAGCTGCCCTGCTTCTGGATGGCAGATTGCAGGAGCCACTAGGTACTATCAAACCAGCCCGACTTGGCACTGGTGCCTCCTTGGGTCTGGGAACCATCCTGCGTATCGTGGATTTTTAGGAGCCAGCCGGCCACTCCCAGCCATAGGCTTCAAAATACAAACCACGGCACGTTTCCCTGGCTAAAAAAAGTCAGATGCCCCGCTTCTGGATGGCAGATTGCAGGAGCCACTTGGCACTGTCAAACTAGCCTGACTTTGCACTGGTGCCACCTTGGGTCTGGGAACTCGCCTGCGTAACATGGAGTTTCAGGAGACAGCCGCCCTCTCCCAGCCACAAGCCCCCAAAATCAAACCTCAGCCCGTTTCCCTGACAAACAAAACTCAGCTATCCCGCTTCTGGATGGCAGATTGCAGGAGCCACTTGGAACTATCAGACCAGACCGATTTGGACCTGGTGCCACCTTGGGTCTGGGAACCATCCTGCGTATCGTGGATTTTCAGGATCCAGCTGGACACTCCCAGCCACAGGCTGCCAAACACAAACCACAGCCCTTTTCCCTGGCTAGCAAAATTCAGATGCCCTGCTTCTGTATGGCATATTGCAGGAGCCGCTTGGCACGGTCAAACCAGCCCAACTTGGAACTGGTGACACCTTCGGTCTGGGAAACATTCTGCGTAGAGTGGATTTTCAGGAGCCAGCCGGGCACTCCCAGCCACAAGCCCCCAAACCCAAACCACGGCCCTGTTCCCTGGCTAACAAAACTCAGCTGCCCTGCTTCTGGATGGCAGATTGCAGGAGCCACTTGTCACAGTCAAACCAGCCCAACTTGGCACTGGTGCCAGCTTGGGTCTGAGAACCATCCTGTGTACCGTGGATTTTCAGGAGCCAGCTGGCCACTCCCTGCCATAGGCTGCCAAACACAAACCACGGCCCTTTTCCCTGGCTCACAAAATTCAGATGCCCCGCTTCTGTATGGCATATTGCAGGAGCCGCTTGGCACTGTCAAACCAGCCCAACTTGGAACTGGTGACACTTTCGGTCTGGGAAACTTCCTGCGTAGTGTGGATTTTAAGGAGCCAGCCGGCCACTCCCAGCCACAGGCACCCAAACACAAACCACGGCCCTTTTCCCTGAGTAACAAAACTCAGCTGCCCTGCTTCGGGATGGCAAATTGCAGGATACACTCGGCACTTTCAAACCAGCCGAACGTGGACTGGTGCTACCTTGCGTCTGGGTACCATCCTGAGTATTGTGAATTCTCAGGAGCCAGCTGGCCACTCCCAGCCACATGCGCCCAAAAACAAACCTCGGCCGGTTTCCCTGAAAAAAAAAACTCAGCTGCCCTGCTTCTGAATGGCAGATTGCAGGAGCCACTTGATACTATCAAACCAGCCCAACTTGGCACTCGTGCCACCTTGCATCTGGCAACAATCCTGCGTCTCGTGGATTTTCAGGAGCCAGCCGGCCACTCCCAGCCATAGGCTGCCAAACACAAACCACAACCCAATTCCCTGGCTAACAAAATTCAGATACCCTGTTTCTGGATGGCAGATTGCAGGAGCCACTTGGTACTGTCAAACCAGCCCGACTTGGCACTGGTGCCACCTTGGGTCTGGGAACCATCCTGCGTATCGTGGATTTTCAGAAGCCAGCTGGCCACTCCCAGCCACAAGCCCTCAAACTCAAACCACGGCCCTTTTCTCTGGCAAACAAAACTCAGCTGACCTGGTTCTGGATGGCAGATTGCAGGAGCCACTTGGTACTACCAAAAAACCCCGATATGGCACTGGTGCCACCTTGGGTCTGGGAACCATCCTGCGTATCGGGGATTTTCAGGTGCCAGCTGGCCACTCCCAGCAACCGGCTGCAAAACACAAACCACGGCCCTTTTCCCTGGCTAAACAATTCAGATGTCCCGCTTCTGGATGGCATATTGCAGGAGCCGCTTGGCACAGTAAAACCAGCCCAACTTGGAACTGGTGACACCTTCGGTCTGGGAAACATCCTGCGTAGTGTGGATTTTCAGGAGCCAGCTGGCCACTCCCAGCCACAGGCTCCCAAACACAAACCATGGCCATTTTCCCTGGCTAAAAAAACTCAGCTTCCCTGCTTCCTGATGGCAGATGGCAGGAGCCACTTATTACTATCATACCAGCCCAAATTGGCACTGGTGCAACCTTGGGTCTTGGAACCATCCTGCGTATCGTGGATTTTCAGGAGCCAGCCGGCCACTCCCAGCCACAAGCCCTACGACTCAAACACTGGCCCTTTTCCCTGGCTAACAAAACTCAGCTGCCCTGCTTCTGGATGGCAGATTGCAGGAGCCACTTGGTACTATCAAACCAGCCCAACTTGCACGGGTGCTACCTTGGGTATGGGTACCATCCTGCGTATCGTGGATTTTCAGCAGCCAGTCGGCCACTCACAGCCATAGGCTGCCAAAAAAAAGCCATGGCCCTTTTCCCTGGCTAACAAAATTCATATTCCCCGCTTCTGGAAGGCAGATTGCAGGAGCCACTTGGCACTGTCAAACCAGCCTGACTTGGCACTGGTGCCACCTTGGGTCTGGGTACCATCCTGCGTATCGTGGATTTTCAGGAGCTAGCCACTTACTCCCTGCCAGCGGCTGCCAAAAACAAACCTCGGCCCATTCCTTTGCAAACAAAAGTCACTTTCCCCGCTTCTGCATGGTAGATTGCTGGAGCCACTAGGAAAGTCAAAATCAGCCTGTCTTGGCAGTGTTTCCACCTTGGGTCTGGGAGCCATTCTGCATATCAATGATTTCAAGATGCCAGCTGGCCACTCCCTGCCACTGGCCCCCAAACACAAACCACAGCCCTTTTCTCTGGCATACAAAACTCAGCTGCCCCGCTTCTCGACGGCATATTGCAGGAGCCACTTGGTACTATAAAACCAGCCTGTCTTTGTAGTGGTGCCACCTTGGGTCTGGGCACCATCCTGCGTAACGTGGATTTTCAGTGTCCGGCCGGCCACTCCCTGCCGGGGGCCCTCAAACACAAACCACGGCCCTTTTCCTTTGCAAACAAAACTCAGCTACCCCGCTTCTTGGTGGCAGATTGCAGGAGGCACTTGGTACTATCAAAGCAGCCAGAATTGGCACTGGTGACACTTTGGCTCTGGGAACCATCCTGCCTAGAGTAAATTTTCAGGAACCATCGGACACTGCAAGAAATAGGCCCCCAGACAAAAACATGGGCCCGATTCCCTGGTAAGCAATACTCACCTGCCCGCTTCTAAATGGTAGATGGCAGGAGACACTTGGTACCATCAAACCAGCCTGACTTAGCACTGGTGCCATCTTGTGTGTGGAAACCATCCAGCGTATCATGGATTTTCAGGAGCCAGCAGGCCACTCCGAGCCACAGGCCCCAAAATACAAACCACGGCCCTTTCCTCTTGCAAAAAAAAACTCGGCTGCCCCCCTTCTGGATGACAGATTGCAGGAGGCACTTGGTATTATCAAACCAGCCCGACTTGGCACTGGTGTCACCTTGGTTCTGGAAACCATCCTGCCTATCGTGGATTTTCAGAAACCAGCCGGATACTGCAGGCAATTGTCCTCAAGACACAAACCTCGGTAAGTTTTCCTGGCAAATAAAACTCAGCCGCCCCGCTTATGGATGGCAGATGGCACGACCCACTGAGTACTATAAACCAGGCCGACTTGCCAGTTTTTACACCATGTGTCTGGGAAACATCCTGCGTATCAAAGATTTTAAGGATCCAGCCGGCCACATTCAGCCACTGGTCTTGAAACCCAAAGCTCGGCAATTTTCCCTTGCAAACAAAACTTCCCTGGCCTACTTCTTGAGGGCAGATTGCAGGAGCAACTTGTTACTTTCAAACCAGTCCGACTTCGGACTGGTGTCACCTTGGGTCTCGGAACTCTCCCGCATATCATGCATTTTTAGGAGCCAGGCGGCCACTCCCAGCCACAGGTCTTCCAACAAAAACAACGGCCCTTTTCCCTGGAAAAAAAAACTTAGCTGCCCTGCTTCTGGATGGCAGACTGCAGGAACCACTTGGTACTATAAAACCAGCCCGTCTGTGTACTGGTGCCACCTTGGTTCTGGGAGCCATCCTGAGTATCGTGGATTTTGAGCAGCCAGCTGGCCACTCCCAGCCATAGGCGCCCAGACAAAAACCTCTGCCCATTTCCCTGGCAAACGAAACTCACCTGCCCCGCTTCTGGATGGCAGATTTAAGGGGGCACTTTGTACTATAAAACCAGCCCGACTTGGCGCTGGTGCCACCTTGGGTCTGGGAACCATCCCGCCTGTCGTAGATTCTCTAGAACCATCTGGACACTGCAGGCAATAGGCCCCCAGACATAACCTGGGGCCCGTTTCCCTGGAAAACAAAAATCACCTGCCCTGCTTCTGGATGGCAGATTGCAGGAGCCACTTGGTACTCTCAAACCAGCCCGCCTTGGCACTGCTGCCACCTTGGGTCTGGGAACCATCCTCCGTATCGCTGATTTTTAGGAGCCAGCCGGCCACTCTCAGCTACAGGCCCCCAAACACAAACCACAGCCCTTTTCTCTGGCAAACAATACTTAACTTCCCCGCTTCTGGATGGCATATTGCAGGAGCCACTTGGTACTCTCAAAGCAGCCCTACTTGGAACTGGTGCAACCTTGGGTCTCAGAACCATCCTGCCTATCGTAGATTTTCAAGAACCAGAAGGACACTACAGGCCATAGCCCCCAGACCTTGGGTCGGGCAAACATCCTGCGTATCGTGGCTTTTAAGGCGCCAGACGGCCACTCACTGCCACAGGCCCCCAAAAAAAAACAAAGGCCCTTTTCCCTGGCAAAAAAAGCTCAGCTGCCCTGCTTCTGCATGGCAGATTGCAGGAGCAACTTGGTAATTTCATACCAGCCTGATTTGGCAGTGGTGCCATTGTAGGTTTTGGAACCATACTGCGTAACGTGGATATTCAGGAGCCAGCCGGCCACTTCGAGCCACAGGCCCCCTAACACAAACCACGGCCCTTTTCTCTGGAGACAAAACTCAGCTGCCCTGCTTCTGGATGGCAGACTGCAGGAGCCACTTGGTAATATCAAACCAGCCAGACTAGGCACTGGTGCCACCTTGGGTCTGGGAACCATCCTGCGTATCGCAGATTTTCATGAGACAGCCGGCAACTCAGTTCAGCAGGCCCCCAAACTCAAACCTCGGCCTTTTCCTTTGCAAAAATAACTCAGCTGCCCTGCTTCTGGATGGCAGATATCAGGAGGCACTTGGTAACATCAAACCAGCCCGTCTTTGTACTGGTGCCACCTTGGCTCCGGGAACCCTCCTGTGTATAGTGGATTTTCCGGAGCCAGCCGGCCACTCCCGGCCATAGGCACGCAGACACAAACCTCTGGCCGTTTCCCTGTAAAACAAAACTCACCTGCCTTGCTTCTGGATGGCCTATTACAGGAGCCACTTGGTACTACAAAACCAGCCCGATTTGATACTGGTGCCAACCTGGGCCTGGGAACCGTCCTGCGTATCGTGAATTTTCAGGAGCCAGGTGGCCACTCCCAGCCACAGCCCCCTAAACACAAACCACGGCCCTTTTCCCCTGGCAAACCAAAGTCACCTGCCCCGCTTCTGGATGGCAGATTGCAGGAGGCATTTGGCACTATCAAAGCAGCCCGACTTTGCACTGGTGCCACCTTGGGTCTGGGAACCATTCTGCGTATCGTGGATTTTCATGAGCCAGCCGGCCACTCCCAGCCACAGGCCCCCAAGCACAAACCACTGCAATTATCTAAGTCAAACAAAACTCAGCTGCCCCTCTTCTTGATGGCAAATTGCAGGAGCCACTTTCTCCTATTAAACCAGCCCATCTTGGTACTGGTGCCACATTGGGTCTGGGAACCATCCTGCGTAACGTGGATTTTCAGGAGTCCGCTTGCCACTCCCAGCAGTCGGCCCCCAAACAAAAACCGCGACTCTTTTCACTGGAAAAAAAACTCACCTGCCCCGCTTCTGGATGGCAGATTGCAGGAGCCACTTGGTACTTTCAAATTAGCTTGACTTGGCACTGGTGCCGCCTTTGGTCTGGGAACCATCCTGCTTAAGGTAGTTTTTAAGGAAGCAGCCAGACACTGCAGACCATAGGCCCCCAGACAAAAACCTCGGCCATTTTCTCTTCCAAACAAAACTCAGATGTCCTGGTTCTGGATGGCAGATTGCAGGAGTCACTTGGTACTATCAAAAAAGCCCATCTTGGCACTGGTACCACCTTGGGTCTGGGAACCATCCTGCGTATCGTGGATTTTCATGATTCAGCCCGGCACTCACGGCCACAGCACCTAAACAAAAACCACGGCCCTTTTCCCCTTGCCAAAAAAAATCAGCTGCCCCGCTTCTGGATGGCAGATTGCAGGAGTCACTTGTTACTATCAAACCAGCCCGAGTTAACACTGGTGTCACTTTGGGTCTGAGAACCATCCTGCGTATCGTGGATTTTCAGGAGCAAGCTGGGCACTGCCGGCTATAGGGCCCCCGGCACAAACCTTGGCTTGTGTCCCTAGCAAACCAAATTCAACTGCCCCGCTTCTGGATGGCAAATTACAAGAGGCACTTGGTACTATCAAACCAGCCCTAATTTGCCGTGTTGCCACCATGGTTCTGGGAAACATCCTGCGTATTGTAGGTTTTCAGGAGCTTGGCGGTCACTCCCTGCAACAGGTCGCCAAAAACAAACCTCGGCTCTTTTCCCTGGAAAACAAAACTCACCAGCCCCACTTGTGGATGGCAGATTGTAGGAGCCACTCTGTACTATCAAACCAGCCTGACTTGGCACTGGTGGCACCCTGGGT
Source organism: Passerculus sandwichensis (assembly GCA_031885435.1). Taxonomy (NCBI): domain Eukaryota; kingdom Metazoa; phylum Chordata; class Aves; order Passeriformes; family Passerellidae; genus Passerculus; species Passerculus sandwichensis. The sequence goes on from CM063166.1 coordinate 29,160,279, forward strand.
CTAGGAGCAATCCTGCGTAATGTGGATTTTCAGAAGCCAGCTGGCCACTCCCAGCCACAGGCCCCTGAACACAAACCTCGGACCTTTTCTCTGGCAAAAAAAACTCACTTCTCACTTCGTCCGCTTCTGGATGGCAGATATCAGGAGCCACTTGTTACTATCAAACAAGCCTGACCTGGCACTGGTGCCACCTTAGGTCTGGGAACCGTCCTGCCTATCGTGGATTTTTAGGAGACAGCCGGCAACTCCCAGCCACAGGACCCATACACAAATCACGGTCCGTGCGCCTTGAAAACATAACTCAGCTTCCCTGCTTCTGGATGGCAGATTGCAGGAGCCACTTGGCACTATCAAACCAGCCCGACTTGGCACTGGTGCCACTTTGGGTCTGGGAACAATCCTGCCTATCGTAGATTTTCAACGGCCAGAGGGCCAGTCCCACCAACAGGTCCTCAAACAAAAACCAGGGCCCATTTCCCTTGCAAACAAATCTAAGCTGCCCCGCTTCTGGATGGCAGATTCCCGGAGCCACGTGGTACTATCAAACAAGCCCAACTTGGCAGTGGTGCCACCTTGGGTCTGGGAACCATCCTGCGTATCGTGGATTTTCATGATTCAGCCGGGCACTCACGGCCACAGCACCCAAAAAAAAACCACGGCCCTTTTCCCCTTGCCAAAAAAAATCAGCTGCCCCGCTTCTGGATGGCAGATTGCAGGAGTCACTTGTTACTATAAGCAAGCCCGAGTTAACACTGGTGTCACCTTGGGTCTGGGAACCATCCTGCGTATCGTGGATTTACAGGAGCCAGCCGGCCACTCCCAGCCACAGGTCGTTAAACACAAACCACGGCACGTTTCTCTGGCAAAAAAAACTCACCTGCCCCGTTTCTGGACTGCAGATTGCAGGAGCCACTTTGTACTATCAAACCAGCCCGAATTGGCACTGGTGCAAACTCTGGTCTGGGAACCATCCTGCGTATCGTGGATTTTCAGGAGCCTGCCGGCCACTCGCAGCCACATGCCCCGAAAAAAAAACCATGGCCCTTTTCTCTGGCAAACGAAACTCACCTCCCGTTCTTCTGGTCGGCAGATTGCAGGAGCCAGTTGGTACTATCAAACGAGCCCGACTTGGCACTGGTGTCACCTTGGGTCTGGAAACCATCCTGCCTATCGTGGATTTTCAGGTGCTAGCCAGCCACTCTCAGCAAGAGGCCCCCAAAAAAAACCTCGGCAATTTTCCCTGGCAAACAAAACTCACCTGCCCCGCTTCTGCATGGCAGGTTGCAGGAGCCACTTGGTACTATCAAACCAGCTTGACATGGCACTGGTGCCACCCTGGGTCTGGCAACCATCCTGCGTATCATGGACTTTAAGGAGCAAGCTATCAACTCTCAGCCACAGCACCCAAACAAAAACCACGGCCCTTTTCACTGGCAAATTATCTCAGCTGCCTCGCTTCTGGATGGCAGATTGCAGGAGCCGCATGGTACTGTAAAACAAGCTCGACTTGGCACTGGTGTCACGTTGGTTCTGGGAACCATCCTGCCTATCGTGGATTTTCAGGTGCTAGCCAGCCACTCTCAGCCAGAGGCCCCCAAACAAAAACCTCGGCCCTTTTCCCTGGAAAACAAAACTCAGCTTCCCCGCATCTTTATGGCAGATTGCTGGAGGAACTTGGTAATATCAAACCAGCCTGACTTGGCACTGGTGCCACCTTGGTTCTGGGAACCATCCTGCGTATCGTGGATTTTCATGAGCCAGCCGGCCACTACCAGCCACAGGCGCCCAAAAACAAACCATGGCCCTTTTCTCTGGCAAAAAAAACTCAGCTTCCCTGCATCTTTATGGCAGATTGCAGGAGCCTCTTGGTACTATGAAACCAGCCCGACTTGGAACTGGTGCCACCTTGGGTCTGGGAACCATCGTGCGAATTCTGGATTTTAGGGCGCCAACTAGCCCATCCCTGCCACGACCCGCAGACACAAACCTCAGCCCTTTTCTCGGGCAAACAAAACTCACCTGCCCCGCTTCTGCATGGCAGATATCAGGAGACACTTGGTATTATTAACCAGCTCGACTTGGCACTGGTGCAACCTTGGGTCTGGGAACCATCCTGCCTATCGTAGATTTTAAAGCGCCAGTAAGCCACTCCCTTCTACAGGTCCCCCAAAAAAAACAAATGCCTTTTTCCTTGGCAAACAGAACTCAGCTTCCCCGCTTCTGCATGGCAGATTGCAGGAGGCACTTGTTAATAAAAAACCCACCCAACTTGGCACTGGTCCACCCTTGATTCTGGGAACCATACTGCGTATCGTGGATTTCAGGAGCCAGCTGGCCACTCCAGGCCACAGCACCCAAACGAAAACCACGGCCATTTTCCCTGGCAAAAAAACCACAGCTGTCCCCCTTCTGGATGGCAGATTGCAGGAGCGACTTGGTACTATGAAACCAGCCCGATTTGGCAGTGGTGCCACCTTGGGTCTGGGAATACTCCTGCGTATCGTAGATTTTCATGAGCCAGCTGGCCACTGTGAGCAGAACGCCCCCAAACACAAACCACAGCCCTTTTTCTCTGGCAAAAAAAATTCAGCTTCTCCGCTTCTGAATGGCAGTATGCAGGACCCACTTGGTACTATCAAACCAGCCTGTCTTGGTACTGGTACCACTTTGGGTCTGGGAACCATCCTGCGTGTCATGGATTTTCAGGAGCCAGCCGGCCGCTCCGATCCACAGGCCCCGAGACACAAACCTCGGCCTTTTTCTCTGGCAAAAAAAACTCACCTGCCCGTCTTATGGATGGCAGTATGCAGGAGGCACTTGGTACTATTAACCAGCCAGACATGGCACTGGTGCCACCTAGGGTCTGGGATCCATCCTGCGTATCGTGGGTTTTCAGGAGCCAGCAGGCCACTCCCAACCACAGACCCAAAGCACAAACCACGGCCCTTTTCCGTGGAAAACAAAATTCACCTGCCTTACTTGTGGTAGGCAGATTTCAGGAGGCACTTGTTACTGTAAAAAAAGCCCGACTTGGCAGTTTTGCCACTATGTGTCTGGGAACCATCCTGCATATCGTGGATTTTCAGGAGCTAGCCAGTCACTCCCTGCCACAGGCCGCCAAAAAAAAACCTCAGCTTGTTTCCCTGGCAAACAAAACTCACCTGCCCAGCTACTGGATGGCAGAGTGCAGGAGCCACTTGGTACTATCAAACCAGCCCAACTTGGCAGTGTTGCCACCATGGGTCTGGGAAACATCCTTCGTATCGTGGATTTTCAGGAGCTAGCTGGTCACTCCCTGCAATAGGCTGCCAAAAAAAACCTCGACCATTTTCCCTGGCAAACAAAAGTCACCTGCCCTGCTTCTGCATGGCAGATTGCTGGAGCTACTTGGAACTTCCAAATAAACCTGAGTTGGCACTTTTGCGTCCTTGGGTCTCTGAGCCATCCTGCATATCAAAGGTTTTAAAGAGCCAGCTGGCCACTCTCATCCGCAATTGCCGAATGAAAAACTGTGGTGCTTTTCCCTTGCAAACAAAACTCACCTGCCCTGCTTCTGGATGGCAGACATCAGGAGCCACTTGGCACTATCAAACCAGCCCGACAAGGCACTGGTGCCACCTTGGGTCTGGGACCCATCCTACCTATCGTAGATTTTCAGGAGCCAGCCGGCCACTACCGGCCATAGGCCCCCAGACACAAACCTTGGCCAGTTTCCCTGGCAAACAAAACTCACCTGCCCCGTTTTTGGATGGCAGATTGCAGGTGGCACTTGGTACTATCAAACCAGCCTGACTTGGCACTCGTGCCACCTTGGGTCTGGATGGCAATAGTGTCACCTTGGGTCTGGGAACCATCCAGCCTATAGTAGATTTTCAGGAGCCACTGGTCCACAGCCGGCCATAGGCCCCCAAACACAAACCTCGGCCTATTTCCCGTGCAAACTGTGGGAACTCAGCACCTCAGGATGGAGGTGCAGAGTGGCCGAGACCACTCTTGGGGGGCTCGGGAGTCCTGGAATGTTGCCAGAAGTGTCTGGTGGCTGGACTTTGATCCTACACAGGAGACGACACCTGTATGAGGATGCGGGGATTTCATTGGGGTGAATGGTGAAGGGATAAGTTAATTAGAGTGTAAAACACAGGGTTTAGGATTTCTTTACAGGGGGGTCTAGAGATGTAAAATGGAGGAATTGGGGCGTGTCCTGTCCTTCTTCTTCTTCTTCTTGGCCTCCATCTTCTGTGGTGATGGTGGCACTTTGGGATTGGTCATTACTAAAAGTGCACCGGGTAATAAGCGTAGAAGGTATTGGGGAAAAATTATAAATATTGTATATGTAACTTCGGGAGTAAAGATAAGTGACCGCCCCGGGGGCTCGCAGTGTGCTCATGGCTGGCTTGCTGTGCAGACCTCTGTCGGGCCGAAAGAAAATCTTTTAGATAAACAATTAATAAACACCGAGACCAAGGAAAGATGAGAAGTCTCTTCTCGTCCTTTGAAGTGCCGGGCTGTCCAAGGCCACCCTGGGCCTTTCCAGGCCACCTAAACAGCCGAGAAACTGACAAGTGGCGTTCGCTGCGTGGGCTACTCCCCACCAACCCTTTCGGGGGGGGATCAGCCCTGAAGAGCTAAAGAGCTGAAAAGCCAAGAGGGCAGCTCCAATCTAGGACGAGTTCCCAGGAGAGCACTGATAGCTCCTGAGGAGAGAAGCCTGAAGAAAAAGAAAAAAAAAAAAAAAAAAAACCGCCAGAAGAGTCTGCAAAAAACAGCAGTCACTGAGAATTACATCTCTAAGCTTCTGCCGAAGACAGTTTGTAGCAGAGCAGCCCGGATCGGAACCGGAAGGCGCCTCTGGATCCTTCTCCTTTGACCTGCTGGACAGAGACCGGGAGCCTTCGGACAGCTCTGACGACAGATTCGGTGAGAAGGTCAAAAAATAAGAACATGGGGGCCACACTCTCCAAAAAACAAAGGGAAATTTTGTCCGCCTTACAAGGCGTGGCTCAAGCACACACAGAAGGGATCCCAAAGAAAGAATTAAAACAGTTATTTTTGTGGGCAAGGCTTAATTACCCACTTGCCGAAACATGCCTGCTATTCGAAGTGGGGTTTTGGCAGGAAATCAATAGGCACTTATATTTCTTAGCGACAAAAAAAGACGAGACAGCGTTAAAGCTGCTCTCGCCGGCAAGAGTAATGCTAGAAGGGATTTCAGTACAGTCGAAAAGACTGGAAGAGCAACGAAAAGTTGCGGCACCCTCAGAAGGAGGGGGGGAGCAAAGCTCCGGGAAAAAAATTAGCTCTGGCCTCAAGAAGCCAGGGGGAAAGTGCTCTCGAGGAAAGAGAGCAGGAAATAATATTAAAGCCCCCAGTCCCAAAACCCAGAAACCCCAGGAAGCTCCTAAAGCGTCCTGAAACTCCGGAGAGTACAGGGGAGTCAGGATCGGAAGGGGGGGTGCAGGGGGGAGAGAAGGGATTGGGGGGGACACGGCGCGGCAGCGGCGGAGCAGGCGGGGAGCGCGGGTGAAGAGATACTGGGAGACATGAGTCCCGGTGCGGCTGTTGTCAGTGCAGCACCGGGGGTGGCAGGCGCCCCGGCCGGCAGAATAGCGAAGACGCGCGCGGCGGGCAAAACTCGCAAGAACTGGGGGGGGGGGTGTCACATACCAGCGCGGAGGCGGTAAACACGGGCGGCGAAATGGGGGAAATTGCGCAGCCCCAAAGGGCCACCGTAGTGAGACGCAGGAGGCACGCGGTTGTGACGTCAGACCCGGTGCGGAGGTCGGCTCGGATGGCGGAATGCGCTCGGGTGCCAGCGGGGGGCGGGCTGCACACACCGGTGGGAGGAGTGGACACAGCGTCAGAGGAGGAGGAGACAGAGTCAGGGACAGACCAAGGGGAGGAAACCTCGGAGGTGGAACAAGGGCGGGGAGAGTGACGTCAGCTCGGGAGAGACAGGGAGCGGCTCGGAGAGCACGCATGCGCAGAGAGTAGAGCGCGGGCGGGGGCGGGCCAGATCCCCTGTGACGTCTCGGGCGAGGAGGGGCCGTGCTCGGGACTCTACGTCCCCCGGCACCTCACCGTCTCCAGACTTGGTACCTTCGGATGAAACCCTCAGAGTTCCAGTCCCTTCCCTTCAAGGGAGACGTTCTGGTGTTTAAGCTCCATCTTCAGCTGAATTAAAAGCCAAGCAAACACGGTCTCAAATGAGATCGCCGACACGGCAGCTGACCGAAAAAGGAAGAGCAGTCGAGCTCATTCTGTCATCCGAGCTGGGGAGGCCGGTGACAGCGCCACCTAGTGGCAGGAGGACAGAAGTGCACGACATGCCGGACCAGTTCGGCGGGGCCACAGCGCCATCTCGTGGCGAGACTGCAACAATGCAGCAATTTTTTCCAACATTATATAAAAAGAAAAGCACTTTAAAGAAAACAATATTAACACAACAAAGGGACTATCCATCGACTTGGGGATTTCATGAAGATGATGAAAGCTCAGATGAAGAACAGCTACAAGGAGAAGATGTCATACGGATCACAGCATCAGAAGGTGTTCCGACATGGATGCTGTCAGCAGCAGAAGCAGCAAAAAGCTTCTTGCATTCAGTTGATGCAGCGAAAAAGAAATATCAACAGGATCCTCGAGTTTCCTTTTCGGATCTAGGAGCGAGGCCAAAAACCTCAAGGCGAGGAATGAGGCACGATGAATCACCAATGACATCCACGACACCATTATTCATGCAAATCCCAATGGAACCTCAAGAAGAGGAATTTCAAGAGCCAGTGAAGACGATGGATTGGAAGCAAATTAGAAAAGCATTAGCAAAGGAAAAACATTTATTTCCAAGATCAGGAGATTTGACAATGCCAGTGACATATGATGCCCAGGGGCAGAACCCAAGGTGGGAAAGGATGGGTCATGAGATACTCAAAGACTTGGGGAAGGCGGCTCAAACTTTTGGGCTGAATTCACAATAATTCAAACAGCTATTAAGAGGGACTTTCACTACATACGACCTTACACCATATGATATTCGAAGTATTGTGGCAATGATTCTTACTGACACGCAAAGTCTTGTCTGGGAGAAAAGGTGGAGAAAATATCTTGCTGAATTGCGGAACAGATATCAAGGTGGGCCAAACGCGAACCTCACAGAAGGGCAGTTAGCAGGAGATCCTCCAGATGACAACCCAGGGGAACAAGCAGTGTGGCTTCCACGAAGAGTGTTAAGTGACATCAAGGAAGCAGCGCGAAGGGCGATCATGCAGATCACACCAACAGGAGCTCCAGAAGTCCCGTTCTCTTGCATCAGGCAAGGTCCCACAGAGCCATTCATGTCGTTCATCGATCGACTCACGCAAGCCATGGATCGACAGCTGGCGATAGAAGAAGCGAAGGGGCCTCTCTTGGAGAGCTTAGCTTTCGGCAATGCCAACCCGGATTGTCAACGGGTGATTAGCACCATGCCAGGACGGCCATCCTTGGCAGAGATGGTGGAGGCATGCAGCAAGGTGGGGACACCTCAGCATGTCGCATCAATCGTGAAGAGTGAATTAAGAGAGGAATGGGAAGAACAGTTAAAGGGACATTCAGAAAGGCAAACAGAGAACAAGACACTGGAAAAGATGCTCGAAAAAAAACTGCAACAGCAGGACGAGAACATCAACAAAGTTCTTGCGACGATGCAGAAAAAGAACAACCCCCCAAGAGGACAGTGCTACAAATGTGGGGAGTTTGGCCACATGAAAAGAAATTGTCCATGGACACATACGCCAGCGCCAGCACAGAAGGCGGAAAGGCCAGTTTGTGCGCGGTGCGGAAGAGGAAGACATTCAGCGAAAGAATGTTATTCCCAGACAGACGTGGATGGAAACCCGCTACCGCATCTGTAAAACGGGAAGCGGAGCGCGCCCGTAAGCTAACGCGCTCAGACACAAGTACTGGCGGTGTCACAAGAGCAGACAGGGCAGTCATCAGCGAGCGAAAAGCAGATGCCCTAAGAAAAACCCTTAGTCGGTTCCACAGTGACCCAGACCTCCTCCCACCAGGGGCACAGTGTGCACTGGCAGCTTCCAGACTAGTATGCTTCTTAGATGAAAGTCATGCGGAGATACCACCGGGTATCCGCGGGGACTAATATAAGAAGAATAATTTCCTGATAATCGGACAAGATAAGTGCAAACTCAGCTGCCCTGCATCTGGATGGCAGATTGCAGGAGCCACTTGGTACTATCAAACCAGACCGACGTAGCACTGGTGCCATCGTGGGTCTTGAAACCATCCTGCGTATCGTGGATTTTCAGGAGCCAGCCAGCCACTCCGATCCACAGGCCCCCAAACACAAACCTCGGGCCTTTTTTCTGGCAAACAAAACTCACCTTCCCTGCCTCTGAAAGGCAGATTACAGGAGCCACTTGGTACTATCAAACCAGCCCGACTTGGCACTGGTGCCACGTTGGGTGTGGGAACCATCCTGCGTTTCGTGGATTTTGAGGAGCCAGCCGGCCACTCCCAGCCACACGACCCGAAACACAAGCCACGGCCCTTTTCCCTGGCAAACAAAACTTAGCTTCCCCGCTTCTGGATGGCAGATTGCAGGAGCCACTTGGTACTATCAAACCAGCCCGACTTGGCAGTGTTGCCACCATGGGTCTGGGAAACATCCTGCGTATCGTGGATTTTCAGGGGCCAGCCGGGAACTCCCAGCCGCAGGCCGTCAAACACAAACCACGGCCTTCTTCTCTGGCAAACAAAACTCAACTGCCCCGCTTCTGGATGGCAGATTGCAGGAGCCACTTGGAGATATCAAACAAGCCCGACTTGGCACTGGTGCCACCTTGGGTCTGGGAACAATCCTGCGTATCGTAAATTTTAAAAAGCCAGCCGGGCACTGCCTGCCATAGGCCCCTAGACAAAAACCTCGGTACATTTGCCTGGAAAAAAAAACTCACCTGCCCCGCTTCTGGATGGCAGATTATGGAGTCACTTGGTACTATAAAACCAGCCCGACTTGGCACTGGCGCCAACTTGTGTCTGGGAACCATCCTGCGTATCGTGGATTTTCAGGAGCCAGCTAGCCACTCCCAGCCATAGGCTGCCAAACACAAACCACGGCCCTTTTCTCTGGCAAAAAAAACTCACCTGCCCGGCTTCTGGATGGCAGATTGCAGGAGCCAATTGATAGTATCAAACCAGCCCAACTTGGCAGTGGTGCCACCTTGGGTCTGGGAACCATCCTGGCTATTGAGGATTTTCAGGAGCCAGCTGGCCACTCCCACTCATAGGCCCCCAAAAAAAAACCACTGCCCTTTTCTCTGGCAAACAAAACTCAGCTTGCCTGCTTCTGGATGGCAGATTGCAGGAGCCACTTGGTACTATCAAACCAGCCCGACTTGGCTGTGTTGGCACCTTGGCCCTGGGAATCATGCGTATCGTGGATTTTCATGAGCTCGCCTTTCACTGCCTGCCACAGGCATTTTTTCAATTGCATTTCATTTGATCCTGTCTCATTTCCAGAGTGTTTGTAAGGCTTTCTTTTCAGGGTCGCAAAATTCCCTTTCCCTTCCCGAAACGAAATTTCATTTCCTTTCGGGAAGGTAAAAAGAATCTTGCGATTTCAATGGAGACCAATAGAGGAATCTTTGGTGCTTGTCCCTGCCCTTGATGGCATGGCATGCCTTTTGATGGCTTTGACTTTGGAAAGGATTTTTTTCTCTTTTGTTTTATGTATCCATGCCATGTCCCTCATATCTTCCCCTCCAAGTTGTGTCCTCCTTCTTGATGTTTTCCCCTGCTTTTGAAACATCTGTGAGCTTAGTTTTGGCATGTTTTTGTGTTTCGCACTGCACCTGATATAATCCTGGTCCATTTTCTTGTAATCGGGGAATTTCCCAAATTTTCTTTTTTTCTCCTCCAATTGCAATTCCTTTGATGCTATCTCCATTCCAGCGTGTTTGTAGGTTCTTCTTTTCTGTTTTGGCATTCAGTGGGGAAAAATTTAAGAAAGCTTTGCTGCATGTGCCTGCACTTGATGGCATATGGCCATCCTAAATTGCCCCCTGCAATCTGCCCTCCAGAAGCGGGGCAGCTGAGTTTTGTTTGCCAGAGAAAAGGGCCGTGGTTTCTGTTTGGGGGCCTGTGGCTCAGAGGTGCCGGCTGGCTACTGAAAATCCACGATACGCAGGATGGTTCCCAGACCCAAGATTGCACCAGTAGCAAGACGGGCTGGTTTGGTAGTAACAACTGCCTCCTGCAATCTGCCATCCAGAAGCGGGACAGGTGAGTTTTGTATGCCCGTGAAACGGGCCAAAGTTTGTGTTTGAGGGCCGGTGGTTAGGAGTGGCTGGCTTGAACCTGAAAATCCACGATACGCAGGATGTTTCCCAGACCCAATTAGGAACCAGTGCCAAGTCGGGCTGGTTTGATAGTACCAATTGGCTCCTGCAATCTGCCATCCAGAAACGGGGCAGCTGAGTTTTGTTTGCAAGAGAAAGGGGCCGTGGATTGTGTTTGAGGGCCTGTGGCTGGGAGTGGCCGGCTGGCTCCTCAAAAACCACGATAGGCAGCATGGTTCCCAGACCCAAGGTGGCACCAGTGCTAAGTCAGGCTGGTATGATAGTACCAACTGGCTGCTGCAATCTGCCATCCAGAAGCAAGACAGCTGAGTTTTGTTTGCAAGGGAAAAGGGCCGTGGTTTTTTTTGGGTGCTGTGGTCAAAAGTAGCCGGCTGGTCTCTTAAAATACACGATACGCAGGATGGTTGCCCGACCCAAGGTGGCACCACTATAAAATCGAGCTGGTTTGATATTATGAAGTGCCTCCTGCAATCTGCCATGCAGAAGCGGGGAAGCTGAGTTTTGTTTGCAAGGGAAAAGGGATTTTGTTTTTGTTTGGGGGCCTACGGTCTGCAGTGTCCGGCTGGTTCCTAAAAATCTACGACAGGCTGGATGGTTCCCAGACCCAAGGCGGCACCAATGCCAAGTCGGGATGGTTTTATATTACAAATTGGCTCCTGCAATCTGCCATCCAGAAACGGGGAAGGTGAGTTTTGTTTGACAGAGAAAAGGGCCGTGGTTTGTGTTTGGGGGCCTGTGGCTGGGAGTGGCCGACTGGCTCCTGAAAATCCACGATACACAGGATGGTTCCCAGACCCAAGGTGGAACCAGTGACAAGTCAGGCTGGTTTGAGAGTACCAAGTGCCTCCTGCAATCTGCCATCTTGAAGTGGGGAAGCTGAGTTTTATTTGCAAGGGGAAAGGGTTGTGGTTTGTTTTTGAGGGCCTGTAGCTGGGTGTGGCCGGCTGGACCCTGAGAATAAAAAAGACGCAGCATGGTTCGCAGACCCAATTTGGCACCAGCGCCATGGCAGGCTGGTTTGATACTACCAATTGGCTCCGGCAATCTGCCATCCTTAAACACGGCAGCTGAGTTTTGTTTGCCAGGGTAAAGGGCCGTTGTTTTTTTTGGCGGCCTGTGGCTGGAAGTTGCCGGCTGGCCCCTGAAAATCCACGATTCGCAGGATGGTTCCCAGACCCAAGGTGGCACCAGTGCCAAGTCAGGCTGGTTTGAAAGTACCAAGTGGCTCTTGTGATCAGCCATCCAGAAGTGGGACAGCTGAGTTTTGTTTGCAAGGGTAAAAGGGCCTGTGATTTGTGTTTCAAGAACTGTGGCTGCGGGTGGCCGTCTGGCTCCTGACAATCTTTGATATGCAGGATGGCTCCCAGACCCAAGGTGGCAACACTGCCAAGTCAGGCTGATTTGGCAGTTCCAAGTGGCTCCAGCAATCTGCCATACAGTAGCAATGCAGGTGACTTTTATTTGCCCGGGAAAAGAGACGAGGTTTTTCTTTGGCAGCCTGTGGAAGGGACTGACCGGCTAGCTCCTGAAAATCCATGATACGCAGGATGGTTCCCAGACCCAAGGTGGCACCAGTGCCAAGTAAGGCATCTTTGATAGTAGCAAGTGGCTCCTGCAATCGGCCATCCAGAAGCGGGGCAGGTGAGTTTTGTTTGAAAGGGGAAAACGCTGTTTATTTTGTTGGAGGGCCTGAGGATGGGAGTGGGCAGCTGGCCCCTGAAAATCAATGTTACGCAGGATGGTTTCCAGACCCAAGGTGGCATTAGTGTCAAGTCGGGCTGGTTTGATAGTACCAGGTGTCTCCTGCAATCTGCCATTCAGAAGCGGGGCAGGTGAGTTCTGTTTTCCAGAGAAAAGGGCCGTGGTTTGTGTTTGGGGGCCTGTGGCTGGGAGTGGCCTGCTGGACCCTGAAAATCCACGATACGCAGGATAGTGCCCAGACCCAAGGTGGCACGAGTGCCAAATCAGGCTGGTTTTGTAGTACTAAGTGGCTCCTGCAAAATGCCATCCAGAAGCGGGGTAGCTGACGTGTTTTTTCCAGATAAACGGGCCGAGGTTTTTGTCTGATGAAAAATGGACGGCAGTGGCCAGCAGGCTCCTGAAAATCCATGATACGCAGGATGGTTCCCAGACCCAAGGTGGCACCAGTGCCAAGTCGGGCTGGTTTGAGAGTGCCATGTGCCTCCTGCAATCTGCCATGCAAAAGTGGGGCAGGTGATTTGTGTTATCCGAGGAAAAGGTCCCTGGTTTGTGTTTAAGGGCCTAGTGCTGGGAGTGGCCGGCTCGCTCCTGAAAATCCACGGCACGCTGAATGGTTCCCAGACCCAAGGTGGCACCAGTGCGAAGTTGTGCTCGTTTGATAGTTCCAAGTGGCTCCTGCAATCTGCCATCCAGAAGCGGGGCAGGTGAGTTCTGTTTTCCAAAAAAAAGGGCTGCGGTTTGTGTTTGGGGGCCTATGGCTGGGAGTGGCCGGCTGGCTCCTGAAAATCCACGTTACGCAGGATGGTTCCCAGACCCAAGTTGGCACCAGTGCCAAGTCGAGCTGGTTTGATGGTACTAAGTGCCTCCTGCAATCTGCCATCTAGAAGCGGGAAAGCTGAGTTTTGTTTGCAAGGGAAAATGGCGTGGTTTGTGTTTGAGGGCCTGTGGCTGGGAGCGGCAGTCTGGACCCTGAAAATCCACGATACGCAGGATGGTTCCCAGACCCAATTTGGCACCAGTGCTTAATAGGGCTGGTTTTTCTGTACCAAGAGGCTCCTGCAATCTGCCAACCAGAAGAAGGGCAGCTGAGTCTTGTTTGCAAGAGAAAAGGGCTGAAGTTTGTGTTCAGGAGCCTGTGGAAGGGAGTGGCCGGCTGGCCACTGAAAATACATGATACGCGGGAGAGTTCCCAGACCCAAGGTGGCACCAGTGCCAAGTCGGGCTGGTTTTATAGTACAAAGTGGCTCCTGCAATCTGCCATCCAGAAGCGAGGCAGGTGAGTTGCGTTTGCCAGGGAACATACTGAGGATTGTGTCTCGGAGCTTATGGCCTGGAGTGGCCGTCTGGCTCCTTAAAATCCACGATAGGTGGGATCGTTCCCAGACCCAAGGTGGCACCAGTGCCAAGTGAGGCTGGTTTGACAGTGTCAAGTGCCTCCTGCAATCTGCCATGCAGAAGCGGGGCAGGTGATTTTTGTTATCCAAGGAAAAGATCCCTGGTATGTGTTTGAGGGCCTGTGGCTGGGAGTGGCCGGCTGGCTCCTGAAAATCCTTGATACGCAGGATGGTTCCAAGACCCAAGGTGGCACCAGTTCCAAGTCAGGCTGGTTTGATAGTACCAAGTGCCTCCTGAAATCTGCCAATCCAGAAATGGGGAAGATTATTTTTGTTTGCCAGACAATGGGGCTGTGGTTTTTTTTTTGAGGGCCTGTTCCTGGGAGTGGCCGGCTGGCTCCTAAAAATCCACGATACGCAGGATGGTTCCAAGACCCACGGTGGCACGAGTGCCTAGTGGGGCTGGTTTGATAGTACCAAGTGCCTCCTGCAATCTGCCATCCAGAAGTGGGGAAACTGAGTTTTGTTTGCAACGGAAAAGGGCCGTGGTTTGTGTTTGAGGACCTTTGGCTGGGAGTGGCCTTCTGGATCCTGAAAATCCACGATACGCAAGAATAATGCCCAGACCCAAGGTGGCACGAGTGCCAAAATGGGCTGGTTTTGTAGTACTAAGTGGCTCCTGTAATATGCCATCCAGAAGCGGGGAAGCTGAAGTTTTTTTGCCAGATAAACGGGCCGAGGTTTTTGTTTGATGTCCAATGGCCGGCAGTGGCCGGCAGGCTCCTGAAAATCTACGATACGCAGGATGGTTCCCAGGCCCAAGGAGGCACCAGTGCCATGTCAGGCTGGTTTTGTAGTACCAAGTGGCTCCTGCAATATGCCATCCAGAAGCGGGGCAAGTGAGTTTTGTTTTCCAGAGAAACGGGCTGAGGTTTTTTTTTGACGGCTGGTGGTTGGGAGTGGCCGACTGGACCCTGAAAATCCACGATACGCAGGATGGTTCACAGACCCATGTTGGCACAAGTTCCAAGTCGAGCAAGTTTGATGGTACTAAGCGCCTCCTGCAATCTGCCATCCAGAAGCGGGGAAGCTGAGTTTTGTTTGCAAGGAAAAAGAGCCGTGGTTTTTGTTTGAAAGCCTGTGGCTTGGAGCGGCTGTCTGGACCGTGAAAATCCACGATACGCAGGATGGATCCCAGACCCAAGGTGGCACCAGTGCCAAATCGGGCTGGTTTTTCTGTACCAAGTGGCTCCTGCAATCTGCCATCCAGAAGCGGGGCAGCTGAGTTTTGTTTGCTAGAGAAAATGGCTGAGGTTTGTGTTCGGGGGCCTGTTGACAGGAGTGGCCGGCTGCCTCCTTAAAATCCACGTTAGGAAGGATGTTTCCCAGACTCAAGGTGCCACCAGTACCCAGATGGGCTGGTTTGATAGTACCAAGTGTGTCCTGCAATCTGCCATCCAGAAGCGGGGCAGCTGAGTTTTGTTTGCCAGAGAAAAAGGCCATGGTTTGTGTTTGGGGGCCTATGGAGGCAGTGGCCAGCTGGTTCCTGAAAATATACGAAAGGCAGCATTGTTCCCAGACCCAAGGTGGCACCAGTGCCAAGTCGGGCTGGTTTTATAGTGCCAATTGGCTCCTGCAATCTGCCATCTTGAAGTGGGGAAGCTGAGTTTTATTTGCAAGGGGAAAGGGTTGTGGTTTGTTTTTGAGGGCCTGTAGCTGGGTGTGGCCGGCTGGACCCTGAGAATAAAAAAGACGCAGCATGGTTCGCAGACCCAATTTGGCACCAGCGCCATGGCAGGCTGGTTTGATACTACCAATTGGCTCCGGCAATCTGCCATCCTTAAACACGGCAGCTGAGTTTTGTTTGCCAGGGTAAAGGGCCGTTGTTTTTTTTGGCGGCCTGTGGCTGGAAGTTGCCGGCTGGCCCCTGAAAATCCACGATTCGCAGGATGGTTCCCAGACCCAAGGTGGCACCAGTGCCAAGTCAGGCTGGTTTGAAAGTACCAAGTGGCTCTTGTGATCAGCCATCCAGAAGTGGGACAGCTGAGTTTTGTTTGCAAGGGTAAAAGGGCCTGTGATTTGTGTTTCAAGAACTGTGGCTGCGGGTGGCCGTCTGGCTCCTGACAATCTTTGATATGCAGGATGGCTCCCAGACCCAAGGTGGCAACACTGCCAAGTCAGGCTGATTTGGCAGTTCCAAGTGGCTCCAGCAATCTGCCATACAGTAGCAATGCAGGTGACTTTTATTTGCCCGGGAAAAGAGACGAGGTTTTTCTTTGGCAGCCTGTGGAAGGGACTGACCGGCTAGCTCCTGAAAATCCATGATACGCAGGATGGTTCCCAGACCCAAGGTGGCACCAGTGCCAAGTAAGGCATCTTTGATAGTAGCAAGTGGCTCCTGCAATCGGCCATCCAGAAGCGGGGCAGGTGAGTTTTGTTTGAAAGGGGAAAACGCTGTTTATTTTGTTGGAGGGCCTGAGGATGGGAGTGGGCAGCTGGCCCCTGAAAATCAATGTTACGCAGGATGGTTTCCAGACCCAAGGTGGCATTAGTGTCAAGTCGGGCTGGTTTGATAGTACCAGGTGTCTCCTGCAATCTGCCATTCAGAAGCGGGGCAGGTGAGTTCTGTTTTCCAGAGAAAAGGGCCGTGGTTTGTGTTTGGGGGCCTGTGGCTGGGAGTGGCCTGCTGGACCCTGAAAATCCACGATACGCAGGATAGTGCCCAGACCCAAGGTGGCACGAGTGCCAAATCAGGCTGGTTTTGTAGTACTAAGTGGCTCCTGCAAAATGCCATCCAGAAGCGGGGTAGCTGACGTGTTTTTTCCAGATAAACGGGCCGAGGTTTTTGTCTGATGAAAAATGGACGGCAGTGGCCAGCAGGCTCCTGAAAATCCATGATACGCAGGATGGTTCCCAGACCCAAGGTGGCACCAGTGCCAAGTCGGGCTGGTTTGAGAGTGCCATGTGCCTCCTGCAATCTGCCATGCAAAAGTGGGGCAGGTGATTTGTGTTATCCAAGGAAAAGGTCCCTGGTTTGTGTTTAAGGGCCTAGTGCTGGGAGTGGCCGGCTCGCTCCTGAAAATCCACGGCACGCTGAATGGTTCCCAGACCCAAGGTGGCACCAGTGCGAAGTTGTGCTCGTTTGATAGTTCCAAGTGGCTCCTGCAATCTGCCATCCAGAAGCGGGGCAGGTGAGTTCTGTTTTCCAAAAAAAAGGGCTGCGGTTTGTGTTTGGGGGCCTATGGCTGGGAGTGGCCGGCTGGCTCCTGAAAATCCACGTTACGCAGGATGGTTCCCAGACCCAAGTTGGCACCAGTGCCAAGTCGAGCTGGTTTGATGGTACTAAGTGCCTCCTGCAATCTGCCATCTAGAAGCGGGAAAGCTGAGTTTTGTTTGCAAGGGAAAATGGCGTGGTTTGTGTTTGAGGGCCTGTGGCTGGGAGCGGCAGTCTGGACCCTGAAAATCCACGATACGCAGGATGGTTCCCAGACCCAATTTGGCACCAGTGCTTAATAGGGCTGGTTTTTCTGTACCAAGAGGCTCCTGCAATCTGCCAACCAGAAGAAGGGCAGCTGAGTCTTGTTTGCAAGAGAAAAGGGCTGAAGTTTGTGTTCAGGAGCCTGTGGAAGGGAGTGGCCGGCTGGCCACTGAAAATACATGATACGCGGGAGAGTTCCCAGACCCAAGGTGGCACCAGTGCCAAGTCGGGCTGGTTTTATAGTACAAAGTGGCTCCTGCAATCTGCCATCCAGAAGCGAGGCAGGTGAGTTGCGTTTGCCAGGGAACATACTGAGGATTGTGTCTCGGAGCTTATGGCCTGGAGTGGCCGTCTGGCTCCTGAAAATCCACGATAGGTGGGATCGTTCCCAGACCCAAGGTGGCACCAGTGCCAAGTGAGGCTGGTTTGACAGTGTCAAGTGCCTCCTGCAATCTGCCATGCAGAAGCGGGGCAGGTGATTTTTGTTATCCAAGGAAAAGATCCCTGGTATGTGTTTGAGGGCCTGTGGCTGGGAGTGGCCGGCTGGCTCCTGAAAATCCTTGATACGCAGGATGGTTCCAAGACCCAAGGTGGCACCAGTTCCAAGTCAGGCTGGTTTGATAGTACCAAGTGCCTCCTGAAATCTGCCAATCCAGAAATGGGGAAGATTATTTTTGTTTGCCAGACAATGGGGCTGTGGTTTTTTTTTTGAGGGCCTGTTCCTGGGAGTGGCCGGCTGGCTCCTAAAAATCCACGATACGCAGGATGGTTCCAAGACCCACGGTGGCACGAGTGCCTAGTGGGGCTGGTTTGATAGTACCAAGTGCCTCCTGCAATCTGCCATCCAGAAGTGGGGAAACTGAGTTTTGTTTGCAACGGAAAAGGGCCGTGGTTTGTGTTTGAGGACCTTTGGCTGGGAGTGGCCTTCTGGATCCTGAAAATCCACGATACGCAAGAATAATGCCCAGACCCAAGGTGGCACGAGTGCCAAAATGGGCTGGTTTTGTAGTACTAAGTGGCTCCTGTAATATGCCATCCAGAAGCGGGGAAGCTGAAGTTTTTTTGCCAGATAAACGGGCCGAGGTTTTTGTTTGATGTCCAATGGCCGGCAGTGGCCGGCAGGCTCCTGAAAATCTACGATACGCAGGATGGTTCCCAGGCCCAAGGAGGCACCAGTGCCATGTCAGGCTGGTTTTGTAGTACCAAGTGGCTCCTGCAATATGCCATCCAGAAGCGGGGCAAGTGAGTTTTGTTTTCCAGAGAAACGGGCTGAGGTTTTTTTTTGATGGCTGGTGGTTGGGAGTGGCCGACTGGACCCTGAAAATCCACGATACGCAGGATGGTTCACAGACCCATGTTGGCACAAGTTCCAAGTCGAGCAAGTTTGATGGTACTAAGCGCCTCCTGCAATCTGCCATCCAGAAGCGGGGAAGCTGAGTTTTGTTTGCAAGGAAAAAGAGCCGTGGTTTTTGTTTGAAAGCCTGTGGCTTGGAGCGGCTGTCTGGACCGTGAAAATCCACGATACGCAGGATGGATCCCAGACCCAAGGTGGCACCAGTGCCAAATCGGGCTGGTTTTTCTGTACCAAGTGGCTCCTGCAATCTGCCATCCAGAAGCGGGGCAGCTGAGTTTTGTTTGCTAGAGAAAATGGCTGAGGTTTGTGTTCGGGGGCCTGTTGACAGGAGTGGCCGGCTGCCTCCTTAAAATCCACGTTAGGAAGGATGTTTCCCAGACTCAAGGTGCCACCAGTACCCAGATGGGCTGGTTTGATAGTACCAAGTGTGTCCTGCAATCTGCCATCCAGAAGCGGGGCAGCTGAGTTTTGTTTGCCAGAGAAAAAGGCCATGGTTTGTGTTTGGGGGCCTATGGAGGCAGTGGCCAGCTGGTTCCTGAAAATATACGAAAGGCAGCATTGTTCCCAGACCCAAGGTGGCACCAGTGCCAAGTCGGGCTGGTTTTATAGTGCCAATTGGCTCCTGCAATCTGCCATCCAGAAGCGAGGCAGGTGAGTTTTGTTTGCCTGAGAAATGGGCCGTGGTTTCTGTTTGGGGGTGTGTGGCTGGGCGTGGCCGGCTGGCTCCTGAAAATCCACGATACGCAGGATGGTTTCCAGACCCAAGGAGGCACCAGTTCCCAGGCAGACTTGTTTTACAGTTCCAAGTGCCTCCTGCAATCATCCAACCAGAAGCGTTGCAGGTATTTTTTCTTTGCCAGAGAAACGGGCCGATGTTTCTGTCTGGGGGCATATGGCCTGCAGTGGCCGGCTGGCTCCTTAAAAGCTACGATAGGAAGGATGGTTCTCAGACCCAAGGTGGCACCAATGCCAAGCCGGACTTGTTTGACACTACCATGTTTCTCCTTCAATTTGCGATCCAGAAGCAGGGCAGATGTGTTTTGTTTGCCAGGGAAAAGGACCGTGGTTTGTGTTTGGGGGCCTGTGGCTGGGAGTGGCCGGCTGGCTCCTGAAAATCCACGATAAGCAGGATGGTTCCCAGACCCATGGTGGTACCAGTGTAAAGTCGGGCTGGTCTCATAGTACCAAGTGGCTCCTGCAGTCTGACATTAAGAAGACGGGAAGGAGAGTTTTGTTTGCCAGGGAAACGGGCCGCGGTTTGTGTCTGGGGGCCTATGGCCAGCAGTGGCCGGCTGTTTCCTCAAAATCTAGGGTAGGCAGAATATTTCCCAGACCCAAGTTAGAACCTGTGCCAAGTTGGGCTTGTTTGATAGTACCAAGTGTCTCCTGCAATCTGCCACCCAGGAGCAGCGCAGCTGAGTTTTTTTTACAAGGGAAACAGGCCGAGGTTTGTGTATGGGGGCCTATGGCCTGCAGTGTCCGTCTGGTTCTTGAAAATCTACGATAGGCAGGATGGTTCCCAGACACAAGATGGCACCAGTGCCAAGTCAGGCTTGTTTAATATCACAAGTGCCTCCTGCCATCTGCTATCCAGAAGAGGGGCAGGGGAGTTTTCTTAGCCAGAGAAAAGGGCCGTGGTTTCTGTTTGGGGGCCTGTGGCTGGGAGTTGCCGTCTGGCTTCCAAAAATCCACGATACGCAGGATGGTTCCCAGACCCAAGGTGGAACCACTGCCAAGTCAGGCTGGTTTGATAGTACCAAGTGGCTCCTGCAATCTGTCATCAAGAAGCGGGAAAGCTGAGTTTTGTTTGCCCGGGAAAGGGGCCATTGTTTTTGTTTGGGAGCCTGTGGTCAGGAGTGGCCGGCTGGCTCCTGAAAATCAAAGATGCGCAGGATGGTTCCCAGACCCAGGGTGGCACCAGTGCCAAGTCGGGCTGGTTTTATAGTACCAAGTGGCTCCTGCAACCAGCCAACCAGAAGCAGGGCAGCTGAGTTTTGTTTGCCCGGGAAAAAGGCCATTGTTTTTTTTTGGGAGCCTGTGGTCGGGAGTGGCCGGCTGGCTCCTGAAAATCAAAGTTGCGCAGGATGGTTCCCAGACCCAAGGTGGCACCAGTTCCAAGCCGGGCTCGTTTGATATTACCACGTGGCTCCTGCAATCAGCCATCCAGAAGCGGGGCAGCTGAGATTTTTTTGCCAGGGAGACGGGCCTCGGTTTGTGTCTGGGGGCCTATGCCGGGTTTGGTTGGCTGGCTCCTTCAAATCTACGATACGCAGGATGGTTCCAAGACCCAAGGTGGCAGCAGTGCCCAGTAGGGCTTGTTTGATAGTACCAAGTGGCTCCTGCAATCTGCCATCCAGAAGAGGGGCAGGGGAGTTTTCTTAGCCAGAGAAAAGGGCCGTGGTTTCTGTTTGGGGGCCTGTGGCTGGGAGTTGCCGTCTGGCTTCCAAAAATCCACGATACGCAGGATGGTTCCCAGACCCAAGGTGGAACCACTGCCAAGTCAGGCTGGTTTGATAGTACCAAGTGGCTCCTGCAATCTGTCATCAAGAAGCGGGAAAGCTGAGTTTTGTTTGCCCGGGAAAGGGGCCATTGTTTTTGTTTGGGAGCCTGTGGTCAGGAGTGGCCGGCTGGCTCCTGAAAATCAAAGATGCGCAGGATGGTTCCCAGACCCAGGGTGGCACCAGTGCCAAGTCGGGCTGGTTTTATAGTACCAAGTGGCTCCTGCAACCAGCCAACCAGAAGCAGGGCAGCTGAGTTTTGTTTGCCCGGGAAAAAGGCCATTGTTTTTTTTTGGGAGCCTGTGGTCGGGAGTGGCCGGCTGGCTCCTGAAAATCAAAGTTGCGCAGGATGGTTCCCAGACCCAAGGTGGCACCAGTTCCAAGCCGGGCTCGTTTGATATTACCACGTGGCTCCTGCAATCAGCCATCCAGAAGCGGGGCAGCTGAGATTTTTTTGCCAGGGAGACGGGCCTCGGTTTGTGTCTGGGGGCCTATGCCGGGTTTGGTTGGCTGGCTCCTTCAAATCTACGATACGCAGGATGGTTCCAAGACCCAAGGTGGCAGCAGTGCCCAGTAGGGCTTGTTTGATAGTACCAAGTGGCTCCTGCAATCTGCCATCCAGAAGAGGGGCAGGGGAGTTTTCTTAGCCAGAGAAAAGGGCCGTGGTTTCTGTTTGGGGGCCTGTGGCTGGGAGTTGCCGTCTGGCTTCCAAAAATCCACGATACGCAGGATGGTTCCCAGACCCAAGGTGGAACCACTGCCAAGTCAGGCTGGTTTGATAGTACCAAGTGGCTCCTGCAATCTGTCATCAAGAAGCGGGAAAGCTGAGTTTTGTTTGCCCGGGAAAGGGGCCATTGTTTTTGTTTGGGAGCCTGTGGTCAGGAGTGGCCGGCTGGCTCCTGAAAATCAAAGATGCGCAGGATGGTTCCCAGACCCAGGGTGGCACCAGTGCCAAGTCGGGCTGGTTTTATAGTACCAAGTGGCTCCTGCAACCAGCCAACCAGAAGCAGGGCAGCTGAGTTTTGTTTGCCCGGGAAAAAGGCCATTGTTTTTGTTTGGGAGCCTGTGGTCGGGAGTGGCCGGCTGGCTCCTGAAAATCAAAGTTGCGCAGGATGGTTCCCAGACCCAAGGTGGCACCAGTTCCAAGCCGGGCTCGTTTGATATTACCACGTGGCTCCTGCAATCAGCCATCCAGAAGCGGGGCAGCTGAGATTTTTTTGCCAGGGAGACGGGCCTCGGTTTGTGTCTGGGGGCCTATGCCGGGTTTGGTTGGCTGGCTCCTTCAAATCTACGATACGCAGGATGGTTCCAAGACCCAAGGTGGCAGCAGTGCCCAGTAGGGCTTGTTTGATAGTACCAAGTGGCTCCTGCAATCTGCCATCCAGAAGCGGGGCAGCTGAGTTTTGTTTGCCAGAGAAAAGGGCCGTGGTTTGTGTTTGTGGGCCTGTGGCTGGGAGTGGCCGGCTGGCTCCCGAAAATCTACGATACGCAGGATGGTTCCCAGACCCAAGGTGGCAGCAGTGCCCAGTAGGGCTGGTTTGATAGTACCAAGTAGCTCTTGCAATCTGCCATCCAGAAGCGGGGCAGCTGAGTTTTGTTTTCCAGGGAAAACGGCCGAGGTTTGAGTTTGGGAACCTGTGGCATAGAGGGGCCGGATAGATCCTGAAAATCCACGATACGCAGGATGGTTCCCAGCCCCAAGGTGGCGCCAGTGCCAAGTCAGGCTGGTTTGATAGTACCAAGTAGCTCCTGCAATCTGGCATCCCGACATGGGGAAGCTGAGTTTAATTTGACAGGGAAACTGGCCGAGGTTTGTGTCTGCAGGCTAAGGTCTTCTGTGTCTGGCAGGTTCCTGAAAATCTAAGAAAGGCAGGATGGTTCCCAGACCCAAGGTGGCACCAGTGCCAAGTCAGGCTGGTTTGATAGTACCAAGTAGCTCCTGCAATCTGGCATCCCGACATGGGGAAGCTGAGTTTAATTTGACAGGGAAACTGGCCGAGGTTTGTGTCTGCAGGCTAAGGTCTTCTGTGTCTGGCAGGTTCCTGAAAATCTAAGAAAGGCAGGATGGTTCCCAGACCCAAGGTGGCACCAGTGCCAAGTCAGGCTGGTTTCATAGTACCAAGTGTCGCCTGCAATCTGCCATCCTGTAGATGAGAAGGTGGGTTTTGTTTGCAAAGGAAAAAAACCGTGGTATGTGTTTCAGGGCCTTTGACTGGGAGTGTCCGGCTGGACCCTGAAAATCCACAATACGCAGGATGGTTCCCAGACCCAAGGTGGCACCAGTGCCAAGTCGGGCTGGTTTTATACTACCAAGTGGCTCCTGCAACCAGCCAACCAGAAGCAGGGCAGCTGAGTTTTGTTTGCCCGGGAAAGGGGCCATTGTTTTTTTTTGGGAGCCTGTGGTCAGGAGTGGCCGGCTGGCTCCTGAAAATCCACGATACGCAGGATGGTTCCCAGACCCAGGGTGGCAACAGTGCCAAGTCGGGCTGGTTTTATAGTACCAAGTGGCTCCTGTAACCAGCCAACCAGAAGCAGGGCAGCTGAGTTTTGTTTGCCCGGGAAAAAGGCCATTGTTTTTGTTTGGGAGCCTGTGGTCGGGAGTGGCCGGCTAGCTCCTGAAAATCAATGATGCGCAGGACGGTTCCCGGACCCAAGGTGGCACCAGTTCCAAGTCGGGTTGGTTTGATATTACCAAGTGGCTCCTGCAATCAGCCATCAAGAAGCGGGGCAGCTGAGTTTTTTTTGCCACGGAGACGGGCCTAGGTTTGTGTCTGGGGGCCTATGCCAAGTTTGGTTGGCTGGCTCCTTCAAATCTACGATACGCCGGATGGTTCCAAGACCCAAGGTGGCAGCAGTGCCCAGTAGGGCTGGTTTGATAGTGCCAAGTGGCTCCTGCAATCTGCCATCCAGAGGCGGGGCAGCTGAGTTTTGTTTGTGAGAGAAAAGGGCCGTGGTTTGTGTTTGTGGGCCTGTGACTGGGAGTGGCCGGCTGGCTCCCAAAAATCTACGATACGCAGGATGGTTCCCAGACCCAAGGTGGCAGCAGTGCCCAGTAGGGCTGGTTTGATAGTACCAAGAAGCTCCTGCAATCTGCCATCCAGAAGCGGGGCAGCTGAGTTTTGTTTGCCAGGGAAAACGGCCGAGGTTTGAGTTTGGGAACCTGTGGCATAGAAGGGCTGGCTAGATCCTGAAAATCCACGATACGCAGGATGGTTCCCAGACCCAAGGTGGCGCCAGTGCCAAGTCAGGCTGGTTTGATAGTACCAAGTAGCTCCTGCAATCTGCCCCCCAGAAGCGGGGCAGCTGAGTTTTGTTTGCCAGGGAAAACGGCCGAGGTTTGAGTTTGGGAAACTGTGGCATAGAAGGGCCGGCTAGATCCTGAAAATCCACGATACGCAGGATGGTTACCAGACCCAAGGTGGCACCAGCGCCAAGTTGGTCTGGTTTGATAGTACCAAGTGCCTCCTGCAATCTGCCATCCAGAAGCAGGGCAGCTGAGCTTTTTTTGCCTGGGAAACGGGCCGAGGTTTGTGTTAGGGGGCCTATGCCAGGATTGGCCGGCTGGCTCCTAAAAATCTACGTTACGTAGGGTGTTTCCAAGACACAAGGCGGCACCAGTGCCCAGTCAGGCTGGTTTTATAGTACCAAGAGGCTCCTGCAATGTGCCATCCAGAAGCGGGGCAGATGAGTTTTTTTTTCCGGAGAAAAGGGCCATGGTTTGTATTTTTGGGCCTGTGGCTCTGAGTGGCCGGCTGGCGCCTTTAAATCCACGATTCGCAGGATGTTTGCCAGACCCAATGTGGCACCAGTGCAAAAACAGGCTAGTTTGACAGTGCCAAATGGTTCCTGCAATCTGCCATCCAGAAGCAGGGCAGGTGAGTTTTTTTTGCCAGGTAAACAGGCCGTTGTTTGTGTATTAGGGCCTGTTGCTGGGAGTGGCCGTCTGGCTACTGAAAATCCACGATACGCAGGATGGTTTCCAAACCCAAGCTGGCACCAGTGCCAAGTCGGGCTGCTATCTTAGCACGAAGTGTCTCCTGCAATCTGCCATCCCGGTGTGGGGAAGCTGAATTTTTTTGCCAGGGAAACGGGCCGAGGTTTTTGTCTGGGGGCCTATTTTCTGCAGTGTCCGGCTGGTTCCTTAAAATCTACGAAAGGCAGGATCGTTCCCAGACCCAAGGTGGCACGAGTGCCAAGTCAGGCTGGTTTGATAGTACCAAGAGACTCCTGCAATCTGGTATTCACACGCGGGGCAGCTGAGTTTTTTTTTCCAAAAAAAAAGGTCTGTGGTTTGTTTTTTGGGGCCTGTGGCTGTGAGTGACCCGCCGGCTCCTGAAAATCCACGATACCCAGGATGGTTCCTTAACCCAAGGTGGCGCCAGTGCCAAGTCGGGATGGATTTATAATTACAAGTGCCGCCTGCAATCTGCCATCCAGAAACGGGGAAGCTGAGTTTTGTTTTGAAGGGAGAAGTGCCGTGGTTTGTGTTGGAGGGACAGCGGCTGGGAGCAGACGGCGGGGCCCTGAAAATCCACGATACGCAGGATGGTTTCCAAACCCAAGGTGGCTCCAGTGCAAAGTCAGGCTGGTTTGATAGTACCAAGTAGCTCCTGCAATCTGCAATCCAGAAGCGGAACAGCTGAATTTTGTTTGCCAGAGAAAAGTGGCTATGTTTTTATTTGGCGGCATGTGGATGGGAGTGGCCAGCTGGCTTCTGAAAATCCACGATACGCAGGATGGTTACCAGACCCAAGGTGGCACCAGCGCCAAGTCGGTCTGGTTTGATAGTAGCAAGTGGGTCCTGCAATCTGCCATCCAGAAGGGGGGAAGTTGGGTTTTGTTTGCCAGGGAAACGGTCAGAGGGATGTGTATGGGGGCCTATGGCTTGCAGTGTCCGGCTGGTTCCTTAAAATCTACGATAGGCAGTATGGCTTCCAGACCAAATGTGGCACCAGTGCCTAGTCAAACTGGTTTGATAGTACCAAGTAGCTCCTGCAATCTGCCATCCAGATTCGGTGCAGCTGAGTTTTGTTTGCCAGGGTAAAGGGTCGTTGTTTGTTTTTGCGGCCTGTGGCTGCAAGTGACCCGCCGGCTCCTGAAAATCCAGGATAGGCAGGATGGTTGTCAGACCCAAGGTGGCACCAGTGCCAAGTCGGGCTGGCTTGATAATTACAAGTGCCGCCTGCAATCTGCCAGCCCGACGTGGGGCAGCTCAGTTTCTTTTACCAGAGAAAAGGGCCTTTGTTTTTGTGTGGGGACATATGGCTGGGAGTTTTCTGCTGGCTCCAGAAAATCCACGATACGCAGAA
Organism: Passerculus sandwichensis; assembly: GCA_031885435.1. NCBI lineage: Eukaryota > Metazoa > Chordata > Aves > Passeriformes > Passerellidae > Passerculus > Passerculus sandwichensis. The sequence continues at coordinate 29,186,305 of CM063166.1, forward strand.
CGGTTCCCAGACCCAAGGTGGCACCAGTGCCAAGTCAGACTGGTTTGATAGTACCAAGAGGCTCCTGCAATCTGCCATCCCGATGCGGGGAAGCAGAGGTTTTTTTGCCAGGGAATTGGGCCTAGGTTTTTGTCTGGGGGCCTATGCCGGGATTGGTTGGCTGGCTCCTGAAAATCCACGATACGCAGGATGGTTCCCTGACCCAAGGTGGCAGCAGTGCCCAGTAGGGCTGGTTTCATAGTACCATGTGTCTCCTTTAATCTGCCATCCAGAAGCAGGGCAGCTGAGTTTTGTTGGCCAGGGAAAAGGGCCGTAATTTTTGTTAAGGGGCCTGGCGCCGGGAGTGGCGGACTGGCTCCTGAAAATCCACGATACGCAGGATGGTTCCCAGACCCAAGGTGGCACCAGTGCCAAGTCGGGCTGGTTTGATAGTACCAAGTGGCTCCTGCAATCTGCCATCCAGACGCGGGGCAGCTGAGTTTTTTTTGCCAGGAGAACGGGCCGAGGTTGGTGTCTGGGGGCCTATGCCAGGTCTGGCCGGCAGGCTCCTTAAAATCTACGATACGCAGGGTGTTTCCCAGACACAAGGCGGCACCAGTTCCCAGTCGGGCTGGTTTTATAGTAACAAGACGCTCCTGATATGTGCCATCCAGAAGCGGGGAGAGGATTTTTTTTTTTGCCAGAGAAAAGGGCCATGGTTTGTGTTTGGGGGGCTGTGGCTGGGAGTTGCCAGCTGGCTCCTGAAAATCCATGATACGCACGATGGTTTCAAAACCCAAGGTGGCACCAGTGCCAAGGCGGCCTGGTTTGATAGCACCAAATGGCTCCTGCAATCTGCAATCCAGATGCGGGGCAGCTGAGTTTTTTTTGCCAGGAGAACGGGCCGTGGTTTGTGTTTGGGGGCCTATGGCTGGGATGGTCCGGCTGGCTCCTGAATATCCACGATACGCAGGATGGTTCCCAGACCCTAGGTAGCACCAGTTCCCAGTCGGGCTGGTTTGATAGTACAAGTGCCTCCTGCAATCTGCCATCCATAAGCGGGGAAGCTGTCTTTTTTTTGCTAGAGAAAAGGGCCGTGGTTTGTGTTCGGGGGCCTGTGGCTGGTATTGGCCGGCTGGCGCATAAAATCCACAATTCGGAGGATGTTTGCCAGACCCGAGGTGGCACCAGTGAAAAGAAAGCCCATTTTTACATTGCCAAATGGCTTCTGCAATCTGCCATACAGAAGCAGGTCAGGTGAGTTTTTTTTCCCAGGGAAAAGGGCCGTGGATTGTGTTTGGGGGCCTATGGCTGGGAGTTCGCGGCTGGCCCCTGAAAATCCACGATACGCAGGATGTTTCCCAGACCCATGGTGGCAACACTGCCAAGTCGGGCTGGTTTGATAGTACCAAGTGGCTCCTGCAATCTGCCATCCAGAAGCGGGGAAGCTAAGTTTTGTTTGCCAGGGAAAAGGGCCGTGGCTTGTGTTTCGGGTCGTGTGGCTGGGAGTGGCCGGCTGGCTCCTCAAAATCCACGAAACGCAGGATGGTTCCCACACCCAACGTGGCACCAGTGCCAAGTCGGACTGGTTTGATAGCACCAAGTGGCTCCTGCAATCTGCCTTTCAGAGGCGGGGAAGGTGAGTTTTGTTTGCCAGAAAAAAGGCCCGAGGTTTATGTTTGGGGGCCTGCGGCTGGGAGTGGCCGGCTGGCTCCTGAAAATCCATGATACGCAGGATGGTTCCCAGACCCGAGGGGGCACCAGTGCCAAGATGAGCTGGGTTGAAAATACCAAGTGTCTCCTGCAATCTGCCATCCAGAAGCGGACCAGCTGAGTTTTTTTTGCCAGAGAAAAGGGCCATGGTTTTTGTTCGGGGGCCTGTGGACGGGAGTGGCTGCCTGGCTCCTGAAAATCCACAATACACAAAAAGCTTCCCAGACCCAAGATGGCACCAGTGCCAAGTCGGGCTCTTATGATAGTACGAAGCGGCTCCTGCAATCTGCCATCCAGAAGCGGTGCCACTGAGTTTTTTTTTCCAGAGAAAAGAGCCGTTGTTTGTGTTTGGGGGCCTGTGGCTGGGAGTGGACAGCTGGCGCCTTAAAATCCACGATTCGCAGGATGTTTTCCAGACACAAGGTTGCCCCAGTGCAAAGACAGGCTAGTTTTACAGTGCCAAACGGTTTCTGCAATCTGCCATCCAGAAGCAGGTCAGGTGAGTTTTTTTTGCAAGGTAAAAGGGCCGTCGTTTGTGTTTAGGGGCCTGTGGCTGGGAGTGGCCGGCTGGCTCCTGAAAATCCATGATACGCAGGATGGTTCCCAGACCCAAGGTGGCACCAGTGCCATGACGGGCTGGTTTGATAGCACCAAATGTCTCCTGCAATCTGCAATCCAGACGCGGGGCAGCTGAGTTTTTTTTGCCAGGAGAACGGGCCGAGGTTTCTGTCTGGGGGTCTATGGCCTGCAGAGTAGGGCTTGTTCCGTAAGGTCTACGATAGGCAGGATGGTTCCCAGAACCAAGGTGGCACCAGTGCCAAGTCAGGCATGTTTGATAGTACCAAGTGGCTCCTGCAATCTGCCATCCAGAAGCGGGGCAGCTGAGTTTTGTTTGCAAGGGAAACGGGCCGTGGTTTCTGGCTGGGGTCCTTTGAGCGGCAGAGACCGGCTGGCTCCTAAAAATCTACGATATGCAGGATGGTTCCCAGACCCAAGGTGGCATCAGTGCCAAGTCGAGCTGCTTTTATAGTACCAAGTGGCTCCTGCAATATTCCATCCAGATGCAGGACAGGTGAGTTTTTTTTGCCAGGGAAAAGGGTCTTGGTTTGTGTTCGGGGGCCTGTGGCTTGGAGTGTCCGGCTGGCTCCTGAAAATGCATGATACGCAGGATTGATCCCAGACCCAAGGTGGCACCAGTTCCCAGTCGGGCTGGTTTGATAGTTACAAGTGCCTCCTGGTATCTGCCATCCAGAAGCAGGGCAGCTGTCTTTTTTTTGCCGTAGAAAATGGCCGTGGTTTGTGTTCGGGGGCCTGTGGCTGGAAGTGGCCGGCTGGCGCATAAAATCCACGATTCGGAGGATGTTTGCCAGACCCAAGGTGGCACCAGTGAAAAGAAAGCCCTGTTTGAAAGTGCCAAATGGTTCCTGCAATCTGCCATGCAGAAGCGGAGCAGCTGAGTTTTGTTTGCCAGAGAAAAGGGCCGTGGTTTGTGTTCGGGGGCCTTTGGCAGGAGTGGCCGACTGGCTCCTGAAAATCCACAATACACCGGAAGGTTCCCAGACCCAAGATGACACCAGTGCCAAGTCGGGCTGGTATGATATTACCAAGTGGCTCCTGCAATCTGCCATAGAGAAGTGGGGCAGGTGAGTTTTTTTTTCCAGGGAAAACGGCCGAGGTTTGTGTTTCAGGGCCTCTGGCTGAGAGTGGCCGTCTAGATCCTGAAAATCCACAATACACAGGAAGGTTCCCAGACTCAAGGTTGCACCAGTGCAAAGACAGGCTAGTTTTACCGTGCCAAATGGTTCCTGCAATCTGCCATCCAGAAGCGGGGCAGGTGAGTTTTTTTTGCCAGAGAAAAAGGCCCGTGGTTTCTGTTTGGTGTCCTGTGGCCAGGAGTGGCCGACTGGCTCCTGAAAATCCACGATACACAGGAAGGTTACCAGAACCAAGGAGACACCAGTGCCAAGTCGAGCTGGTTTGAAAGTACCAAGTGGCTCCTGCAATCTGCCATCCTGAAGCAGGACAGGTGGGTTTTGTTTGCAAGGGTAAAGGGCCCTGGTTTGTGTTTTAGGGCCTGTGGCTGGGAGTGGCCGGTTTGCTCCTGAAAATCCACAATACACAGGAAGGTTCCCAGACTTAAGGTTGCACCAGTGAAAAGTCGGGCTGGTTTGATAGTACCATGTAGCTCTTGCAATCTGCCATCCAGCAGCGGGGCAGGTGAGTTTTATTTGCAAGAGAAAACGGCCTTTTATTGTGTTTGGGGGCCAGCGGCTGGGTGTGGCCGGCTGGCTCCTGAAAATCTACGATACGCAGGATGGTTCCCAGACGCAAGGTGGCACCAGTTCCAAGTCGGGCTGGTGTGATAGCACCAAGTGTATCCTGAAATCTGCCAGCCTGAAGACGGGCAGCTGAGTTTTTTTTGCCAGGGAAAAGGGCCGTGGTTTGTGTTTGGGGGCCTATGGCTGGGATGGTCCGGCTGGCTCCTGAATATCCACGATACGCAGGATGGTTCCCAGACCCTAGGTAGCACCAGTTCCCAGTCGGGCTGGTTTGATAGTACAAGTGCCTCCTGCAATCTGCCATCCATAAGCGGGGAAGCTGTCTTTTTTTTGCTAGAGAAAAGGGCCGTGGTTTGTGTTCGGGGGCCTGTGGCTGGTATTGGCCGGCTGGCGCATAAAATCCACAATTCGGAGGATGTTTGCCAGACCCGAGGTGGCACCAGTGAAAAGAAAGCCCATTTTTACATTGCCAAATGGCTCCTGCAATCTGCCATACAGAAGCAGGTCAGGTGAGTTTTTTTTCCCAGGGAAAAAAGCCGTGGATTGTGTTTGGGGGCCTATGGCTGGGATTGGCCGGCTGGCTCCTGCAAATCCACGATACGCAGGATGGTTCCCAGACCCTAGGTGGAACCAGTGCCAAGTCAGGCTGGTATTATATTACCAAGTGGCTCATGCAATCTGCCATCCTGAAGCGGGGCAGCTGAGTTTCTTTGCCGGTGAAAAGGGCTTTGGTTAGTGTTCGGGGGCCTGTGGACGGGAGTGGCCAACTGGCTCCTGAAAATCCACGATACACAGGAAGGTTCCCAGACCCAAGGAGGCACCAGTGCCATGTCTGGCTGGTATTATATTACCAAGTGGCTCCTGCAATCTGCCATCCAGAAGCGCACCAGCTAAGTTTTGTTTGCCAGAGAAAAGGGTCGTGGTTTATGTTTGGGGGCCTGCGTCTGGGAGTGGCCGGCTGGCTCCTGAAAATCCATGATACGCAGGATGGTTCCCAGACCCGAGGTGGCACCAGTGCCAAGATAGGCTGGGTTGAAAATACCAAGTGTCTCCTGCAATCTGCCATCCAGAAGCGGACCAGCTGAGTTTTTTTTGCCAGAGAAAAGGGCCATGGTTTTTGTTCGGGGGCCTGTGGACGGGAGTGGCCGCCTGGCTCCTGAAAATCCACAATACACAAAAAGCTTCCCAGACCCAAGATGGCACCAGTGCCAAGTCGGGCTCTTATGATAGTACGAAGCGGCTCCTGCAATCTGCCATCCAGAAGCGAGGCAGCTGAGTTTTGTTTTCCAGGGAAAACAGCCAAGGTTTGTGTCTGGGGGCTTATGCCGGGATTGGCCGGCTGGCGCATGAAAATCTACGAAACGCAGGATGGTTCCCAGACCCAAGGTGGCACCAGTGCCCAGGAGGGCTGGTTTGATAGTAGCAAGAGGCTCCTGCAATCTGCCATCCAGAAGCGGTGCCACTGAGTTTTTTTTTCCAGAGAAAAGAGCCGTTGTTTGTGTTTGGGGGCCTGTGGCTGGGAGTGGACAGCTGGCGCCTTAAAATCCACGATTCGCAGGATGTTTTCCAGACACAAGGTTGCCCCAGTGCAAAGACAGGCTAGTTTTACAGTGCCAAATGGTTTCTGCAATCTGCCATCCAGAAGCAGGTCAGGTGAGTTTTTTTTGCAAGGTAAAAGGGCCGTCGTTTGTGTTTAGGGGCCTGTAGCTGGGAGTGGCCGGCTGGCTCCTGAAAATCCATGATACGCAGGATGGTTTCAAAACCCAAGGTGGCACCAGTGCCAAGTCAGGCTGGTTTGATAGCACCAAATGGCTCCTGCAATCTGCAATCCAGACGCGGGGCAGCTGAGTTTTTTTTGCCAGGAGAACGGGCCGAGGTTTCTGTCTGGGGGTCTATGGCCTGCAGAGTCGGGCTTGTTCCGTAAGGTCTACGATAGGCAGGATGGTTCCCAGAACCAAGGTGGCACCAGTGCCAAGTCGGGCCGGTTTTACAGCCCAAAGTTTCTCCTGCAATCTGCCATCAAGCAGCAGGCAAGCTGAGTTTGGTTTTCCAGGGAAACAGGGCCGTGGTTTTTGTTTGGGGGCGTGGTACTGAGAGTGGCTGGCTAGCTCCTGAATATCAATGATACGCAGGAGGGTTCCCAGACCCAAGGTGGCACCAGTGCCACGACGGGCTGGTTTGATAGTACGAAGTGCCTCCAGCAATCTACCATCCTTATGAGGGGCAGGTGATTTTTCTTTGGAAAAAGGCCGTGATTTGTGTTTTGGGGCCTGGTGCTGGGGGTGGCCGGCTGGCTCCTGAAAATCCACGATACGCAGGATGGTTTCCAGACCCAAGGTGGCACCAGGGCCAAGTCAGGCATGTTTGATAGCACCAAGTGGCTCCTGCAATCTGCCATCCAGAAGCGGGGCAGCTGAGTTTTGTTTGCAAGGGAAACGGGCCGTGGTTTTTGGCTGGGGTCCTTTGGCCGGCAGAGACCGGCTGGCTCCTAAAAATCTACGATATGCAGGATGGTTCCCAGACCCAAGGTGGCATCAGTGCCAAGTCAAGCTGCTTTTATAGTACCAAGTGGCTCCTGCAATATTCCATCCAGATGCAGGACAGGTGAGTTTTTTTTGCCAGGGAAAAGGGTCTTGGTTTGTGTTCGGGGGCCTGTGGCTTGGAGTGTCCGGCTGGCTCCTGAAAATGCATGATACGCAGGATGGATCCCAGACCCAAGGTGGCACCAGTTCCCAGTCGGGCTGGTTTGATAGTTACAAGTGCCTCCTGGTATCTGCCATCCAGAAGCAGGGCAGCTGTCTTTTTTTTGCCGTAGAAAATGGCCGTGGTTTGTGTTCGGGGGCCTGTGGCTGGAAGTGGCCGGCTGGCGCATAAAATCCACGATTCGGAGGATGTTTGCCAGACCCAAGGTGGCACCAGTGAAAAGAAAGCCCTGTTTGAAAGTGCCAAATGGTTCCTGCAATCTGCCATCCAGCAGCGGGGCAGGTGAGTTTTATTTGCGAGAGAAAACGGCCTTTTATTGTGTTTGGGGGCCAGCGGCTGGGTGTGGCCGGCTGGCTCCTGAAAATCTACGATACGCAGGATGGTTCCCAGACGCAAGGTGGCACCAGTTCCAAGTCGGGCTGGTGTGATAGCACCAAGTGTATCCTGAAATCTGCCAGCCTGAAGACGGGCAGCTGAGTTTTTTCTGCCAGGGAGAAGGGCCGTGGTTTGTGTTTGGGGGCCTATGGCTGGGATGGTCCGGCTGGCTCCTGAATATCCACGATACGCAGGATGGTTCCCAGACCCTAGGTAGCACCAGTTCCCAGTCGGGCTGGTTTGATAGTACAAGTGCCTCCTGCAATCTGCCATCCATAAGCGGGGAAGTTGTCTTTTTTTTTCTAGAGAAAAGGGCCGTGGTTTGTGTTCGGGGGCCTGTGGCTGGTATTGGCCGGCTGGCGCATAAAATCCGCAATTCGGAGGATGTTTGCCAGACCCGAGGTGGCACCAGTGAAAAGAAAGCCCATTTTTACATTGCCAAATGGCTCCTGCAATCTGCCATACAGAAGCAGGTCAGGTGAGTTTTTTTTCCCAGGGAAAAGGGCCGTGGATTGTGTTTGGGGGCCTATGGCTGGGATTGGCCGGCTGGCTCCTGCAAATCCACGATACGCAGGATGGTTCCCAGACCCTAGGTGGAACCAGTGCCAAGTCGGGCTGGTATTATATTACCAAGTGGCTCATGCAATCTGCCATCCTGAAGCGGGGCAGCTGAGTTTCTTTGCCGGTGAAAAGGGCTTTGGTTAGTGTTCGGGGGCCTGTGGACGGGAGTGGCCAACTGGCTCCTGAAAATCCACGATACACAGGAAGGTTCCCAGACCCAAGGAGGCACCAGTGCCATGTCTGGCTGGTATTATATTACCAAGTGGCTCCTGCAATCTGCCTTCCAGAAGCGGACCAGCTAAGTTTTGTTTGCCAGAGAAAAGGGTCGTGGTTTATGTTTGGGGGCCTGCGGCTGGGAGTGGCCGGCTGGCTCCTGAAAATCCATGATACGCAGGATGGTTCCCAGACCCGAGGTGACACCAGTGCCTAGTCGCGCTGGTTGGATAGTACCGAGATTATCCTGCAATCTGCCATCTCGAAGTGGGGAAGCTGAGTTTGCTTTCCCAGGGAATTGGGCTGAGCTTTGTGTCTGGGGGCCTATAATCTGCAGTGTCCGGCTGGTTCCCTAAAATCTACGAAAGGCAAAATGGTTCCCAGACCCAAGGTGGCACCAGCGCCAAGTCGGGCTGGTTTGATAGTACCAAGTGTGTCCTGCAATCTGCCATCCTGAAGCAGGGCAGGTGGGTTGTGTTTTCAAGGGAAAAGGGCCGTCGTTTGTGTTTTAAGGCCTGTGGCTGGGAGTGTCCTTCTGGACCATGAAAATCCACGATACACAGGATGGTTCCCAGACCCAAGTTGCAGCAGTACCAAGTCGGGCTGGTTTGATAGTAGAAGGTTGCTGCTTCAATCTGCCATCCAGAAGCGGGGAAGCTGAGTTTTTTTTGCTAGAGAAACGGGCCGTGGTTTGTGTTTGGAAGCCTGTTGCTGGGGGGAGCCATCTGGCTTCTGAAAATCCATGATAGGCAAGATGGTTCCCAGACCCAAGGTGGCACCCGTGCCAAGTCGGGCTGGTTTGATATTACCAAGTGGCTTCTGCAATCTGCCACCCAGAAGCAGGGCAGCTGAGGTTTTTTGGTCAGGGAAAACGGCTGTGGTTTGTGTTCGGGGGCCTGTGGACCAGAGTGGCCAACTGGCTCCTGAAAATCCATGATACACAGGAAGGCTCCCAGACCAAAGGAGGCACCAGAGCCATGTCGGGCTGGTATGGTATTACCAAGCGGCTCCTGCAATCTGCCATCCAGAAGCGGGGCAGCTGAGTTTTGTTTGCCAGAGAAAAGGGCCGTGGTTTATGTTTGGGGGCCTGCGGCTGGGAGTGGCCGGCTGGCTCCTGAAAATCCATGATACGCAGGATGGTTCCCAGACCCGAGGTGGCACCAGTGCCAAGATGGGCTGGGTTGAAAATACCAAGTGTCTCCTGCAATCTGCCATCCAGAAGCGGACCAGCTGAGTTTTTTTTGCCAGAGAAAAGGGCCATGGTTTTTCTTCGGGGGCCTGTGGACGGGAGTGGCCGCCTGGCTCCTGAAAATCCACGATACACAAAAAGCTTCCCAGACCCAAGATGGCACCAGTGCCAAGTCGGGCTCTTATTATAGTACGAAGTGGCTCCTGCAATCTGCCATCCAGAAGCGGGGCAGCTGAGTTTTGTTTTCCAGGGAAAACAGCCAAGGTTTGTGTCTGGGGGCTTATGCCGGGATTGGCCGGCTGGCGCATGAAAATCTACGAAAGGCAGGATGGTTCCCAGACCCACGGTGGCACCAGTGCAAGGTCAGGCTTGTTTGAAAGTACCAAGAGGCTCCTGCAATCTGCCATTCAGACGCGGGGCAGCTGAGTTTTTTTTTCAAGAGTAAAGGGCCGTGGTTTGTATTTGAGTGTCTTTGGCTGGGAGTGGCCGGCTTGACCCTGAAAATTAACGATACGCCTGATGGTTCCCTGACCCAATTTGGCACGAGTACCATATCTGGCTGGTTATATAGTACTGAGTTGCTCCTGATATCTGCCATCCAATAGTGGGGCATGTGAGTTTTGTTTGCCAGAGAAAAAGGCCGAGGTTTGTGTCTGGGGGCCTACGGCTGGGAGTGGCGGGCTGGCTCGTGAAAATCTATGATACGCAGGATGGTTCCCAGACCCAAGGTAGCACCAGTTCCAAGTCAGACTTGTTTGATAGTACCAAGTGGCTCCTGCAATCTGCCGTTTAGAAGCGGGGCAGCTGATTTTTTTTTGGCATGGAAAAAGGCCGTGGTTTTTAATTGGAGGCCTGTGGCTGGGAGTGGCATTCTGGTTCCTGAAAATCCACGATACGCAGGATTTTTCCCAGACCCAAGGTGGCACCAGTGCCAAGTCGGGCTGGTTTAATATTACCAAGTGCCTCCTGCAATCTACCATCCTGAAGAGGGGCTGGTGAGTTTTGTTTGCAAGAGAAAAGGGCCGTGGTTTGTCTTTGGGGGCCCGGTGCGGGGAGTGGCCGGCTGGCTCCTGAAAATCCACGATACGCAGGCTGGTTCCCGGACCCAAGGAGGCACCAGTGCCGAGTTGGGCTGGTTTGACCGTGTCAAGTGCCTCCTGCAATCTGCCATGCATAAGCTTGGCAGCTGAGTTTTGTTTGCCAGGAAAAAGTGCCCTTGTTTTTGTTTGGGGGCCTGTGGCAGGATGTGGCCAGCTGGCGCCTTAAAATCCACGATTCGCAGGATATTTTCAAGACCCAAGGTGGAAGAAGTGCCAAGTCGGGCTGGTTTGACTCTACCATGTTTCTCCTGGAATGTGCCATCCAGAAGCAGGGCAGGTGATTTTTTTTTGCAAGGGAAAAGGGTCGAGGTTTTGATTTGGGGGCCTGTCGCTGAGATTGGCCGGCTGGATCCTTAAAATCTTTGACATGCAGGATGGTTCCCAGACCCAAGATGGCACCAGTGCCAAGTCGGGCTGGTTTGATGGTACCAAGTGGCTCCTGCAATCTGCCATCCAGAAGCGGGGAAGCTGAGTTTTTTTGCCAGAGAAAAGGGCCTAGGTTTGGGTTTGGGGGGCGGTGGCTGGTTGTGTCCGGCTGGCTGCTTAAAGGCCATGATGCACGGGACAGTTCCCAGACCCAAGATGGCACCAGTGCCAAGTCGGGCTTGTTTGATAGTACCAAGTGCCTCCTGCAATCTGCCATCCAGAAGAGGCGCAGGTGAGTTTTGTTTGCCAGAGAAAAGGGCCGTGGTTTGTGTTTGGGGGCCTGTGGCTGGGAGTGGCCGGCTGGTTCCAGAAAATCTACGATAGGAAGGATGGTTTCCAGACCTAAGTTGGCACCACTGCCAAGTCGGGCTGGTTTGATAGTACCAAGTGGCTCCTGCAATCTGCCATCCAGATGCGGGGCAGGTGAGTTTTTTTTTCCAGGGAAAAGGGCCATTGTTTTTTTTTTAGGGCCTGTGGCTTGGAGTGGCTGGCTGGCCGCTGTAAATCCACGATACGCAGGATAGTTCCCAGACCGAAGGTGGCACCAGTGCTAAGTCGAGCTTGTTTTATAGTATCAAGTGGCTCCTGCAATCTGCCATCCAGAGGCGGGGCTATTGGAAAAAGGCGCCCAATATTACCTGTTACATTTTGTCTGGGGCAGTCTGACCCTCGCTGCTGGGCCAAAGGCAGCAACTGTGGTGTATCACCCCAGAGATACCTTGGCTTGCTGGTGGTTTCAGCTGGGCACTGAACAAGTCCAGGCTTGTTAGGAACCCCGTTTTCCTCAGGAGGAATAGCTTCAGGCAATGTTGAAGATAAAAAGGAGGGCATTCTGCTGGAGGGTTTAATGTCCAGAGGTTTATTCCATGGTTCCAGAGGTCCGAACGTGAGGATCTGCTGCAACAGCATACGGCCGCATGGTCTGATCACCTTTTTAATCTCAGGGACAGGGGGAGGGGAGGTACAGGTGAGCCACCCACCAGGTGAGAGGGGCAGGGTCTCCGGCGAAGATGGCACCAAGAAAGGCCAATGACCTCTGGGCATAGGGGCATTTTTTGAACTTGAACCACCACACGACGCCTTGCTGGAATGTTAAGCCTGATTGACAGGACTCACTAAGCATGGGGGCTAGGGGGAAGGGAGACTGGCATAGGCACACCTGGGAGGATGACCTGGAAGGCCAAAATGGGACATTACAGCACACCACAACATCTCCCCCTATTTTTGTTTTAAAAGAAGTGGACTGTGTTTGTGGTGCAGAATGATTGCCAAACCATGGTTGGTAAATCAGTTCTTCCTCTACAGGAGGGTCAGTGTTTTCCACTGAGGCTTCCAGGTCATCCATTGGAGCACTGAGGGCTTCCAAATGGTAGACCTCAGGAGGGGGAGCTGAGCTTGAAATGAACTTGAGGACCATGCGTTTGATTAGTCCAAAAACAATGCTAACAACTACAATAACTAAAATAAACAGCACTAAAAACACAGTTTTCAGAATAGATCCCAACCAGCCTGAGAGTCCCCAGCCTTTGAACAGTCCATTCAGCCAGTTGTCGGTTTCTCTCTTGATGTCCGAGAGCTTTTGCCAAGGTAGTCCATATGTGGTTTGGGCTGCGGCACTATGCAGGAGATCACAGGTGGGATGATCACGAGTAGGACGAGAAGCAGGCTCGGTCTCATGGCGTCTCGAGGCTACACACGAACAGTGGGATCTAAACTGGTACAAAAACTTGAAACAAACATATATTATAAACTATTCCAGATAGGAGGTTTAAGTGGAAATTCCTCCAGAGAAAGCGTGCGGCGTTTTCTTCTCCAGGCAGCATGAGCAACCTGGGGTGCTTCTGTAGATTTCTCTGAGACCTTGGGTACATAGGGCTTTACCCATTTGGAAGGAACCCACCTTAAACCAGAGGGGGTGGACACACAGGCGTATCCACGTCCCCAAGTAACCAATTTGTAGGGTCTCACCATTTTCCAAGTCTCAGGGTCCTTTACTAAAACTGGAGGTTTTTCTTTCATTAACCTATGATTGCTTCCCCCAAAGTGGCATAGGATGGGTGGGTTCAGGCTGTCAAAAGAACAATTCAGAAAATTGATTGTGAATAGCGCCCTGGATAACCGGATGTGGGGAGGTTCGACCTTCAGAACCTGTTGTTGCTGGTCCAGGACCCTTTTAATATCACGGTGAGTTCTTTCTACAATGGCTTGACCTGTAGGGGAGTAGGGGATGCCAGTTTTGTGCTCTACTCCCGATTGCTGCAGGAAGCTCCCGAATTCCTTGGATTTATAAGCAGGCCCATTATCAGTTTTCAGCTCCTTGGGCATGCCCATGAAAGAAAAAGCCTGTAAGAGGTGCTTAACAGCATCGATAGATGATTCTCCTGTGTGGGCAGAAGCATAGACCGCTCCAGAAAAGGTATCTACACTAACATGAACATATTTCTGCCGTCCAAAAGACTGTATGTGTGTTACATCTGTTTGCCACAGTTCACAACTGTTCAGTCCCCTCGGGTTTGCTCCCGTACTCACTGTAGGGAGTGCATGTTGTTGGCAATTTGGGCATGTGGCCACAATCGCTTTGGCCTGTTCTCGAGTGATGTTAAACTGACGAACCAGGCCAGGTGCATTTTGGTGGAAAAGCTGGTGGCTGATTTTTGCCTGTTCAAAAACATTTGGGAGAGTGGCCATCACTGCAGGTGCAGCAAGACCATCTGCCCTTCTGTTGCCTTCAGCGATAAACCCTGGCAAGTCAGTGTGTGACCTGACATGCATCACATAAAATGGTTGCTCTCGGTGAGTGACTAACTTTACCAGTTTTGAGAGCAATTCGAAAAGTGCGATGTTAGACACATCTTGCAGTATTGCTTCATCTGCCCTGGATACTACTCCTGCAACGTATGCAGAGTCTGTAATCAGATTAAATGGTTCTGAGAACCTTTCAAAGGCCCTAACAACCGCAGCCAATTCAGCAACCTGAGGTGAACCTTCCACCTCAGCAATGTCTGTCTCCCACTGCTGGGTTTGAGGATCCTTCCAAGTCATAACGGACTTGTGGGACCTCCCAGATGCATCTGTGAAGACAGTTAGAGCCCTTTTTAAAGGTCTCCTACTTAGAGCACTTCTCAGTTTTAAGGTAAATTGAACATCTTGTTCGAACAATTTGTGAGCGGGCCGCGCTACCGAAATTTGTCCTGAGTAGGAATCCAGAGCAAACTGCAACACTTCATTTTCTTGAAACAATTGTTCCAGTATTTTCATAGTATTTTGACCTGATTTTAACTCAACTGGAATGTGAATGCACTTAAAATCACATCCTGCTAACTCCCTGATCTGGGTCCTTGCTTTCCGGATCAGTTCCGCTACCAGCTCCTGAGGCTTTGTCAGTCTCTTGGACCTTTTGTGACTGAGGAAAACCCATTCTATGATCAAGAGAGGGTCCCTCTGGTCCCGGTCCTTTTTTGGTGTGTTCTTTGCCTTAGGTGTTTGTTTTTCCTCCCACTGGAAAATAATTCCATGGAGGTGGGGCAACTTACCTAGGATGATAAATTTGAATGGCAGGTCAGGCCGGCATCAGTTGGCCTGTCTTGTGGACATTGCAATCTGAACCTTTTCTAGAGCTTTCCGTGCCTCTGGGGTAATAGACCTAGGAGCACCTGGGTCCTCTCCCCCTTTCAATAAATTGAAAAGAGGGGCAAGGTCTTCCTTAGTCAGACCGAGCCATGGTCTTACCCAATTCAAAGACCCACACAACTTGTGGACATCCGCAAGGGTCTTGATCCTTGGATTGATTTCTAGTTTTTGAGGAACAATGGTCCTATTTCCAATTTCTAAGCCCAAATACTTCCAAGGTGGCATCTTTTGAATTTTCTTTTCCTGGAGCTCGAACCCTGCAACAATCAATGCATTGATCGTTAGGTCAAGCGCATGTGTGAATAAATCATCATTGGGGGCACACACAAGGATATCATCCATATAATGATAGATGATGGCCTTCTCTGCAGCTGCACGTACTGGGGAAAGCAGGGAAGACACATACCACTGGCAGATAGCTGGAGATACCTTTAATCCCTGAGGAAGAATGGTCCAATGGTACCTTTTCATAGGGGATTCCACATTAATGGAAGGGACGGAGAATGCAAAACGCGGTGCATTGTCAGGGTGCAAGGGGATTTGGAAAAAACAATCTTTAATATCAATAACAGCTAATTTTCAATCTTGGGGAAGCATTGTTGGGGATGGCATACTAGGTTGGGGAGAACCCATATCTTCAATTACATTATTAATTTGTCGGAGGTCGCAGAGGAGCCGCCATCTCTTTTTGTCAGCTTTTTGGATGACAAACACTGGAGAGTTCCATGGGGACATGGTCTCCACAATGTGGCCCTTTTTTAGTTGCTCTTCCACTAGTTCCTCAAGCACCTTTATTTTTTGTTTACTGAGCGGCCACTGTTTTACATCAACTGGTTTGTCTGTTTTCCACTTCAGTTTTTGGGTGGGGCGCTGTTGTTCAATGACTGCTGTACAAATATGCTGTGGAGAGTCTGGAATATCAATTGTGACACCCCACTGGGCCATTAAATCTCTCCCTAACAAAGGTTCTGAATAATCTAACACAAATGGACGGATATTCGCCAATTGTCCGTTTGGTCCCTCAAATTGAATAATACTTTTGGATTGTCTTGCCAATTGCAGACCTCCTACACCTTGAAGGTGACCGGCAACATTTTGCAAAGGTCAATGTGCTGGCCAGTTTTGCACTGGAATCACTGTGCAGTCTGCACCTGTGTCTACAAGCATGTCAATGCGTTTAGACTCCCCACCCCCACTGACATTACACCATAATTTGGGTTTGTCTTTCCCAATAACTTGTACTCGGGCGACTGTGGGCCCTTGATTTGTGATATTTTCAGGTAAAGATGGCACAGGGATAGCTTGTGCAACAATATGTCCCTTGGGAAGAAACAGGGGTGGGTGGAAACAATGCAGGCCGAGAACGAATTGCTCGGGATCTGATGTTGTCATTCCCGGAGCAATTTCGATCTCTTGTGGTGTGTGTTTGGTGTCCCCAATGACGATGTACTTACAACGAATTCGGTTCCAAGTACCCTTCTGTTCAGGATTTACAGACAGAAAATGCCAATCAGTGTCCTCCAGATGGAGTGACTCTGTCAGGTACAACCTGTAAGGCTCATTGACAGAAGACATGGTTAACACAGGATCACTTAAATCATACACAGTCTTTGAAGCACCTGCTTCACTTACACAAACATTAATATTATCGCGCGCTTGGTTTGTTTTGCTACCCTTATTCCCTTGGCCTGCTCTTTTTGTGTCTGCGCGCCTGGCAGGCCGGCGCTCCCTTTTCAGTTTTTTTGTTGTTGTTGACCCCCAGGGAGGGCTTGTAGTTCTCCTCCCCTGCCATTTCTAAATTCATCAAATTGCCTTTTCAGGGGGCACTGGTTACTCCAGTGCCCCAGGTTATTACAAAGCAGGCATGGTTTTGTGGGCTCAGCCATTGCTGGTCTCCGCTGCTGCCCAGGGTACTGCTGTGCTGAGGGGAAAGGCGCAGGGCTGGCAAAGGCGACACGCTGAGGTGGTCTTGGCAGCAGCCTTGGTCTGGTGTCTTCAGCCACACTCACCAGAGGCACTTTCCTGTTACAGACTAGAAGCATGTCGTTTATGGTGGCGGGAGGTTCTATAGGAAGGCTCAGGATTGCCGCTTGACACTGTTTATTTGCATTTGTAAATGCCATTTCCTCTAAAATTGCTTCCCTAGCATTCTCTTTTTTAACTTGTATTTCAATAGCTCTAGTTAACCTTTCTACAAATTTCAAAAAAGGCTCTGATGGTAGCTGTTTAATTTTACTATAGGGTTCAAAAGGCCCCTCAGGTTTTAGGGAAAAGAATGCTTTTTCAGCTTCTTCTTTTACTTTCTCGAGTGTTTCTGCAGGAATTGCAGTAGCTTGGATTGAGGGAGAAGACCATTGGCCCTCACCACAGAGGTGCTCAATGGTGATAGGGTTACCACTGTTGTCTTTGGCTGTGTTTGGATCAGCATGCAAGCCTGGGAGAGCATCTTTCAGCATTTTTTTCCATGCTATTTCCCATAATTTGAATTCCGTGGAGGTCATGAGACAGGAAAAAAGCTGTTTTAAATCATGTGGAATCACTACAGTCCTACTCAATTCAGAATTTAAAAGGCCACGGAAATATGGACTGTGTGGACCATATTCTTTATGAGATTTACAGATCTCTTTAATCAATTGTCGTCCAAAAGAACTCCAATTAGCAGTTGGAGCTGCTCCCCCCTGAGCTGCAGGCTGAAAGGTAACAGGAGCCAGTGACAACATGGGACTATGCATTGAATCTGCTGTTCCCTGCTCTGTATCCCTTGAAACAGAAGCATTGGGATCACAGCTACAGGTTTGGGGAATGGCAGTGGGTGTGTCCCCACTGTGGGAACCCAGGGAGGGGGCGGGAACGCAATGGGTACAGGGGGTGGGAACAGGGGGCCGGCAATGGGCGGGGAAACTGTGGGAACAGGGGGCAGGGTCAGGGGGCAAGCAGGGGGGCGGGGACAAGGGGCTGGCAGGAGGCGGGGACGCCTGGTGACATCACATCAGCAGACGCCCCCTGGGAGGAGTAGAGGGGTGGAGCTGAGGGTATTGCAGGAAAGGGAGGGGGAGGGGGGAAGGTGTCACGAGGAATAGGAGGAGAGGGGGATGGGGCTGGAGTTTCAGGATGCTTAAGAGGATTTTGGGAAGAAGAAGACCAGGTTTGGGAAGATGCCACGTGGCATCCACCATCTTGTGGACCCCCTAGGGACTGGGGGCCATTTTGGGCATCACTGCTGTCTGGAAAGCTAACACATGCTGTGGGTTTCAGAGGAGGGGACATAGGGGATTGGGAAAGGTTCCACGCACCCTGGCCAGGGCCTTGTGGACATGGCAACTCAGGCATTTCAACAGACTCTGGGAGTCGACTTCCCAATGAGTTTGATCTGTTTAAAATACCAAGTTTTGGGGAAAGAGGTTTAGGGGTTTTAGAATTAGGAGAGGGAGAAACAGGGAGAGCAGAGGTACATGGCTTTACATTTGGCTTTTTCTCAATTTCCTTTTGTTTGAGCAATGCTGTTCGAATTTGTAAACTCCAAAACACAAATTTAGCTGAGGGTGCACTGCCAGATTGTCCTAAGGTTATCAATTAATTCCCAACTTTATCCCAGAATTGAATATTGTGGATTTCTTCAGGGGAGATTTGTGGGAAGTGGAGGAAAAGCCATCTTATAAACTGTTTCAATTTTCCCTTTGAGAACTTCACATTACCACTGTCTAAAATGCTAACAATATTATAAAACACTCCTTTTTGTACAATGCTGAGTTTCAAACCCATGTTAGATGCAAAAAGCAAAGTACTAAATACCGCCTGACCAAAAACAAAGCTAAAATCAGCTACAGATTTCTAAAAAAAAAACACAGATAGGAAAGCGATAACGAGCCGACAAAAGCTTCACAATGCAGCTGTATATACTGCTTTTAAAATTCCCGGGCAGCAGCAGCAGGGCACGCCCTGCCGAGCTGAGGCAGAAACAAAGCCTCCCCTGCAGTGGAATGCAGCCCCCCCACGGAGCAGAGAGAGCAGCCACGCCACATGGTAAGCCGAAACCGGGGCCCCCCCGTGGCAAGAGTCCCGAGAGCCCCCCCTCCCTCGCACAGAGAGAGAGAGAGAGGGATCCCCCGACAACGTGGAGAGAGCCAAGCACGCTGCGCTGCAGAGCCGGGGGGAAGGGCAGAGAGCTCCCACTCCGGCGCGAATTCCAAAAGACAGTAACACACGCGGCAGAAAGCTAAAAGCGAGAACGCAATGAATTCCCGTCTGTGGGGCTGCGCAGCCAAAAATGCAAAGGCAAAAAGGAACAGAACTCACGGCAGAGTCTGTTTTTGAGCTCCTGCTCTACCGAGAGCAGAGATACTCACCCAAAATGGAAGCTGTAGCTGGCTGGGTACAGGCAGGTCTCTTCACCGGAACAGGACATCTCTGTAGGCGAGAGAGGCTACCCTGTCCTCCCTCTGGAAAATCTGCTCACCAGAAAGGAGCTGGGCTTTCCACAGGTGCCGAACAGTCCACAAAACTTCTTCTGGGAATATTCCCAAAGTCTCTAGCTGAGGGCGATGCAACCAAAGCCCCTTTCAGCCAGATGCACGGCGGCAAGAAGCTTCTCCGAAGTACTGCGAGTCCGTCTCAGGCTGCAGAGTCGCTTAGCCCGCCTCAGGGACGCCAAATATTGGAAAAAGGCTCCCAATATTACCTATTAGATTGTGCCAGGACCAGTCTGACCCTCGCTGCTGGGCCAAAGGCAGCAACTGCGGTGTATCACTCCAGAGATACCTTGGCTTGCTGGTGGTTGCAGCTGGGCACTGAACAAGTCCAGGCTTGTCATAAACCCCGTTTACCTCAGCAGGAATAGCTTCAGGCGATGGTGAAGAGAAAAAAAAAATTATTCTGCTGGAGGGTTTAATGTCCAGAGGTTTATTCCATGGTTACAGAGGTCTGAACGTGAGCAACTGCTCCAACAGATCACGGCCCCATGGTCTAATCACCTTTTTAAGCTCAGGGAGAGGAGGAGGGGAGGTACAGGTGAGCCACATACCAGGTGAGAGGGGCAGAGTCTCACAGGAAGATGACACCCAGAAAGGCCAATGACCTCTGGGTAGAGGGGGATCATTTGAAATTGACCAACCACACGACGCCTTGCTGGAATGTTAAACCTGATTGACAGGACTCACTCAGCATGGGTGCAAGGGGGAAGGGAGAGAGGCATAGGCACACCTGGGGGGATTACCTGGAAGGCCAAATGGGAAATTACAGCACACCATAACACGGGGCAGCTGAGTTTGTTTGCCACAGAAAAGGGCCGTGGTTTGTGTTTGGGGGCCTGTGGCTGGGAGTGGCCGGATGGCTCCTGAAAATCCACGATACTCAAGATGGTTCCCAGACCCAAGGTGGCACCAGTGCCAAGCCGGGCTGGTTTGATAGTTCCAAGTGGCTCCTGCAATCTGCCATTCAGAAGCAGGGCAGGTGAGTTTTTTTTTCCAGGGAAACGAGACGACTATTTTGTTTTGGGGGCCTATGGCCAGGAGTGGCCGGCTGGCTCCTGAAAATCCAGGATACACAGAATTTTTCCCAGACCCAAGGTGGAACCAGTGCCAAGTCGGGCTGGTTTGATAGTTCCAAGTGGCTCCTGCAATCTGCCATCCACAAGAGGGGCAGCTGAGTATTTTTTTCCCGGGAAAAGTGCCGTTCTTTGTGTTTGGGGGCCTGTGGTTGGGAGTGGCTGGCTGGCTCCTGAAAATCCACCATACGCAGGATGGTTCCCAGACCCAACGTGACACCAGGGCCAAGTCAGGCTGTTTTGATAATACTAAGTGGCTCTTGCAATCTGCCATCCAGAAGAGGGGCATGTGAGTTTTTTGTTTGCCAGAGAAAAGGGCCGTGGTTTGTGTTTTGGGGCCTGTGGCTGGGAGTGGCTGGCTGGCTCCTGAAAATCCATTATATGCAGGATGGTTCCAAGACCCAAGGAGGCACCCGTGCCAAGTCGGGCTGGTGTGATAGTTTCAAGTGGCTCCTGCAATCTGCCATCAAGAGGCGGGGCAAGTGAGTTTTTTTTGCAAGGGAAAAGGGCCGTATTTTTTTTTTGAAGGTCTATGGCTGGGAGTGGCTGGCTTGACCCTTGAAATTCATTATACGCAGGATGGTTCCCAGACCCAATTTGGCACCAGTGCCTTGTCAGGCTTCTTTTATAGTACCAAGTTGCTCCTGCAATCTGCCATCCAGAAGCAAGGCAGCTGAGTTTTGTTTGCCAAAAAAAAGGGCCGTCGTTTGTGTTTGGAAGCCTGTGGCTGGGAGTGGGCTACTGGCTCCTGCAAATCCACGATACGAAAGATGTTTCCCAGACCCATGGTGGAACCAGAACCAAGTCGCGCTCGTTTGACACTACCATGTTTTTCCTGCGGTGTGCCATCCAGGAGCGGGGCTGGTGATTTTTTTTTGCAATGGAAAAGGGTCGAGGTTTGGATTCGGGGGCCTGTTGCCGAGATTGGCCGGCTGGCTCCTGAAAATCCACAACACGCAGGATGGTTCCCAGACCGAAGGTGGCACCAATGCCAAGTCTAGCTGGTTTGACAGTGCCAAGTGGTTCCTGCAATCTGCCATCCAGAAGCGGGGCATCTGAATTTTGTTTGCCAGGGAAAAGGGCCATTGTTTGTGTTTGGCAGCCTATGGCTGGGAGTGGCCGGCTGGCTCCTGGAAATCCATGATACGCAGGCGAGTTCCCAGACTCAAGGTGGCACCAGTGCCAAGTCGGGCTGGTTTTACAGTGCCTAGTGACTCCAGCAATCTGCCATCCAGAAGCAGGGCATCTGAATTTTCTTAGCCAGGGAAACGCGCCGTGGATTGTGTTTTGGGGCCTGTGGCTGGGAGTGGCCGGCTGGCTCCTGAAAATCCACGATACGCGGGATGGTTCTCAGACCAAAGGTAGCACCAGGGTCATGTCGGGCTGGTTTGACAGTGCCAAGTGGCTCCTGCAATCTGCCATCCAGAAGCGGTACATCTAAATTTTTTTAGCCAGGGAAAAGGGCCGTGGTTTGTGTTTGGCAGCCTATGGCATCGAGTGGCCGGCTGGCTCCTGAAAATCCACAATACGCAGGATGGTTCCCAGACCCAAGGTAGCACCAGTGCCAAGTCGGGCTGGTTTGACAGTGCCAAGTAGCTCCTGCAATCTGCCATCCAGAAGCACGGCATCTGAATTTTTTTAGCCAGGGATAAGGGCCGTGCTTTGTGTTTGGCAGCCTATGGCTGGGAGTGGCCGGCTGGCTGCTGAAAATCCATGATACACAGGATGGTACCCAGACCTAAGGTAGCACCAGTGCCAAGTCGAGCTTGTTTGATAGTAACAAGTGGCTCCTGCAATCTGCCATCCAGAAGCAGGGCAGCTGAGTTTTGTTTGCCAGAGAAAAGGGCTGTGGTTTGAGTTTTAGGGCTTGTTGCTGGGAGTGGCCTACTGGCTCCTGAAAATCCACGATACGCAGGATGGTTCCCAGACCCAAGGTGGCACTATTACAGCTACCTGTGTGGGTCGCTGCTTGTGATAGAGAGACGGTAAATCATGTTTCTTGATCAGAAGGCTGGATTTATTATGATATATGATATATAATACATTATGACTATGCTAAATAGAATATAGAGAGAGGTTTGCAGAGCTGCTAGCTAAGCTAAGAATAGATAGAAAAGAATCCCAAACAAAGTTGTGTCCAGGGACTCAGTCCCCTCACTTGCCCTGGTGATTGGCCCTTAATTATAAACATAGGCAAGGGGCCAATCAACGTGTCCCTGTTGCATTCCACAGCAGCTGATAATAATTGTTTACCTTCTCTTCGGGGGCCTCTGGCCTCCCGAAGGCGCAGAAATCCGAAAGAAAGTATTTCTGTGGAGAAATGTCTGCGACATCTCACCTTTCTAAATTGTATAAAATAAAAGAAAAATGCTGATGTGGAATGAACAGGAAATTCCTTCACCTATAAAATATAGAATACTAACAATTCACTGAAACAATCCTACAATATAAATAAATATCAAGAAACAATGCAAAGAGAATTCAAGTCCATGCAGCTGAGTTTCAGGAACAGTCCAAGAGCCGAAGTTGTTTCCCTTGGAATATCTGAGAGTCCTTTTGGTCCTGAAACAGACTTCTGCAAAAGAGTTCCATCAATAGTTATCAAAAACCATTGACAGTCTTAATACAATTTGAAACTATTTGAAACAACTTGAACAATTTTGGAACGTCCTTTCTGGCCCTTCAATGCTTCAGTTCTTCAGAGCTGCTGCCCAGTATTTTCAATCTTTTTTATTTATTTTATTTAATTTTTTTTTTTTTTTTTAATCGAAAAGCAAAAGAGCAGCAGCCAGGCAGAGCAGTGCCAGAGAAGGAAAGGTCCTGGCCCATGCTGGACCAGGAACCCCAAAACTGGCTCACACAGGTGGACCCGGACCGGTAGGACAAACCAGAATCCCCAAAAACATAAGGAGGCCAAGTAATGGCCCTGGCCCAGGAACCTCCTGAGCCTAACGTCCCAGGCCAAACTCATAAGGAAGGCTCTGCATATCCACAGGCCTGAACCCTGCTGCCAGCACAATGGCAGCACGGGTAGTGAGACGCTTCCTTTCCCCTAAACCACTGAGGCATGCCAGCAGCAGGGAAATAGAAGCCTTCCCCAGCAATCCCATCTGGGGTCTGGAGATGTTCGTTTCCCACAGCAAACCTGCTATGGTCTCCTCCAATTGTGCCCTCTCCCTCTGCAATGCATCGGGTTTGTCTCTCATCCGCCCCGTGGCATCATCCCCATCCCCTCCAGGCTGGGGATCAGAGGCAGAACTCTCTGGATGCACCTGCCCCCCCATGCCACTAGAGCACAAGAGAGGCGGCGGCCTCCATGGGACAATCCCCGAAAAACCACCCCCCAAACCGCCGAGAATGCTGATCTTAAAAACAGGCAGCTGGACTGCCACAACAGTGAGCTGGCGGGCAGCCCCCGCTCCACGGAAGGAGAGACCCCCCGCCGGGGCAGTCTCTGACAACGGCAAAGCCGCTGGGACGTCCGGTGGAAGCAGTGGGGGGGGAGCCGGAACTGGGGAGGGAACCGTGGGATCCGCCGCGGGCTGCTCCGAGGGTCCCGCAGGTTCAACGGTGTTTTCTGCCGCTGACTCTGGGGTCCGCTGTGGAGGCGGCGGGGACGCGCGGGAACACGCTGTTGCTGCGTCCCTTGGCTCTGAAAGCGGCGGCAGGCACGGCATGGGCACCAGCGGAGCTGGGAGAAGCGGCGGAGCATCGCTGTTGCTTAGCAACAGGTCAATCGCCGAAGGTGTTGTCTCTTCCGTCTTCTCCGACGCAGGCTCTGGCGGGGCCGGGCAGGCCGGTGAAACCGCGGGCGGGACCTCCTGGAGAGGCGGAGACGGGATCTCTGGAGTGACAGCTCTAGCAGGGGCGTGGAGGAAGCCTCAGAGACCGGTGCCGCCCCCATGTCTGAAGGCGGAGTCTGAGAGGCCGGCTGTGGCTTGAGCGGCCACTCCCATCCACCCGGAGAGAGAGAAGGGGGGGAAGGAGAACACTCCATCTGAGCATGCTCCGGAGCAGGAGTAAAAAAAACTTCTTCGCCCTGCGAAGTTTCGGCCCCCCCCCGCCGTGAAGCAGGGGGGGCTGGGAAGAAAAATGTCCTCCCCCACCGGGTCTTCTGCCAAAGGTGGTGGAAACGGAGCCTGGCCATAACAATTAGAGATCCACTGAAAACAAGCTGCTCTGCGTTTCAGAACTGGGAAAAGCTTTATAAATGCTGGATAGGTAGAAGGCAACACGCGTCCCTCAGTGTAGACACGCTGAATAATCGAGTCCATGCACTCCCAGACGAAAGCATCTAAAGCATATAAGACATCAGCAAAGAACCCAAAAAGCTTTGCCCATCGAAAGTGAAGCCCTAAAGCAGGTAGCCTCCCAGAAGTAATGGGTTAAAACATGGAATGAGAGGCATGTAAAGAAGGGCCTAGCACTAGAACACACGGAGAAAGCACAGCACTAGGAAAACAGAGCAATAAATTAGATAAAAGGTAGAGCATCATGACAGGGGAAGAGATAGGTATAGGAGAAACTAATAAGCTAAGCAGGTTTAGAGCCAGCAATGTCAAAACGACTCTAAGGGTTTTGCCAAGCCACGGGATCTAAGCCAAATACACCGGGAATTGACCAAATTAGGAAAAGAGTTCAAAAGTTTAAAGAGGAAGACTCATCGGAAAGACCCCGTGTATGATGAAGGCAACAGGAACGACCACCTGAAAATTCCCCAAAAGAGATGTCTCCACCTACGCTCCGCCCACGCTCCGCCTACACCACGCCCCATATGAATATGCATGATTATGTATCTGATCTGATGTAATCCTATACCCAAAATTGTATATAAGGCTTGCTTTTGCTATGTGAATTCAGAAATCCATTTTGTGATTTCTCCGACGCGTCGCTAATAAAAATACCTCCTGCTTAATGGACTTAAGCTGAGTCTGATTAGGCAGTCACTCTGCCTGTTTGGGGCAAAATTTGGCATCAAAAGAATTCATAGATATCTGTTTTTGACAAAAAGAAACCGTCTTCCCTGCACCAATGTTTCCAGAGGGCCATAATTTTTTCCTCTGAAGGGGAGAAGTGAATCTCTTCTGGCAAGGCATGGGTCTGCCATACAAACAGCCACAAACAACGAAGGGCTGGTTCATCAGGGATAGAAAAGTGAACAGTACCTTTTGAAAGAGTCCAGCTTGCTCTGGCCAGCTCCACAGGTCTGCTGCTTTTTTCCATCATCTTTCCTGATGATTTTCCAGAAGAAAGTTCTGTTGTGGTCAGCCTTGGCTGTGAACTCTATCCAAATCTTCAGTTCTTCAGCTCCTGGCTTGAATCCACTTTCTGTGGTCACTTCAAAGCAACGATCAAATGCCACACATAGAGGATTTTTACCCAGTGCAGCAATTTTGCTACTCTGGTCTTATTAGATTAATTTTTGCTCTTACACGAGGGGTCACCAAATATTACAGTGACCTGTGTGGGTCGCTGCTGGTGATCGAGAGACGGTGAATCTTGTTTCTTGATCAGAAGGCTTGATTTATTAAGATATGATATATAATACATTATGACTATGCTAAATAGAATATAGAGAGAGGTTTGCAGAGCTGCTAGCTAAGCTAAGAATAGATAGAAAAGAATCCCAAACAAAGTTGTGTCCAGGGACTCAGTCCCCTCACTTGCCCTGGTGATTGGCCCTTAATTATAAACATAGGCAAGGGGCCAATCAACGTGTCCCTGTTGCATTCCACAGCAGCTGACAATAATTGTTTACCTTCTCTTTGGGGGCCTCTGGCCTCCCGAAGACGCAGAAATCCGAAAGAAAGGATTTCTGTGGAGAAATGATCGCGACATGGCACCAGTGCCAAGTCGGGCTGGTTTGAAAGTGCCAAGTGGCTCCTGCAATCTTTCATCCAGAAGCAGGGCAGCTGAGTTTTGTTTGCCAGAGAAAGGTCCGGGTTTGAGTTTGAGGGCTTGTGGCTGGGAGTGGCCGGCTGGCTCCTGAAAATCCACGTTAGGCAGGATGGTTCCAAAACCCAAGGTGGCACCAGTGCCAAGTCGGGCTGGTTTGACACTGCCAAGTGGCTCCTGCAATCTGCCATCCAGAAGCAGGGCATCTGAATTTTTTTAGGCACGGAAAAGGGCCCTGGTTTGTGATTGGCAGCCTATGGCTGGGAGTGGCCGGCTGGCTCCCGATAATCCACAATACGCAGGATGGTTCCCAGACCCAAGGTGGAACCAGTGCCAAGTTGGGCTGGTTTGATAGTACCAAGCGGCTCCTGCAATCTGCCATCCAGAAGCGGGCTAGCTGAGTTTTGTTTGTCAGGGAAACGGGCCGAGGTTTGTTTTTGGGGGCCTGTTGCTGGGAGTGGCCGGCTGGCTCCTGAAAATCCATGACACGCAGGATGGTTCCCAGACCCACGGTAGCACCAGTGCCAAGTTGGGCTGGTTTGACAGTGCCAAGTGGCTCCTGCAATCTGCCATCCAGAAGCAGGGCGGCTGAGTTTTGTTTGCCAGAGAAAAAGGGCCATGGTTTGAGTGTCAGGTCTTGTGGCTGGGAGTTGCCGGCTGGCTCCTTAAAATCCATGATACGCAGGATGGTTCCCAGACCCAAGGTGGCCCCAGTGCCAAGTCGGGCTGGTTTGACAGTGCCAAGTGGCTCCTGCAATCTGCCATCCAGAAGCGGGCATCTGAATTTTGTTAGCCAGGGAAATGGGCCGTGGTTTGTTTTTGGCAGCCTATGGCTGGGAGTGGCCGGCTGGCTCCTGAAAATCCACGATACGCAAGATGGTTCCCAGACCCAAGGTGGCACCAGTGCCAAGTTGAGCTGGTTTGATACTACCAAGTGGCTTTTGCAATCTGCCATCCAGAAGCAGGGCAGCTGAGTTTTGACTGCCAGAGAAAAGGGCCGAGGTTTGTTTTTGGGGGCCTGTGGCTGGGAGCGGCCGGCTGGCGCCTGAAAATCCACGATACGCGGGCAAGTTCCCAGACTCAAAGTGGCACCAGTGCCAAGTTGCGCTGGTTTTACAGTGCCAAGTGGCTCCTGCAATCTTCCATCCAGAAGCGAGGCATCTGAATTTTGTTAGGCAGGGAAAAGGGCCGTGGTTTTTGTTTGGGGGCCTATGGCTGGGAGTAGCCGGCTGGCTCCTGAAAATCCACGTAACGCAGGATGGTTCCCAGACCCAAGGTGGCACCAGTGCCAAGTCGGGCTGGTTTGACACTGACAAGTGGCTCCTGCAATCTTGCATCCAGAAGCAGGGCAGCTGAGTTTTGTTTGCCAGAGAAAAAGGCCGTGGTTTGAGTTTGAGGGCTTGTGGCTGGGAGTGGCTGGCTGGCTCCTGAAAATCCACGATACGCATGATGGTTCCCAGGTTCCCAGACCCAAGGTGGCACCAGTGCCAAGTTGGGCTGGTTTGATACTACCAAGTGGCTCTTGATATCTGCCATCCAGAAGCAGGGCAGCTGAGTTTTGACTGCCAGAGAAAAGGGCCGAGGTTTGTTTTTGGGGGCATATGGCTGGGAGCGGCCGGCTGGCTCCTGAAAATCCACGTTAGGCAGGATGGTTCCCAGACCCAAGGTGGCACCAGTGCCAATTCGGGCTGGTTTGACACTGCCATGTGGCTCCTGCAATCTGCCATCCAGAAGCAGGGCATCTGAATTTTGTTAGGCAGGGAAAAGGGCCGTGGTATGTGTTTTGCAGCCTATGGCTGGGAGTGGCCGGCTGGCTCCTGAAAATCCACGATACGCAGGATGGTTCCCAGACCCAAGGTGGCACCAGTGCCAAGTCGGGCTGGTTTGATAGTACAAAGCGGCTCCTGCAATCTGCCATCCAGAAGCGGGCTAGCTGAGTTTTGTTTGTCAGGGAAACGGGCCGAGGTTTGTTTTTGGGGGCCTGTGGCTGGGAGTGGCCGGCTGGCTCCTGAAAATCCATGACACACAGGATGGTTCCCAGACCCACGGTAGCACCAGTGACAAGTTGGGCTGGTTTGACAGTGCCAAGTGGCTCCTGCAATCTGCCATCCAGAAGCAGGGCAGTTGAGTTTTGTTTGCCAGAGAAAAAGGGCCGTGGTTTGAGTTTCAGGTCTTGTGGCTGGGAGTGGCCGGCTGGCTCCTAAAAATCCACGATACGCAGGATGGTTCCCAGACCCAAGGTGGCCCCAGTGCCAAGTCGGGCTGGTTTGACAGTGCAAAGTGGCTCCTGCAATCTGTCATCCAGAAGCGGGCATCTGAATTTTGTTAGCCAGGGAAATGGGCCGTGGTTTGTTTTTGGCAGCCTATGGCTGGGAGTGGCCAGCTGGCTCCTGAAAATCCACAATACGCAGGATGGTTCCCAGACCCAAGGTGGCACCAGTGCAAAGTTGGGCTGGTTTGATACTACCAAGTGGCTTTTGCAATCTGCCATCCAGAAGCAGGGCAGCTGAGTTTTGACTGCCAGAGAAAAGGGCCGAGGTTTGTTTTTGGGGGCCTGTGGCTGGGAGCGGCCGGCTGGCTCCTGAAAATCCACGATACGCGGGCAAGTTCCCAGACTCAAAGTGGCACCAGTGCCAAGTTGCGCTGGTTTTACAGTGCCAAGTGGCTCCTGCAATCTGCCATCCTGTAGCGAGGCATCTGAATTTTGTTAGGCAGGGAAAAGGGCCGTGGTTTTTGTTTGGGGGCCTGTGGCTGGGAGTAGCCGGCTGGCTCCTCAAAATCCACGTTACGCAGGATGGTTCCCAGACCCAAGGTGGCACCAGTGCCAAGTCCGGCTGGTTTCACACTGACAAGTGGCTCCTGCAATCTGCCATCCAGAAGAAGGGCAGCTGAGTTTTGTTTGCCAGAGAAAAAGGCCGTGGTTTGAGTTTGAGGGCTTGTGGCTGGGAGTGGCCGGCTGGCTCCTGAAAATCCACGTTACGCAGGATCGTTCCCAGACCCAAGGGGGCACCAGTGCCAAGTCGGGCTGGTTTGATACTACCAAGTGGCTCTTGCAATCTGCCATCCAGAAGCAGGGGAGCTGAGTTTTGACTGCCAGAGAAAAGGGCCGAGTTTTGTTTCTGGGGGCCTGTGGCGGGGAGCGGCCGACTGGGTCCTGAAAATCCATGATACGCGGGCGAGTTCCCAGACTCAAGGTGGCACCAGTGCCAGGTTGGGCTGGTTTGACAGTGCCAAGTGGCTCCTGCAATCTGCCATCCAGAAGCGGGGCATCTGAATTTTGTTTGGCAGGGAGAAGGGCCGTGGTTTGTGTTTGGCAGCCTATGGCTGGGAGTGGCCGGCTGGCTTCTGAAAATCCACGATACGCAGGATGGTTCCCAGATCCAAGGTGGCACCAGTGCCAAGTCGGGCTGGTTTGATACTACCAAGTGGCTCCTGCAATCTGCCATCCAGTAGCAGGGCAGGTGAGGTTTGTTAGCCAGGGAAAAGGGCCGTGGTTTGAGTTTGGGGGCCTGTGGCTTGGAGTGGCCGGCTGGCTCCTGAAAATCCACGATACGCAGGATGGTTTCTCAGACCCAAGGTGGCACCAGTGCAAAGTCGGGCTGGTTGTATAGTACCAAGTGGCTCTTGCAATCTGCCATCCAGAAGCAGGCTAGCTTAGTTTTCTTTGTCAGGGAAACGGGCCGAGGTTTTTTTTGAGGGATTTGTGGCTGGGAGTGGCCGGCTGGCTCCTGAAAATCCATGTTACGAGGGCGACTTCCCAGATCTAAGGTGGCACCAGTGCCAAGTCGGGCTGGTTTGATAGTACCAAGTGGCTCCTGCAATCTGCCATCCAGAAGCAGGGCAGCTGAGTTTTGTTTGCCAGAGAAAAAGGCCGTGGTTTGAGTTTGAGGGCTTGTGTCTGGGAGTGTCCGGCTGCCTCCTTAAAATCCATGATACGTGGGCGAGTTCCCACACCCAAGGTGGCACCAGTGCCATGTCAGGCTGGTTTTACAGTGCCAAGTGGCTCCTGCAATCTGCCATCCAGAAGCAGGGCAGCTGAATTTTGTTAGCCAGGGAAAAGTGTCGTTGTTAGTGTTTGGCAGCCTACGGCTAGGATTGGCCAGCTGGCTCCTGAAAAACCACAATACGCAGGATGTTTCCCCTGCCGAAGGTTTCACCAGAGCCAAATCTGGCTGGTTTGACACTGCCAAGTGGCTCCTGCAATCTGCCATCCAGAAGCGGGGCATCTGAATTTTGTTAGCCAGGGAAAAGGGCCGTGGTTTGTGTTTGGAAGTCTATGGCTGGAAGTGGACGGCTGGCTCCTTAAAATCCACGATATGCAGGATGGTTCCCAGACCCAAGGTGGCACCAGTGTCAAGTTGGGCTGGTTTGACAGTGCCAAGTGTCTCCTGCAATCTGCCATCCAGAAGCGGGCCAGCTGAGTTTTGTTAGCCAGGGAAACAAGCCGAGGTTTGTTTTTGAGGGCCTGTGGCTGGGAGTGGCCGGCTGGCTCCTGAAAATCCATGATATGTGGGTGACATCCTAGATCCAAGGTGGCACCAGTGCCAAGTTTACTGGTTTGACAGTGCCAAGTGGCTCCTGCAATCTGACATCCAGAAGCGGGGCATCTGAATTGTGTTAGCCAGGGAAAAGGGCCGTGGTTTGAGTTTGAGGGCTTGTGTCTGGGAGTGGCCGGCTGGCTCTTGAAAATCCATGATACGTGGGAGACTTCGCAGATCCAAGGTGGCGCCAGTGCAAAGTCGAGCTGGTTTGGCGCTGCCAGGTAGCTCCTGCAATCTGCCATCCAGAAGCGGGCTAGCTTAGTTTTGTTAGTCAGGGAAATAGGCCGAGTTTTGTTTTTGGGGGCCTGTGGCTGGGAGTGGCCGGGTGGCACCTGAAAATCCATGTTACGCAGGATGGTTCCCAGACCCAAGGTGGCACAGCGCCAAGTCGGGCTGGTTTGACAGTGCCAAGTGGCTCCTGCAATCTGTCATCCAGAAGCGGGCATCTGAATTTTGTTAGCCAGGGAAAAGGGCCGTGGTTTGTGTTTGACAACCTATGGCTGGGAGTGGCCGGCTGGCTCCTGAAAATCCACGATACGCGGGCGAGTTCCCAGACTCAAGGTGGCACCAGTGCCAAGTCCGGCTGGTTTAACACTGCCAAGTGGCTCCTGCAATCTGCCATCCAGAAGCGGGGCATCTGAATTTTGTTAGGCAGGGAAAAGTGCCGTGGTTTGTGTTTGGCAGCCTATGGCTGGGAGTGGCCGGCTGGCTCCTGAAAATCCACGTTACGCAGGATCGTTCCCAGACCCAAGGGGGCACCAGTGCCAAGTCGGGCAGGTTTGATACTACCAAGTGGCTCCTGCAATCTGCCATCCAGAAGCAGGGAAGCTGAGTTTTGACTGCCGGAGAAAAGGGCCGAGTTTTGTTTCTGGGGGCCTGTGGCGGGGAGCGGCCGACTGACTCCTGACAATCCATGATACGTGGGCGAGTTCCCAGACTCAAGGTGGCACCAGTGCCAGGTTGGGCTTGTTGAACAGTGCCAAGTGGCTCCTGCAATCTGCCATCCAGAAGCAGGGCATCTGAATTGTGTTGGCCAGGGAAAAGGGCCGTGGTTTGAGTTTGAGGGCTTGTGTCTGGGAGTGGCCGGCTGGCTCTTGAAAATCCATGATACGTGGGAGACTTCGCAGATCCAAGGTAGCACCAGTGCCAAGTCAAGCTGGTTTGACAGTGCCAAGTGGCTCCTGCAATCTGCCATCCAGAAGCGGGGCATCTGTATTTTTTAGCCAGGGAAAAGGGCCGTGGTTTGTGTTTGGCAGCCTATGGCTGCAAGTAAACGGCTGGCTTCTGAAAATCCACGATACGCAGGATGGTTCCCAGACCCAAGGTGGCACCAGTGTCAAGTCAGGCAGGTTAGATAGTACTAAGTGGCTCCTGCAATCTGCCATCCAGAAGCAGGGTAGCTGAGTTTTGTTTGTCAGGGAAACGGGCCGTGGTTTGCGTTTGAGGGCTTGTGGCTGGGAGTGGCCAGCTGCCTCCTTAAAATCCATGATACGCAGGATGGTTCCCAGACCCAAGGTGGCCCCAGTGCCAAGTCGGGCTGGTTTGACAGTGCCAAGTGTCTCCTGCAATCTGCCATCCAGAAGTGGGGCATCTGAATTTTTTTAGCCAGGGAAAAGGGTTGTGGTTTGAGTTTTGGGGCCTTTGGCTGGGAGTGGCCGGCTGGCTCCTGGAAATCCACGATACGCGGGATGGTTCCCAGACCCATGGTAGCACCAGTGCCAAGTCCGGCTGGTTTAACACTGCCAAGTGGCTCCTGCAATCTGCCATACAGAAGCAGGGCAGCTGAATTTTGTTTGCCCGAGAAAAGTTCCGGGTTTGAGTTTGCGGGCTTGTGGCTGGGAGTGTCCGGCTGGCTCCTGAAAATCCATGATACGTGGATGACTTCCCAGATCCAAGGTGGCACCAGTGCAAAGTCGGACTGGTTTGACAGTGCCAAGTGGCTCCTGCAATCTGCCATCCAGAAGCAGGGCAGCTGAGTTTTTTTTGCCAGAGAAAAGGGCCGTGGTTTTAATTTGAGGGCTTGTGGCTGGGAGAGGCCGGCTGGCTCGTGAAAATCCACAATACGCAGGATGGTTCTTAGACCCAACGTGGCACCAAGGCCAAGTTGGGCTGGTTTGATAGTACCAAGTGGCTCCTGCAATCTGCCATCCAGAAGAGGGATAGCTGAGTTTTGTTTGTCAGGGAATCGGGCCGAGGTTTGTTTTTTGGGGCCTGGGGATGGGAGTGGCCGGCTGGCTCCTGAAAATCAATGATACGCGGGCGAGTTCCAAGACCCAAGGTGGCACCAGTGCCAAGTCGGGGTGGTTTTACAGTGCCAAGTGGCTCCTGCAATCTGCCATCCAGAAGCAGGGCATCTGAATTTTGTTAGCCAGGGAAAAGTGCCATGGTTTGTGTTTGGCAGCCTATGGCTTGGAGTGGCCGGCTGGCTCCTAAAAATCCACGATACGCAGGATGGTTCCAAGACCCACGGTGGCACGAGTGCCTAGTCGGGCTGGTTTGATAGTACCAAGTGGCTCCTGCAATCTGCCATCCAGAAGCGGTGTAGCTGAGTTTTGTTTTTCAGGGAAACGGGCCGAGGTTTATTTTTGGGGGCCTGTTGCTGGGAGTGGCCGGCTGGCTCCTGAAAATACACGATACGCGGGAGAGTTCCCAGACCGAAGGTGTCACCAGTGCCCAGTCAGGCTGGTTTGACATTGCCAAGTGGCTCCTGAGGATTGTGGATTTTCAGGAGCCTGTCGGCCACTCCCAGCCTCCAGCCCTCAGACTCAAACCACGGCCCTTTTCTCTGGCAAACAAAACTCATTTACCCCGCTTCTGGATGGCAGATTGCAGGAGCCACTTGGTACTATCAAACCAGCCCGACTTGGCACTGGTGCCACCTTGGGCCTGGGAACCATCCTGCGTATTGTGGATTTTCAGGAGCCTGTTGGCCACTCCCAGCCACAGGCTCTCAAACTCAAACCATGGCACTTTTCCCTGGCTAAAAAAATTCAGATGCCCCACTTCTGGATGGCAGATTGCAGGAGCCACTTGGCACTGTCAAACCAGCCCGAGTTGGCACTGGTGCCACCTTGGTTCTGGGAACCATCCTGCGTATTGTGGATTTTCAGGAGCCAGCTGGCCTCTCCCAGCCATAGGCCCCCAAATGCAAACCTCGGCTTGCTTCCCTGACAAACAAAACTCAGCTACCCTGCTTCTGGATGGCAGATTGCAGGAGCCACTTAGTACTATCTAACCTGCCTGACTTGACACTGGTGCCACCTTGGGTCTGGGAACCATCCTGCGTATTGTGGATTTTCAGGAACCAGCCGGCCACTCCCAGCCATAGGCTGCCAAACACAAACCACGGCCCTTTTCTCTGGCTAACAAAATTCAGATTCCCCGCTTCTGGATGGCAGATTGCAGGAGCTACCTGGCAGCGCTAAACCAGCTCGACTTTGCACTGGCGCCACCTTGGATCTGCGAATTCAGGAGCCTCGTTGTAGTGTCAAAAAAGCCTGACTTGGCACTGGTGGCAACTTAGGGCTCTGAAACACCCTGCGTATCGTGGATTTTCAGGAGCCAGCCAGCCACTCCAAGCCACAGGCTACCAAACACAAACCACAGCCCTCTTCCGTTGCAAACAAAACTCAGCTACCCCACTTCTGAATGGTAGATCGCACAAGGCACTTGGTAGTAACAAACCAGCCTGACTTGGCACTGGTGCCACCTTGGGTCTGGGCGCCGTCCTGCATATCAAAGAATTTCAGGAGCCAGCCGGCACTCCTGGCCCCTGGCCGGCAAACAGAAACCTCAGTCCTTTTCCCTTACAAAAAAATCTTCCCTGCCCCACTTCTGGCTGGCAGATTGCAGGAGCCACTTGGTACTATCAAACAAGCCCGACTTGACCGTATTACTCCCTTGGGCCTGGGAACCATCCTGCATATCAAAGAATTTCAAGAGCCAGCCTGAACAATTGTTTAGCACCCTTTAAAGGGGGTTTTTGACAAACTGGACTGAAG
Source organism: Passerculus sandwichensis (assembly GCA_031885435.1). Classification (NCBI taxonomy): domain Eukaryota; kingdom Metazoa; phylum Chordata; class Aves; order Passeriformes; family Passerellidae; genus Passerculus; species Passerculus sandwichensis. The sequence goes on from CM063166.1 coordinate 29,220,452, forward strand.
AAAATCTTCAAAATATCCAGGAGATCAAAATCCATTTAAGTATATTCTCCTGGCCAGTCACCTTGCTGCTGCTGCTAATTCACCCTACATACCATCTGATCAGTCTTAACAATGCTGCTGCAAAAATATTGTGAAAAAGGTAGGCACATTTTCACAGGTGCAGGGAAAATCCCCTTGCATGATCATTCCAAGGCATAATTTGATGGAGCAAGTTATGCAACCTTGTCTACTGGCAATATCTAAGTTGGTGAGTTCACCATCTGTCAGCATCACTTTCGAAAATAAATGTTTGATCCACAAAAAAATATTTCATATGTCCTGTCTACCTGCTTCATCTCAACCAATGAATAGGCTACATTCCATCAGCAAAGGGTTTATGATCCTATCTTTCTTGAATAAGATTCAGATGCCCATGGTAGGGGTGTAATTAAATTCACATGTTAAAAATATCCTTCTTGTTATCTTTTCTTTTAATTACCCACACGTAACATCAGTCTGAGAGCTGAAGAAAACCCCTTCATTTGCTGTTTGCCAAGTATCATCTACGTGATACAAATTCTACTTGAGAAATCACACCAATTCATTGGCATGTAAACAACCTTTTCTTCATCATTAGGTATTTTGGTGGAGTGAATGATTAGAACATAAGCAAGGGCATTTGTTCAAGATGCTCCAGAAAGAGCTGTGCTCTGTTCTCTTCTTTGCTGCCTATGTTAGCACTGAGCTGCAAAAAATGAAAGACTACTAGGAAAAGTGTTACTTTTCGTCTAAATTCGTAAATGATGTTTGAAATACCCTGTTAAAAGAAAAGGTGCTCTTTTAAATGATGGCATCTTAAGGGAAAAAGTCAGCTTTAAAGAGGTTTTGAGACAGTTGCTTCTGGAAAAAAAAATAAAATAAAATTGGAGGCATCTAAGGTCTTTAGCCATCCCATCTTGAAGATTGATTCAAAACACAGTTCCTTCATACAGGAAGACGAGAGGACCATAGGTGGCAAACCATTTGAAAATGGAGTTCTATTTCTTTCTGGTTGGGATTATCGGACACCATTTCTTGTGAAGTCGAGGGACTGCAGTTAGCTCTCCACTAATTTCCTTCCCTGAAATCCATCTGCATTTGCTCCTTTGTCTGGAGTCCCCATTTATTAGTATGCATAGATGGTATACTCCATCGATGCATGAATAACAGAGGGGATAATGTGCCTTTTGCTGCTATCTTCTTTTGCTGCTCCATTTTGCTTGCTTTGTTCTTGCTTTCTGTCAAAGAAATGCTAGCAAAAGCCCTCCTCAAGTCTTGCTGTGAAGACAGACTGCCAGAAAGGTAGAGAAACTTCAGACATTTCCAAGACCCATGTAGCACATGTCTTGGTCAATTTCTATGCAGATCCTTTCTTCCAGCAGGACTTTTTTGCTCCGTTAGCGAACACTGAACTGAATCCAATACAAAAGCGGTGGCTAGAGGAACCATTCTCCTTTCATTTGAATGGTGATAAAAATGCGTATCAAATCAAAGCATTTTAGAGCAGCAGGAAGATTTTCTATGCAGCTAGCAAATCATAACAAGATGCCTATTCACCAGCTGGGTTCCTTTTGGAATTTACAAGAATTCCCGACAGAAAACACAGCTTAGTAAACTACCAATCGAAATCACAATATCTAGAAAGGTGACATGAAAAAGAGCAAGAGGAAGAAAAGCAAAAAGAAAACCAAAGGAAGCCAGAAATAAGGCACAACCTGTCCTCCTTTTCTGCTTACTACAGTACCTTAGAAGTACCTTCAAGTTTCCTAACAGTCATATCAGTAGAAAAGTGTGCCAAGAACAATTGTGGAAAACTGTGGAAAACCCTTCTATCACAAGAGAAACATAGGGTCTGCTTTCACGACCATTAAATCTGCATGCAATGCCTACGTTAAGGGTATGTTTTGTATATTCAAGAACAATTGAAAACTCTTTCTGAATTGAAGGGACTGCTTTTTGTTTGTTATGAATGACTTGGCTAAATATGGCGCATGTTAAAATACTGCAGACATGTGGTTCATTTTAGAGATGCCAACTGCAAAGGAGGCAAGCATTTTGTGTGCTTAAGAAGTAATGTATTGGAGAGTGCTTTTGTTACTTCTTTAGAAGGTTAGAATATGCCGAAAAGATGCTAGCTGGGGACTTGCAATTAATGAATTATTTGCTGTAAGTAGGTCAAATGACATTAGCTTTCAAAAAGGAAAAGTAGTCTTATTCCACGTGCCAATTCTAAAGTAGATTAATAAGCCTTAAGCAGAAGATGGATGTGAAGAGGGATATGACATGAAAGGTTAAGCAACACTGCTGACAGCAAAAGGCTTACCTGCTGCAGATACAGGAGACAAAATACTATTTTGACACAAACATTGCTATTCAGACGACAGTAAAATTCTGAGTGACAGCAAAATTTACTCAGTCATGACAGTAAAATTTGCTCACATCAAAATGTGCTAATCAATTCTTAGTGTAAGCTAAGCACCTTAAGCAAAGGGTAGTTCAAGCGTAACTGGTATTTGATGGCAAAAAAGGAAACTTGGCCTGCGTTTCTCACTTCTACTCCATTCAAAAGCTTACTCTGTCTCAGATTCCTTTGGAGGGATACCAACGCAAGCCGCGAAACTGCACGAAAATGATGATTGAAAGAAAGATAGATTAGAAAAATGGAATAATGGTTCATGTTCTTTTCCTTCCAACTGCTTTGTTTGCCCTTTTAAAGTTTTGAAGTCCTTTCTGGTGTCACCATGGTTGTACTGCAGCAAGTGTTCAGGTGTAAGCCGTCCATATTGCCAGCTTTTGGACTGCCTTCAGAAAACTTCCCACTGGTTTTGTCTAGAAATCACAAGCAGTAGAGATGACAAAGACTGGAGAAACCTTCTCATCTCCTTCTAGAGCAAGACCATGTCTTTCAGCCACTCTTAACTAGACAACTTTCATCAGTCATGAGGGAGTCTCATGTTCAAGAGCTAAGCAGTGACAGCTGCAAATGACAAAAAGCAGACTGAAATTCTCTTGGGACTCCAGCGGAGAGCAATGAAGGAGGTTGAATTCACCTTCTTGGGAAGTTCTAAAATGCACATTAACTTGAGCACAGGAGCTAAACCATCGTAACCTTTGTTGAGTATGTCTGCGTAGACAGAGCTTCCATCACTGCAGAAGCAATGTTATTTAACCCACGTTATCATCTCTAGCTGCTAAGCTGCACTTCTTGCAAAGTATCTGCAACGTATTTAACAGGGTGGGCTTTTATGTTTAATCCCTGAGTAATATTGCAAAGAGAAGTACTTGGGGTGTGGGGTGGGGAGGGAACCGCAACTCTTAGGTTTTTCAAATCGTGGTTCCATTTGAAAGTCAAAAGAGATTTCAAACCTTTCTTTCCTAGTCGTATTACCAGCACAAACTGTACCAGAATTTATGACCCGTAACTGTACCATGGACGCTCTTTCTCTAGACTATTCCTTAAGAAACCAAGTCCTCACTAGAAATAAAACAAAATTAGCCAAAGAATTGGCCCGGATTAGTTCCAAGGCTCTGTACTAAAGGCCAAACGCGTGTAATAATAGTAACGAGTGGACTAAAAGTTAAATCAATAGAGCATTACTCAGTTCAAAGACATCTTGTGTCCTAATGTTCTCACAGAAGACTGTAAAAACCTGTCTATTTTTGTGGGTTTCTTTTATCCATTTAGCTGTACCTTCTACTTCTCTCCACTGTCTGAGAACATTGATGATTAGGTTGGATGACCTCATGTCAACTTGTAGAAGTAAAGAAAGAGAAGCCAGTAAAGAAAGGCAAATTTGTTAATTGCAGGTGGAAAGAGGGAGGCCAACAAAAGAAAACAAAAGAACAGTTATAATGAAATGCCCCCCTGTCTTCTGTGAAAAGTAAAGGCACAGACAAGAAAGAACAAGTGCAAAATTCTCACTAGAGAAACGCACTTGATCTGACTCAAGTATTTTGCGGTACATTTCTTGCTGTTTTCTCATGCCAAACATATTAACCATTGAAGGTGTCCCTTTCCTCTTTCTGCAATACAGCTAGGAAGATGGCTGTGTCATTGCTGACAAGCTGCTATTCTCAGAGGTGTCCAGCTGAAAGTCCTAGATCAATTGATTTGCTCTGTCACTTTGATATGGCATGACTTACAGTTTCAGCACCTGAACTGGCCAGCCCTACAATTCTTTGCCCCTTGAATGGTTAGATAGGCTCCTTGGCAACTGGCATTTTTAAGGACATGAAACTATGCAGAATTTGCACCGTGAGATGATGCCAAATGGGTCACGCCGATAGATTAACTAGGGCATGCAAGGCAGAGAGAGGGAAATGAGAGCACAAGAAGAGAGTACACAAGAAGAGAGTACAATCTCCTTTTTTCTGAAACACTGTAGGGATCAAAGTGAACACAAATCCTCCTAGGGGTAGTTCTTGCAAAAGACTAAGAGTTCTTTTTGTGTTCACAGGCCTGGAATATTTAGCTTTGGATCACGGCAAAATGCAGATGACAAAACGAGGCCTTGAAGTCACATCCAGTATGAAGCAGTAGGAAAGAGGAAAGCAGCTGAGAGCGTCAACCCTGCTAAGTAGTCTCAGTATTCTTCTTGACATGAGCAGAAATTTGAAATGAGTCTCTGAAAATGACAAAGGAGGCAGAAGAAAAGGGAGCGATGACTCCTCTGGCATAGTGGTTCCTAACACGGATCTTCAAAATGGAAAGGTTGTATCATCCTTTCAACTGAAGGAAGGTATGAAAACAACAGGAAGGAAATGGCATCAAATACTCTGGGCAGTGTACTTCTAGACAGAAAGGCCACTGATGGAAAACCAACTCAACTGGCACCAATGCATCAGCATTGCACTAAAGCCAGAAATGTTCAGCGCTTCGCTCTCTGCCATTCCATTCAGATGCACACAGCAGCTCTGCAACATTCCTACTGATCATCTCCTTGGCAAACTGGCAGTGAGGGTCCGTGGTGATGCAGAGTCCCCAGGCAGATGCAAAGGAGAGCTGCTTTCTTGCAAAAACCAGGCTTTTGAAACACTCAGGCCTTTATCAGTTCCATAGCTTTAAGCCATAACAAACACAATTCAACCAACCACCATGCACCACGCTGTGAACACACAACGCTTCTAGAACTTGTTGATCTACCTTGAATTCCGCTGCCTCACCTTCCCACAGTCCTTTTCTACTTAGCCAAAGTAATGGGCCTCAGCCCAAGGCCTTCCTTTTGTAAGCTTCTAGCTATATGCAGCAGCAAACCACTACTTTCTTCTGGGCCAAGACTTTAGGTAGACGATTTGCATCTGCCCTTCCAGTGAAACCTAATGGGGAGAGAAAAGCCTCTCAGAGATGTTCAGTCATTCCATTTTCTAGACAGGCCAAATCCAAAGAAAAGCAAGCTATGGGATTGTGTACTTGCTCTTACAAAACACCTGCTGTCTTCTGACAATCAACTAGCAGAAAACCAGCCAAACTGAGAGTTGAGGCAAACAACACTTGGAAGGGAATCATGATGTGATCAATCAAGACAACACTTTTCCAGGCTACCGAGATATTGGAAATATCAGCAAAGGCTTGAGAGCAAAGGCTGAACTAATGGGGAAAGGGTCAAAGAATCCCAAGAAAAACATGACCAAGGTTCAAACAATTCCAAGAAAAACATAGGCAATGAACCTGTTGAAGCCTTCAGGAAATCAGTGGCCGCTGATTTACATAGGCCATTCCAGTTAATTGACCCGTGCACCTTCCACTCCTTTTTCGGCACTATAGGGTGAATTGAGACCATGGAATCACAATTCCTTGGATTCTGTTCTTAACTTTAGGAGAGAAGTACAGCAGGTGAAGTACCTGTTACTGATGTGATACCCAGAAACACAGAGTTGACACATTTCATTCTTGGCCAATCACAACAAGCACGACTAAGAGGATATAGCTGGCTTATTTTCAGGACACTTTACTTGTTTTACAGCCTGCTCTGATTCCGGTGAAACTTTTTCATTAGCTTCTATACAAAAGGAGAAAGTCCAGTTCAATGTCCCGCCCTACTGCTGCAAGTATACCATTTGGTTTCTCAAGCCTAAAAATTGAATTGGAAGGTACGGAGCCCCCCGGGGCGTCTTTCGGCAGAAGCCGCGCTAAGGAGAGCACTGTGAGCGGCACAATCGTCTTTGCACGCAGAAGCCGCTTCTTTGCCTCCGGGAGCCAAAGAGAGCGGCACCTTCGGAAAGGTGAAGAAGGAAGCTGTACAACACTGGGATTGTGTGCGCAGCTTGCCAACTGATAGAAAACAGAACCTTTGCACTCTCCTGACTTTTCCAATCACATGAACATTTGATTGGAAGCTGTTTTGGACAACTTTTCTTCCTGCCAAACACTTGGCAGACCTCCGTGCAACGTCTAGAACACGATGGGAGATGTTTTCTGTGCTGGCACAGTTTTTCCTAGGCAGACATAGTGGGAAAGCTTTTTGCTAATATGTGGATGAGAAGAGACGCTAAAGACTGGATGTAAGCAAATGACACCCATCTTCAAAAAAGTCAATTAAGAGGACTCGGAATAGTACAAACCAGCCAGCCTCTTTTTTATCCCCAGGAAGTTGATGAAGCAGCTCTTCCTGGAAAACCTTGCCAGGCACATGAAAGACGACAAAATAATGTAGTTAGCATGATTTTTCAGGGCAATTTCATGCTGAACATCACTTTAAACTCCTCTGATGAATCAACTTGACTGGTAGATGGAGGAAATATTATCTGCCTGGGCTTCAGGGAGGTTTTTGACATTTCTCTACATGGCAGCACACATACATATGGAAGCCATAGTGCAAAGGGGAGGGAACCAGTGTCTTTTCAGTGATGCTGAGTGAAAAGACAAGAGGCAGTGGGCACACACTGAAATACAGGAGATTGCCTTTGAACATCAGTAAATGATTCTTTATTGTGAGGGTGACTGAACCACGGCACAGACTGCCCAGAAAGATTGTGGAGCCTGGATCTTTGAAGACATTAAAAGTACACCCAGATAGAATCCTGGGCAAGAGGCTCTAGGTATCCTGGTTTAGGCAGGGGGGTTGGGCCTGGTTAGCCCCACCAACCCCTTCCACTCTCATTCATTCTGTGCTAGTGAATTCTCTTCAAGATGCATTTCAAGCACTGGCATGACAAAGTTCTGTGCAGACAGAGATCCAAATGGACATGGCATCTAAGTTCCTTAAGCAGTCTTCAAGAAGAATGTAAAACTCTGGGACAAGTGTCTCTTCCCTAACTGAATCCCTTTCATCGGGAAAATTCCCAGCTATAGAAAGATCTTCTGATACGCATGCTTAAGACTGACACTGGCTGAGCAAATTTCTCCCTATGTGTATCTAAGACCAGTTAGGATCTTCACCCAAAGTGCTGTCAACATAGTCACAGAATGCCTATTGTTAAGAAGTGACAACTTCCATCAGAATGGCAACTATTGGTCCACAAAATGGATGAATGGATGGGAATTATCTACTTGGGTAAAAAACAGAAATAAAGAGTTGGTCTTTATTTATCAATTTCATTGCAATATTGATAAGGGAAGAAAAAGACCTAAGTCCTTGACTTTCTGAACTCTAAGAAAGATTTTAAAAATTCCTTGTAAAAATGTATGATCACAATCAGTCTACTGAAACCATTTTAGTTGGGAAAAAAGTTCCAAAATTGTCTAGATAGTGGCAAAGAAGCCAAGAAAATAGGAAAGAAACAAAAAGAGAGCAAAAGAGTCAGCTTCAGTGTACAAGCTCGTTCTAGAAGTAGTCTGCTGGGAAAAGGAACCCCCAGTTGAATTTCCAATGTATTCCTGCACTTGATTCAGTAACTGGTCAATGTAAAAACCAATCCTTTTGTACAACTTCTTCCAGCAACAAAAACTCCAACAGGTTGACACTACCATCATGCCTGTTCCAGACATATTTAAAAGAGAAATGATGATTTTCTTGAAAACCTACTTGCATAAAAGTTGCAAGATGGTGGAGGGATTCCCACATCCTCCTTCCTCCATCTGGCTTGAAAGTATATTTGATAAAATATGCAACAAAGCACATGATTTATAAGGTAGAGTCAAATGGATGATTTGGGAATTGATCTCTTGTTGATAGTAAACTTCATATCAACTCTGTGTGATCTTTTTAAAACAAAATGTGGAGCTGAGGCATGAATCTGCCACATCAATTGTAAAGCAAACATACACACTCCCCTTCACATGCCCCGCCTTCCACACACACCTAGGCACACACAGAGATCAGCATAGCCGATCATGAACACCTTGGAAAAGACTGAAATGCTAAATGCCTCTCTTGATGGGCAAAAGAGCTGTTGCAGTAATTCAAATGCCTGGTCCAAAAATTCTGTTTAATATTTAGCTCCTATTTAAAACACAGCTTTTCATTTCATTCTATTTACAGAATATTTTCATTTCATTTGTTTCTTTAAAATTACTTAGTTCTCACCTGTTGTATGTCTAGGAATATTTTCTTCCAAAAATAGAAAAAAATAGATGATATCTTTTCAGCAGAAAACATTGGTTTATACCATTTTGAACCATCATGATATGGAAGAATAGTTCTGTCCCTCTCTAAGGTGGAAGAAGCATTTGGATCACAGATAATCTACAATGAAATACTTGACATGTTTAAGATGCTTTCAATCAATTTTGATTGTCAATTGCTTATTCGTTGTAAACAGTAATTTTTCAGTGAAGAGAAAGTGTGTGTGGTATATCTACATGATGTGTTCAAACCCAGTTCCTACTAATGGCCAGGCTGAATTCCAGGAAATAATGTCCCGAATGATATTTTGCCGCCTTCTTTGGCACTTCATGAAATCTTACCATGATGAAGTGCTGAAACACAGAGATTTTCTCTTAGAGAGTGTCTCATGTTGTAACCCATCCCATGGATTTTATGCTGTAATTCTTATCTCTTTTAAAATTTGCTATCTTCTGTACAGTTTTCATGAACCTTTCTGTTACAGTAGTGAATAGCACAGATAAATGTCATTTTGTACAACTTTGAATTTACCCCAAGAGCTGAGAGAAAACTTGCTCCTATACTTCAATCCGAGTTTCTTCTATAGTCCAACTTTGTTTCTCTACCATCAAGCTTCTCCTTTGTTGCTGCTCCAAGCCCCGTCCAAGCTGACCTTGAATACTTTCAGGGATGAGACACTCACAACTTCTCTGGGCAACCTGTTCCAGTGTTCCAGCACTCCCACAGTAAAAAAGGCCTTCCTTTCATCTAATATGTGTAGGAAATCATAAATCTAGGCATAGAAACTTGGAGTGCAAATTTGAAATTCTTTTGATTTGAAGCACATTTTATATGAATACTGACTTACAGATGACTAAAAGATGTTGATGGGCATTTGAGCTGACAAGTTTTGAAAAAGTGCACGGAAATTAAAATTGAAACCACTAAAATTAAAAACTTCTTGCCATTTTCTTTTTCCTCTCCTATTCAAAATTGCATATGTCAGATATCAGTGCTTCATGCCAACCTCTCAGATGCTCTCAGAGAAAAAGCTTTTCTTTCCGACTAAGTTGCGGTTGACGTAGAACACTAGCAGTAGTGAAAGCTTTTCTGGGCATCGGGGCAGCACCTTCCCCTTGGATTTGTGTGCAGAATGCATTTTATCCAAACTGGAAAGTAGACCCCCGCTCTATTTTATTCATCATTCTTACAGCATCAGGCCTGAATATTCTGTGAAAAGTAGCCTGTGGACCTTGAAGATAGCGCATGTGAAAAAGATGAGAGGTGATGGAGAAGGTGAGGGAGAGAAGAAAGAGCATATGGCCCAGTACGGACACCAGAAAGGATTTCTTCATGTGATCATGGGAGATTGCAGGAGCCACTTGGCACTATCAAACCAGCCCGACTTGGCACTGGTGCCACCTTGGGTCTGGGAACCATCCTGGGTATCGCGGATTTTCAGGAGCCAGCCGGCCACTCCCAGCCATAGGCTGCAAAACACAAACCACAGCCCTTTTCCCTGGCTAAAAAAACTCACCTGCCCCGCTTTTGGATGGCAGATTGCAGGAGCGACTTGGTACTATAAAACCCGCCCAACTTGGCACTGGTGCCACCATGGGTCTGGGAACCATCCCGCCTATCGCAGCTTTTCAGGAGCCAGCCGGCCACTCCCAGCCATAGGCCCCCAGACACAAACCTCGGCCTATTTCCCTGGCTAACAAAATTGTGATTCCCCGCTTCTTGATGGCATATTGCAGGAGCCACTTTACACTGTAAAACCAGCCCGACTTAGCACTGGTGCCACCTTGGGTCTGGGAACCATCCTGCGTATTGTGGATTTTCAGGGGCCAGCCGGCCACTCCCAGCCATAGACTGCCAAACAAAAACCACGGCCCTTTTCCCTGGCTAACAAAATTCTGATGCCTTGCTTCTGGATGAAAGATTGCAGGAGCCACTTGGCACTGTCAAACCAGCCCGACTAGGCACTGGTGCCACCTTGGGTCTGGGAAACATCCTGCGTATTGTGGATTTTCAGGAGCCTGCCGGCCACTCCCAGCCACAAACCCTAAAACTCAAACCACGGCCCTTTCCTCTGGCAAACAAAACTCAGCTGCCCTGAATCTGGATTGCAGATTTCAGGAGCCACTTGGTACTATCAAACCACCCCAACTTGGTAAAGGTGCCACCTTGGGTCTGGGAACCAACCTGGGTATCGTGGATTTTAAGGAGCCAGCCGGCCACTCCCAGCCACAAGCATTCAAACTCAAACCACAGCCCTTTTCTCTGGTGAACAAAACTCAGCTACCCTTCTTCTGGATGGCAGATTGCAGGAGCCACCTGGTACTATCAAACCAGCCCGACTTGGCACTGGTGCTACCTTGGGTCTGGGAACCATCCTGGGTATCGTGGATTTTCAGGAGCCAGCCGGGCACTCCCAGCCATAGGCCGCCAAACACAAACCACGGCCATTTTCCCTGGCTAACAAAATTGAAATGCAATGCTTCTTGATGGCAGATTGCAGGAGCCACTTGGCACTGTTAAACCAGCCCGAGTTGGCACTGGTGCCACCTTGGGTGTGGGAACTCGCCCGCTTATCATGGATTTTCAGGAGCCAGCCGGCCGCTCCCAGCCATAGGCCCCCAAAAACAAACATCGGCCCGTTTCCCTGACAAACAAAACTCAGCTACCCCGCTTCTGGATGGCAGATTGCAGGAGCCACTTGGTACTATCAAACCAGCCCAACTTGCACTGGTGCCGCCTTGGGTCTGGGAACCATCCTGCGTATCGTGGATTTTCAGGAGCCAGCCGGCCACTCCCAGCCATAGGCCCCCAGAAAAAAACCTCGGTCCGTTTCCCTGGCTAACAAAATTCAGATGCCCCGCTTGTGGATGGCAGTTTTCAGGAGCTGCTTGGTACTATCAAACCAGCCCAACTTGGCACTGGTGCCGCCTTGGGTCTGGGAACCATCCTGCGTATCGTGGATTTTCAGGAGCCAGCTGGCCACTTTTAGCCATAGGCTGCCAAACAAAAACCACGACCCTTTTCTCTGGCTAATCAAATTGAGATGCCCCGCTTTTGGATGACAGATTGAAGGAGCCACTTGGCACTGTCAAACCAGCCCAACTTGGCACTGGTGCCACCTTGGGTCTGGGAACCATCTTGCGTATTGTGGATTTTCAGGAGCCAGCCTGCCACTCCCAGCCACAAGCCCTCCAAATCAAACCACGGCTCTTTTTCTCTAGCAAACAAAACTCAGCTACCCTTCTTCTGGATGGCAGATTTCAGGAGCCACTTGGTACTATCAAACCAGCCCAACTAGCACTGGTGCCGCCTTGGGTCTGGGAACCATTCTGTGTATCGTGGATTTTCAGGAGCCAGCCGGCCACTCCCTGCCATAGGCTGAGAAACACAAACCACGGCCCTTTTCTCTGGCTAACCAAATTGAGATGCCCCGCTTCTGGATGGCAGATTTCATGTGCCACTTGGCACTGTCAAACCAGCCCGCCTTGGCACTGGTGCCACATTCTGTCTGGGAACCATCCTGCGTATTGTGGATTTTCAGGAGCCAACCGGCCACTCCCAGCCACAAGCCCTCAAATTCAAACCACGGCCCTTTTTCTCTGGCAAACAAAACTCAGCTGCCCTGCATCTGGATGGCAGATTGCAGGAGCCACCTGGTACTATCAAATCAGCCCGACTTGGCTCTGGTGTCACTTTGGGTTTGGGAACCATACTGTGTAACGTGGATTTTCAGGAGCCAGTCGGCCACTCCCAGCCACAGGCCCCCAAACACAAACCATTGCCCTTTTCCCTGGCAAACAAAACTCATCTGCTCCGCTTCTGGATGGCAGATTGCAGGAGCCTCGTTATAGTATCAAAGCAGCCTGACTTGGCACTGGTGGCAACTTAGGGCTCCGAACCACCCAGCGTATCGTGGATTTTCCGGAGTCATCCGGCCACTCCAAGCCACAGGCCTCCAAACAAAAACCACTTCCCTCTTCCCTTGCCAACAATTCTCACCTGCCCCACTTCTGGATGGCAGATCCCACAAGGCACTTGGTAGTAACAAATCAGCCGTACTTGGCACTGGTGCCACCTTGGGTCTGGGAGCCGTCCTGCATATCAAAGAATTTCAGGAGCCAGCCGGCACTCTCAGCCATAGGCCGCCAAACAGAAACCTCGGTTCTTTTCCCTTACAAACAAAACTCCCCTGCCCCACTTCTGGCTGGCAGATTGCAGGAGCCACTTGGTGCTGTCAAACCAGCCCGACTTGGTCGTATATCTCCCTTGGGTCTGGGAACCATCCTGCATATCAAAGAATTTCAGGAGCCAGCCTGAACAATTTTTTAGCCCCCTTTAATGGTGGTGTTTGACAAACAGGGCCGAAGCAAATCTTCAAAATATCCAGGAGATCAAAATCCATTGAAGCAAATTCTCCTGGCCAGTCACCTTGCTGCTGCTGCTAATTCATCCTACATACCATCTGATCAGGCCTAACAATGCTGCTGCAAAAATATTGTGAAAAAGGTAGGCACATTTTCACAGATGCAGGGAAAATCCCCTTGCATGATCATTCCAAGGCATAACTTGATGGAGCAAGTTATGCAACCTTGTCTACTGGCAATATCTAAGTTGGTGAGTTCACCATCTGTCAGCATCACTTTCGAAAATAAATGTTTGATCCACAGAAAAAATATTTCATATGTCCTGTCTACCTGCTTCATTTCAACCAATGAATAGGCTACATTCCATCAGCAAAGGGTTTATGATCCTATCTTTCTTGAATAAGATTCAGATGCCCATGGTAGGGGTGTAATTAAATTCACATGTTAAAAATATCCTTCTTGTTATCTTTTCTTTTAATTACCCACACGTAACATCAGTCTGAGAGCTGAAGAAAACCCCTTCATTTGCTGTTTGCCAAGTATCATCTACGTGATACAAATTCTACTTGCGAAATGTGAAGGTCCGTCCGAAATAAACGGGTGACGAATGATTTTTGGGTGCAAAAATAACCAACAAGAGGCACAGGAGTTTTGCAGTAACAAATCAACAAGGTGCAATTTATTGATTATAACCACAGCTAAATATGCATTTGGTTAAGGGATCCGGGGAAGAGAAGGGTAAGACAAGGAAAAAGGGAGGAAAAGAGGTCAGGGAATGGGGTATAGCTACCAAAACGTGATGTCTTCGGGGTCCCGCCACCGAAACTCGCTGGTACACGTCTTGGGGAGATCTCAAAGGACAGTCGGGCTGAACCCCAATATATATACGGTTCTTGGTTGGGGGAAGGGTGGCTGAAATTAGGTTTCCATGGAGGGGAGAAGTCCATTTTTTTCATGGCCGAATGCTCACATGTATCCAGTCTCTGGAAGGAGGTTGCCAGGGGGGTGCCATGGGGGTGCCATGGGGCTGTCAATAGGGTGCCAGAGGGGTTCTTGGTTCCTTGATGAGGGGATTCGCATCTCTGTTGGTCTGTCACGGTGGTTGAAGACAGGCAAGAGGGGTCTTCTTATGGAGCGGAGGGGAACCACCCCAGAGCTCAGTCCAGCCAGCTCAGGAGTTTGGAAGAAAGTCCAGTTCAATTGTCCAGAAAAGGGCAGCATGCCCCCTTCAAGTACAGCATGGCGTGTTTTGCGAACATCACTTGAAACACACCAGATAAGCAGGAGACTTTCTTTCCCAACCGGCTCAGCAATTTTAACCCTTCGGTAATCTTTTCTCATGACAAGTGTGAGGCAAAAAATGAAGGATTTTCAGATGGACTTCTACAAGAAATCACACCCATTCATTGCCATGTAAACAACCTTTTCTTCATCATTAGGTATTTTGGTGAAGTGAATGATTAGAACATAAGCAAGGGCCTTTGTTCAAGATGCTCCAGAAAGAGCTGTGCTCTGCTCTCTTCTTTGCTGCCTATGTTAGCACTGAGCTGCAAAAAATGAAAGACTACTAGGAAAAGTGTTACTTTTCGTCTAAATTCGTAAATGATGTTTGAAATACCCTGTTAAAAGAAAAGGTGCTCTTTTAAATGATGGCATCTTAAGGGAAAAAGTCAGCTTTAAAGAGGTTTTGAGACAGTTGCTTCTGGAAAAAAAAATAAAATAAAATGGGAGGCATCTAAGGTCTTTAGCCATCCCATCTTGAAGATTGATTCAAAACAGAGTTCCTTCATACAGGAAGACGAGAGGACCATAGGTGGCAAACCATTTGAAAATGGAGTTCTATTCTTTCTGGTTGGGATTATCGGACACCATTTCTTGTGAAGTCGAGGGACTGAAGTTAGCTCTCACTAATTTCCTTCCTGAAATCCATCTGCATTTGCTCCTTTGTCTGGAGTCCCCATTTATTAGTATGCATAGATGGTATACTCCATCGATGCATGAATAACAGAGGGGATAATGTGCCTTTTGCTGCTATCTTCTTTTGCTGCTCCATTTTCTTGCTTTGTTCTTGCTTTCTGTCAAAGAAATGCTAGCAAAAGCCCTCCTCAAGTCTTGCTGTGAAGACAGACTGCCAGAAAGGTAGAGAAACTTCAGACATTTCCAAGACCCATGTAGCACATGTCATGGTCAATTTCTATGCAGATCCTTTCTTCCAGCAGGACTTTTTTGCACCGTTAGCGAACACTGAACTGAATCCAATACAAAAGCGGTGGCTAGAGGAACCATTCTCCTTTCATTTGAATGGTGATAAAAATGCGTATCAAATCAAAGCATTTAGAGCAGCAGGAAGATTTTCTATGCAGCTAGCAAATCATAACAAGATGCCTATTCACCAGCTGGGTTCCTTTTGGAATTTACAAGAATTCCCGACAGAAAACACAGCTTAGTAAACTACCAATCGAAATCACAATATCTAGAAAGGTGACATGAAAAAGAGCAAGAGGAAGAAAAGCAAAAAGAAAACCAAAGGAAGCCAGAAATAAGGCACAACCTGTCCTCCTTTTCTGCTTACTACAGTACCTTAGAAGTACCTCAAGTTTCCTAACAGTCATATCAGTAGAAAAGTGTGCAAGAACAATTGTGGAAAACTGTGGAAAACCCTTCTATCACAAGAGAAACATAGGGTCTGCTTTCACGACCATTAAATCTGCATGCAATGCCTACGTTAAGGGTATGTTTTGTATATTCAAGAACAATTGAAAACTCTTTCTGAATTGAAGGGACTGCTTTTTGTTTGTTATGAATGACTTGGCTAATATGGCGCATGTTAAAATACTGCAGACATGTGGTTCATTTTAGAGATGCCAACTGCAAAGGAGGCAAGCATTTTGTGTGCTTAAGAAGTAATGTATTGGAGAGTGCTTTTGTTACTTCTTTAGAAGGTTAGAATATGCCGAAAAGATGCTAGCTGGGGACTTGCAATTAATGAATTATTTGCTGTAAGTAGGTCAAATGACATTAGCTTTCAAAAAGGAAAAGTAGTCTTATTCCACGTGCCAATTCTAAAGTAGATTAATAAGCCTTAAGCAGAAGATGGATGTGAAGAGGGATATGACATGAAAGGTTAAGCAACACTGCTGACAGCAAAAGGCTTACCTGCTGCAGATACAGGAGACAAAATACTATTTTGACACAAACATTGCTATTCAGACGACAGTAAAATTCTGAGTGACAGCAAAATTACTCAGTCATGACAGTAAAATTTGCTCACATCAAAATGTGCTAATCAATTCTTAGTGTAAGCTAAGCACCTTAAGCAAAGGGTAGTTCAAGCGTAACTGGTATTTGATGGCAAAAAAGGAAACTTGGCCTGCGTTTCTCACTTCTACTCCATTCAAAAGCTTACTCTGTCTCAGATTCCTTTGGAGGGATACCAACGCAAGCCGCGAAAACTGCACGAAAATGATGATTGAAAGAAAGATAGATTAGAAAAATGGAATAATGGTTCATGTTCTTTTCCTTCCAACTGCTTTGTTTGCCCTTTTAAAGTTTTGAAGTCCTTTCTGGTGTCACCATGGTTGTACTGCAGCAAGTGTTCAGGTGTAAGCGTCCATATTGCCAGCTTTTGGACTGCCTTCAGAAAACTTCCCACTGGTTTTGTCTAGAAATCACAAGCAGTAGCGATGACAAAGACTGGAGAAGAACCTTCTCATTTCCTTCTAGAGCAAGACCATGTCTTTCAGCCACTCTTAGCTAGACAACTTTCATCAGTCATGAGGGAGTCTCATGTTCAAGAGCTAAGCAGTGACAGCTGCAAATGACAAAAAGCAGACTGAAATTCTCTTGGGACTCCAGCAGAGAGCAATGAAGGAGGTTGAATTCACCTTCTTAGGAAGTTCTAAAATGCACGTTAACTTGAGCACAGGAGCTAAGCCATCGTAACCTTTGTTGAGTATGTCTGCTTAGACAGAGTTTCCATCACTGCAGAAGCAATGTTATTTAACCCACGTTATCATCTCTAGCTGCTAAGCTGCACTTATTGCAAAGTATCTGCAACGTATTTTACAGGGTGGGCTTTTATGTGTAATCCCTGAGTAATAGTGCAAAGAGAAGTATTTGGGGCTTTCTTTCTTTCTTTCTTTCTTTCTTTCTTTCTTTCTTCTTTCTTCTTTCTTTCTTTCTTTCTTTCTTTCTTTCTCTTTCTTTCTTTCTTCTTTCTTTCTTTCTTTCTTTCTTTCTTTCTTTCTTTCTTTCTTTCTTTCTTTCTTTCTTTCTTTCTTTCCTTTATTCTTTCTTTATTCCTTTCTTTCTTTCTTCTTTCTTTCTCTCTTTCTCTCTTCCTTTCTTCCTTCCTTCCTTCCTTCCTTCCTTCCTTCCTTCCTTCCTTCCTTCCTTCCTTCCTTCCTTCCTTCCTTCCTTCCTTCCTTCCTTCCTTCTTCCTTCCTTCCTTCCTTCCTTCCTTCCCGCCGCCTTTCTTTCTTTCTTTCTTTCTTTCTTTCTTTTTCTTTCTTTCTTCTCTTTCTTTCTTTCTTTCTTTTCTTTCTTTCTTTCTTTCTTTCTTTCTTTCTTTCTTTCTTTCTTTCTTTCTTTCTTTCTTTCTTTCTTTCTTTCTTTCTTTCTTTCTTTCTTCCTTCCTTCCTTCTTCTCCTTCCTTCCTTCCTTCCTTCCTTCTTCCTTCTTCTTCCTTCCTTCCTTCCTCTTCCTTCCTTCCTTCCTTCCTTCTTCCTTCTTCCTTCCTTCCTTCTTCCTTCCTTCCTTCCTTCTTCCTTCTTCCTTCCTTCCTTCCTTCCTTCCTA